>JAIFZK010000001.1:7342500-7877500 GCA_027481765.1 Tenualosa thibaudeaui | reverse complement strand
ACAAAAAAGGACCAGACAAAAAAACAGACACAAAAAATTTGATATTTTGCCCAGATACAACACCCATCTATTCCAGGGTTACAGTGCAATTACTGTAGTGGCTTCAGGTGAAGGGGAATGGGTTGGGGTGGGGGAGTAGCGATAGTGAGACAATATGAGAGAGAGGGATGGAGAGAGAGAACAAAATGGAGAGAGAGAGCAAGTGAGAATGAGAGAGAGAGAGAATGTGCTTGCCTCTAAGACAGTGAGCAAGAGAGAGAGAAAGGGAGGAAGTGGGGAAGTAGAGGGGGGGCGAGAAACATACATTTTCCTGGACAAAATCGGGAGGATGGTGGGGGCCCAAGACAGGAGGACAAACAGAGAAAAGAAATGAAGGAGGAGAGAGGTAAGGGAGGATGGGGGGAGGGTGTGGGATGAAGATGAAGAGTGTAGAAAAAAAGAGAAGTGCGTAAGATGAGAAAGGCCAGACAATGAGTTCCCGGGGGGGGGCTAGGCTGAAGGTGACCAGAGGTGCCGACTGGACAGGGGAGCAGGAAGCTGGAGCTGATACAGAGGAACATATGGTACCACAGCAAGAGGCTAGGAGAGAGAGATGGAGAGGGAGGGGGAGAGAGAGAGGGAGAGAGAGATGGAGAGGGAGGGGGAGAGAGAGAGGGAGAGAGGGGGAGGGTAGATAGTGGAAATAGAAGGTGGTGGGTAGACATTTGTGAGAAAGGGATAGAGAGAGATAACAAAAGGAAAGAGATAGGAGAGAGAGATGTTTAAGGGGATGTCAGAATGATAGGAACTGAAAGAGAAGGAGAAAAAGAAAAGGTGAATAGAAAAGGAGGGGAAACAAAAAGAAGGGAAGGAGGCTGAGAGAGATTGGCTATGTAATACAGAATGTAAATATTTCAACAGAGCGGTACAGTGGAGAGAGAGAGTGAGAGAGGACTGACGTCACACCATAACAGAGACCAATTATGCTTCCCATTCACATGTACACCTAAGCCAACTTGTACTGTGCGACCCCCTCTGTCCACCACCCAGGGTGACCTTCCCTTCGGTCCTCATCCTCATCCTCATCCTCTCTTCAAATTAACACTATTTCCATTCTACCATCCATCTCATTATTCTCTCTCTCTTTCTCTCGCTCTCTCTTTCAATTTCAATTCAGTTAAATTAGCTATATAGCCATGACCACAACTATTCAAATAGTGTTGTCAAGGCACATATAATGTAGAGACAGAAATCTTAAAAATATGAAGATAATCATGTTTTCCAAACAGAAGCTAACACATATACAAACGCACAGATACACCTGTACCTGTATCAGTGCATACACAGTCTCTCTCTCTCTCTCTTTTTCTTTCCTGCTCTCTCTCTCCCTTTCTCTAGTGTGTCCTGTTCCCTCTCTCCCCTGGAGCCACTGAGTGAGTACCATACCAATTAGCTAGCAGGATCAATTAAAGTGTGGGGGTGGGCCAGCACTGTTGGGTTTGACTGGGAGGGTAATGGAGTGTTGATGGTGCTCGATCACAGAAGGGGTTGTATTGTATTGAGGGAGAGGGTGTCAGGTGTGTGTGTATAATATGTGTGTGTGTGTGTGTGTGTGTGTGTGTGTGGAGTGGCTATAAATGAAGAGTGCATGTATGGAGCATGAATAGACGAATGGTGTGTGTGTGTATGCGTGTGTATTTGTATGTGAAATGTTTATAGATGAAGAGTGTGTATGTGTGTGTGTGAACGTGTGAATGTGAGTGTTTGCTTGGAGTATGTATTGAGGAAGAGTTAGAGAAATGGACATGCCACCTTCTGATTTATGAGTTTCGCTACAAGGCACATTTCAGCACTAGGCCCATGAGTCAGTGTCACATTAACACTTAGCAATCATTACGACCTAATCTCAACTAGCCTCACCCATTATCATTATTTACATTCATTTGGTTGTTAATATATCAATAACCGGTTTCATTTTCACTTAAATATCAGACTTATTTCTGATTCTGGTCACATTGATATGAATAAGGAACTTTTAGCTACAGTCCAGTCTATACTCAATCATTTAGACTGGGATGGGAGTAATTCCATTTCTTACTGTACAGCACTGTTTCATGTAGTAAATAAATGCACACATAAATCACACATTCACATAATACATTTCCATGCATAAAGAACAGGCCAATCAGAGACAATTGTCGGAGTGAATTTAAAAGGGCAAAACGAAAGAAAATAGCAGCTAAATAACCCCCCTTAAATGTTAGGTTGTTGATTAAATAGACAGACAGAGAGACAGAGAGACCGAGAGAGAGAGAGAAAGAGAGAGAGAGAGGAGGGTAGCAGAACAGGGGGACAGAGCGAGCCGGACCCTGTCTGTTCTGGCTGGCCCCGATGGACAGACTGTCCAGAGCTTAAATGGCATTCCTTCAGCACCCTGCGACTATCTTGACAGTGATGGGAGACAGGCTCTGCGAGACACTCTATCAGGCTCACCGTTCCTCCCTGCCTGTCATTGCTGGGGAGGGATGGTAGGGGGGTTGGGTGGAAGAGGGGGTGCAAGGGCAGGGGGTTGGGGGGTGGGGGGATTAGCCTGTCCCTCTATTGGGTCTGTCCCAGATCAGTTCCTAAAAAAGACGACACCAGGATGCAGGAGTTGCAGCTTTAGCAACCATGCAGGGAGGTAGGGTAGGGATGGAAAAAGGGAGAGAGGGAAAGAGTGAGGGATGGAGGGAGGGATGGCGAGTAGAGAGGGAAGGAAGGAGAGAGGGATGAAATGATGGAGGTGGAGTTGTGATGGGGGTCCAGGACACAGATAGAGACGGACATGCTGCTCCCATTCCACTTCTAGTCCTAAAAAGTCTGCTGTGTGTGTGGGGGGAGGGAGGGTTAAAGTAAGAAAATGACACTCTCTGTGTGTTTGTGTGTGTGAGTGAGAGAGAGAGAGAGAGAGAGAGAGAGAGAGAGAGGTAGTGTGAGTGTGTATGTGTGTGTGAGAGAGAAAACTAGAAATGCTGTGTGCTTGTGTGTGTGAGAGAGAAAACTAGAAATGCTGTGTGCTTGTGTGTGTGTATATGTATGTGTAGGGAAGGTGTGTATGTGTATGTGTGTGAGGTACAGAGATAGAAAAGAAGAGAGAAAGAGAGAGTTTCAGTATAATAATAATAATAGATTTTATTTATAGTGCCCTTTTCATCACAGGATATCAAAGGGCTGTATGTGTGTATGAGAGCAAGAGTGAGAGAGTGGGACAGAGTGTGTATGTGTGTGTTCCCCAGCATCTGGCCTTAATCCAGGACCTGCCGGTGACATGGAGATGAGGCACACCCATGCACGCACACACACACACACACACACACACACACACCCACACACACACACACATACACACACACACACACACATCCATCCCAGCTGCAAATAGGATTTTTTCATTTTCCGTTACTCACCAACAGCAGTCTGGGACACAACCGTGGCCTCCACTACCACTGTACGCACACACATACACACACACAACCGCTGCGCTCTGGGGGTGGTGATGAAAGCGACATCTGCTCTGCTTTGCTTTGCTACTTTTTCTAGGTCTTTGTTTCTTTTTTTGTCTGTCTGTCTGTTTATTTATTTATTTATTTATTGTCATCACTGAAATACAGCACCAGAGATTATCTAAATCACGAATATTAGAGAAACGTTTTGCGGATGTTCAGCTGTAATTCACTGACCTGATTTCCAAGTGACTGTGACTGCTGCCACATACCTACCTCTAAAAAAATGATATACCTGACAGTTAGGAGGTAAATTAGATTTTGCGGTCAGGACACAATAAATCTACTATTGATCCACCTGGGGGTATGAGAACTATGTGAGATATGGCACAAAAAATCAATAGTGAATTTGCACTAAAAGTTCACCTGGCATGTGGATATTTTATATTTTATATAATGATTCACTCAATTCGAAATGTTCACCATGCAACTCAGGAGTTTTACTAGATGTTTAATTCATAGTCAATCCCTGGAGCTGTATTTCTTTTCTGGGAATAAATCTTTCCAAACAAAGATGGCCATGAGAGTAAAGCCACTGAATCACAGTATCTTTTACCGGTGGTTCAAATATGACAACTCAGCAGTAAGAAACACAAAATGCCCTTCCTCAAACTCAGAAAGCATCAGTGACTAGAAAATCATCCTAAAAAGTGCGCCCCCTGGAAATAAAATTGTTATTGCGCCTACATACAGCACAGTGGAGGGTGTGGGGGAAAGGTGACAGGCATGCATTGGATTGATAGGTCAGCTCAGGGGTAATCTCAGAAAGGTCAGTCGCAGGCACATCTGCATTAACCTCAACAGGTCACTTGTCTGTGCATGTCTGTGAGAGAGAGAGTGTGTGTTTGTGTGTGTGTAAGGGATGCAGCTGTTATTAAGACCTGAGACCTGGGAGCTATGGATAGGATCAATGGAGGATTGATGCGCTCAGATTACAGCTGCCCAGCCACAATGTCATGACCCAACCCAGCAGCCTTCAGGAAGACATGCAGCAGCCCCCCCATATCAATACTCCACCTTCACCAGCTTCGACTGCACATCCATGAACGCTAAACACTTCCATCACCAGTGATGATGATTCAGTGATGGAGAAGATGTCACAATCTGGAGAGCTGGGGAAATTCAAATGCCCAGCAGGGGTCTGTTGCTGTAGGACCAAATTTGTCATTTTTTCCCTGCTTTTCCATTTTACACAAGATCTGCATGCATCTATGCTGTTGGACATCCGACCCCATGTGATGATGAATTTCGATGCGTTTCGACCGACACCCTACCCCTCCTCCCACCAGCCATTGCACCAGAACCAAGGCCAACCCAAGCCCAAAACGAATAACACATAATCCCCCAGAATGCTTTGTGAATGCTGATGGTGCACACCATACATCAACCACCTGGGTCATGTGCTTTAGCCAGATCACCACCCCCTCCACCTCTCTCTCTCTCACACACACATACACACACAAACACACAGAGCCTGTCAGCATCCACATGAGGCAGCACTTTGACAAGACAGAACACCCCGGATGGCACTCTGCATGCATTAAAGAGGTCAGGGATGAAGAGATGATGAGCTATGTAGTTTTCTTTCCCCAGCACTCCTCCCTCTGTTCTTTTCTTCCATCCTTCTCCTCTTATTTGAGGATGTGGGACATGGGGTTATATTTGACTGCTTTGAATGCTGGCAATCAACTTGAGATGCATGACGACAATCATGAACAAGGGGCCCACATCTGAAGACGACATTCAAACACACATGAGCTATACATACGCTCAGACTCACAGCAGTATGTGGATCTGATCAAAACAACGAGCACCCATTCGTGTCTTGCCTCAGAGCAATTTATTGTCTTGACACATGGACATGAAAGTGTAAGAAGCAACAATTGCCCACATAAAGTATTTAACTGCCGGATTTCATAGTAGCAACAGCTGCGTTGCAACAGGATATTCTTTGGAAATGCTTGACTGTGGTAAGTAACTTCAATGGGAAACTGCACAGCAACAGATCAAGGACTACAGCATGAGTGCCCTCTAGAGTCTAGAGAGTGCTATTACAATCATCCACTACATATACGAATGCAGACATCCATCCATGTACTATCACAGCCGTATAGTATATAGGATCATGCCATGCATTACTACACGCATGTACTATAAATGTCATTTACTATTTGAGATTCCCATGTACTACTATGTACAATCTACAATCTACTATATCATATCCACTATTAAACTGTTATATATGGCATTATATCATGCCCATGGCCATGCCTGTGCCCCCCACCCCCCAGTGCTGGACTGACTAAAAAACAAACACACAGAAGACTGAATGGGTCCCATTTAATTTATTGCATAGTTAAGAGGAGTGTTAATAGCTCTAGTACACAAATAACAAAGTACACAAAACACTCAACTCTGGCCAAATCTATAATGAATCCACACAAAGACAGAGAAGGTCAAAAGGTTCACTTTGCACGGCTCAACTCTCACCAGCATGTCTAATTAACCATCGAAAACAGCCTCTGGCTTATTAGCCGTAATTGGTCGCTTCCACTGTCAATCAAACCACATCGGTGAACATAATTGGTGTGCATTACAATACAGTGGGCTTCAGTTGTCAGAGTGACAAGGAACAAAATAGGTACCTGTGAAAAATGAACATAAAAATAGACTGTACAGTTAAAAAAAGAAAAACAAAAAAATAGGGATTGACATTTGTTCAGTGCCTCATTTGTAGCAGAGAGCATATGCAGGCTTCTCTTTAACCCTATGAGAGGATAAGCCACCAGAAACAGCTGGGTGCTCTCTGTCAAAAAAATCACTGCACGCACGCACACACACATGCACGCACACACAGACATGTGCACAAGAGACAAACATATATGTAGTTCTAGTAGGTGAAAACCACAGAGACAAGAACTGCACACAGGTTTTGACTTCATCTCAGTTACTATACGCACATTTCACTACCTGGGTAACACTTACTTTCTGTCATGTGTAGACTCATACTATGACCACACAACCAGCCAGCCTATTTGCTACCTCTTACTCTTCTGAAATGGGACCAACATCTAAAAGCCAATTGTAGTAATCTCATCATAGACAATTCACATCATATCAAAACATATTCAAGATACATTTTGGGGGGGTAAAATACATAAAGTCTTCGTCAAAGCATGACTATGTGATTTTAATTCAACAAAACAATGAGCACGCATGACTGACTGATGACATTTAAGCTCCTTATGCGGCTTACGTGAATATAACAAAATTAACCCCTTCTAAAAATGCATTAGAGCTCAAAAAAGCTTTGCAAAAAAAGCTACATTTACTGAGGCCAACATTCTCATACACATGACAGCTGTTAGAGAGAGACGTCTGACAGCATATATTTTCCAGTCCTACACTAATCTTGGCTGGATCAGACAGAAGAATTTCTCAGGATGATGGAAAACAGATTTAACCAGGGTCACCAACATGTTATATTCCAAGTACTGTTAAATCTCCCAAATGCTACAATCTACTTCAAAACTCATAGCATTTCAACCTTCGTGTGTGCATCTTCACCCTCCACACAAACCCCAAAAAGAAAAACATGATAGCAGTCCAGTAACCACACAAATCTAAACGTGTTCCAAGACCTGTTTAAGATGATCAATTTATAGCACACAGAACAACTCAGCAAACATGTATTGGATGACAAAATACTTCCTGCATGACCTCTGATCAGATCCATACAGTTCTCTCTGATCAGATCAATACAGTTCTCTCTCAACTGCATACTGCCAATTCAGTTTAAATTTGGACCCAAGGGGAACAAACCCAAGGAGAACAAAAGACTTTCAGGTCATTTAGACCTAAACTGAAATACACATTAATTGGCTAATCTAACTGTTGGAATTCCCTTGGAAAGATCATTAAAAAGTCCTCACCAAAACAGACCCACTAGGTCAACACCACTTGGGAGACAGTGAGAGCATTGTGGCTGACTGGCACCACCTAGTGTGACCACAGGCCATACTGTGAATCATGTGCTCCTCCTCCTCCTCCTCCTCCAGCCCTGGCCAGCTGAGTAGAAGTCATGCTTTTAGCTGGGGGGAGATGGTGGTGCTCTTTGTCATCTGAGCTGCCTACAGGGGACAGTTCTCTGCGCTGATGCACTGATTCAAGTGACACAAGGAGGAACAGTCCATGCATGGCCCGCTGACTGCCACACTCAATAAATAAATAAAAAAATAAAAAAATAAGAAATTAAAATACCCAGTACACTAACATAAGCAACATTAGTATTGTTACAAATATGAATTATATACACAGATGATGGCCAACAGGTGTAATTGGCATTCACCAATACTCTTCCTGTCAGCAGCTATACTTCAGAGCCAGCTGGAAATGGAAGAGAGGGGGTAGAGTGCATTTTAAACATATCAAATGTTCGCTCTTTTCAAAACCACTTGTTTTTTTTGGTACAAAGGAGGAGTTGTAAAATACAATTAATAATAAATGATCAATAAATGATAAGACAGATGATAATAGGAAAAGATTTTATAGCTGAAGAGCCTCATCAATTACGTAAATACATGCAGAAAAGATTCAAGCAGACGTTATGGGAAAATAATGTCCTCGCCAAAAAGCTTGACAGAGCAGAGGGCAACAACTTGCTTCAGTTTGAAAGGCTTAGCTTGGCAGTTAAGTGGACAAATTGCCAGATAATTACGAATTAGAATTCCAATTGACTTTGTAATGTCATCCAGTTTCAAAGGTCTGTGTTGAGCAGTAAAGGTGCTTTTAAATTCAATATAAGAACAAGATATTCCCATCACAGGTTGTGAATGGCCTTCTCAATGTGGACATGATGAGAAAGCCAAATGATACTCAGTTCTGACAGTGAGTGTACATAGGCCATGAACAAGAGAAGCCAATAGAAATTACTTCAAATAGCTTTAATGTAGAATAGCTACAAAATTAGGATTATATTTAATAGCACTGAAGGGAATTCTTCATGACTTGAAAAAGATTAAGCAGTAATCAACCCTTATGCTATGATTGTTGGTATTTCAATACCTAGCCTAGCTAAGGGTATCAACCTAAATGTGCAACATTTTTTTTATTTAGCTTTGTGATTAGTGTGTACTTCAGTGTCAGAAGAGAGGAAAGATATACCATTTCAGTGCAAGCATACAGACAAAAGTGAAAAGAAACATTCACGTTATTAAATAGAGAAGCAGTTTGGTGAGAAAATAGCTACACGCAGAAAAGGGTGCCATGTTGAACTCCTAAACCGTACGTGTCCTAACCTTGTGTGCCGTGTCCGAAAAGAGCTTGGCACTGTCCCTCATGTGGGCAGTCTTGTCCTCGGCACGCCATAGCCGGTCGCCTCGTTCGCCCAGTGCCTGGCTAGCCCTGCGGACGGCTTTTTTCATGCTGCCCCGAGCCGGACGGGCTGGGGACGGTGTCCTGGATTTGACCCCGGCTGTGAGCAGTAGGGGTAAACAAACAGAACAGGAAAATCCAATTCAAAATAAAAACCTCACATGATCATTTAGCATCTGTGTATGTGACACCAGCTACATATTATGTGTCCATAAGTAAAGAGTTCAATTTGTGAAATGACATACTAATTACACTCATAAACTGCATTGTGACTATTCTGCAATGTTAATCCCCCCCCCCTCCCCCCCTTTACTGCATCAGTAAATTTAACATTTATGACCATTTGAACAAATAGCAATTTCTTTCATGAGCCATGTCCTATTCTCATGATGCCCTTTTTTCATGGAAGGTCACCTATGTTGTATTTCTCCCAGGAGACGTTTGCAACGACAAGAGGCATGGCTCCACTACAGTAAAAATCTTTTAGCAGAGAGCTTCACTTTCAGGGAAGAGTCCTGTATCGTTACTTTACAACCGATTAATATCATACTATTTTGCCTCTTCAGTGACTTGCTGTATTGATTTTCTTTCACCGTGTTGTGTTTTTTTTATCTTTCCTTAAAGAACAATCCAGGAAACAGTGTTTGGGTTTAAAAACAAAGTGTCTCCTTAAAATGATTCCACTCTGAGAAGCAAGCCAGGTTGTGTAATTTTTATGTTGCCAAGGCTCCCCTGATGCTGTTGTTCTCCTGGCGCAGGGCTTAAGATTTGGCAGCAGCTGGCAACAGGCACCGCAAGTATGCATTAAGAAGATAACACTTTCACAAGCCTGTAATCCACTCTGGATGCACAAGTCTCCATGTGTGAGAATGACTAATTGCAGGAGTGTTGCAATACTGAAAAGAGGTCACAAAATGTGAAAAGAGGGTACTGTATGAAGGCAATACAAACCCACATGGGATCCTTCTTGTCAGCAGAGTAATAAATATAGCTCTATAATAAATGGCATTGTCAACATGCGCACAATGAGATGTGCAGAATTAGGAGAATCTGCCACTTCTTTACACACTCTCTCTCTCACGCTCCACCTTTTTTTCTCTACCAATCTTTAGCCCCTTTTCTTCCTTTTCCCTCTCTTCACTCTATCTCTCCTCTCCTCTCATTTCCTCTATCCATTCCCCTTTCTCTCCAGGCTTCTGGAGGCTTCCATCCCCAATTCTCCTCTCCTTCCATGCCCCTGCTACAGCCTGGCACCTCTCTGGCCGCATTACAACACCCTGGTCAGTCAGCTCCCTTTGTTAAGCATGGTGCCACAGCACGCGGCACGGCTCCTCCTTGCGTCCCTCAAGGCCAGTCTTTGTACCCGACCCTGATCCTATCCGACCCCCTCTCCCTTCTTCCTGACACCAGAACAAAGTGCCCCCTGTGATTTTGCCGCCTCGCACCAAAAAAAAAGAAAAAAAAAAGACTCCATTCTCCACCACCGGCGTCACCAGCACCACAGAGAGATCCATCAGCATCAAAGAATAACAAATGGCAGCCCCAAAAAAGACCAAGGCTCTTTCAACAGACTGGCCTTTTTATATACACTTACAAAGTACAGTCTACCCAAAGGGTGGTGATGGCTGGAAAATACCTGAAAGCACAAAGGCTAAGAGGTTTGCACCTGATTTTCCTTGGCCAGCAGGACGACGTTGTGGAGGGGGTAGCATTGTGCTTTTCATTCGGTTCAGGAAGATCTTGCAGCGGTAGATAACCATGTTCATTGAGCAGGCATCTTAGGGTCAATAATAATAGTTTATATAAGGAAACAAAATATTTTTTATTTGTGAATAATAATAAAGGAAATACATTTTTTTGAATAAATAAAGTTGTTCACAATGAGAGGATTAAAGAACACTCAGAGTGAGGTCCATAGGTTTTATAAATAGCACAAAACCCTTTAACTTAAGTCCTTACCCTCCATCAGTTTGGGCTGGCAGTTGACGAAGCTTGTCCGTGGGACTGCCGGTCCCTTGCGGGCCTCTGGTCCACCAGGTCTCTGTGGGTCCCTGACATCCCCAGGGTTGGCTTGGGCATCCTTGCACAACCAGTAGTTTTGACAGGCATGGTAGAGGACCTGGATAAACATGCACTTCTCCGCATCAGAGCCGGCCACCCACTGGTCAAACGAGCGCTCGAAGACCAGGTCAAACTCTGGGCAATCCTGGGAAAAAGGAGTGTTCAGAATAGGTCAAAGAGACTCAGGATTTACTGAAAAGGAGTGTTCAGAATAGGTCAAAGAGAGCCATTTAGCAGATGCTTTTATCCAAAGCGACTTACATTTGTCAACTATCAATTACATCAGGGCCAGTCTCCCATAGAGCAACTTAGGGCTAAGTGCCTTGCTCAAGGGCACAATGGTGGCAGCCAAGATTTGAACCCACAATTTTCCAGGCTACTTGCACGCAGTCGGGTTCCTTAAACACTGTGCCACCACTGCCCCGAGAGTCGGGATTTACTGATGTCTGACAACTGACAACGCAGAGCCATTCTAATGCTTTGTTACTGCCTCTTTGACCAAAGTTTTACCATATTATTATGTATCCATTTTCAACACATTTATCCAAACAATCAAATTGTGGCAAAAGCAGTATTTTTCTTGTGCCTCCTAGGAGGCTATATTTAGCTATTAGCAGTTTGCTAACAGTGGGGTTTCATAAACATTATACCACATTATCTGTGAGATTAGAGTTGAGAAGCATAGCTGTGGTAACATCAGAGAGGGTATTTGGCTCACTTTGTTTGGATTGATGCCATTGACCTGACGGAGCTGCTCTATGTTCCACTGGGACCTCTTGAAGAGGCGGGGGGAACCCTCAAACTGCTTCACCTTTGTGATGAAAAGCTGAGCTGGGAGCTTGTTGGTTGCTGTGCATGTGGAATATGAAGGTTACAGTGATGGTCATAATTAGTGAAGTATGTTAGTAAGGAAGGGAGTGCTCCTGAATCAAGATTATGTAGCTTGTGCATATCATCTGTCTTTCACTAAGTTGCAGAAAATTATTCAGAGAGAAGAAGAAAAAAAAATCTGATAGTTCAGCATATTGAACTATCAACAGGTTCATTAAAAAGCAAGGGAAATTTCATGGCTAGACCCAGGTTTTTTTTATCTAGGATACTAAAAAATGAGCACTGACTGAACACTATCTAAAGTGTAGACTGGATATTACCTGACAAGCAGATAAATGTTGCATATTTGCCCTTGCGAGCTGCAGATAGAAATGGGAGTTTTCTCTTGTTTCTTCTTTTGACCTCAATGGCAACCAACAGCTTCTGATCAATGGGGACAAAGATCTCTCTGTTGATGGTGGACTGGATACTCATCCTTGAACTGTAATCATATGTTTTCAGAATGTGAGAAGAGGTGATGTGGCAATATCCAAACTTTACCCATTACATCAATGTGATCTATCTATCTATCTAACAAACATGCATGCAAGCACAATCTTCTGGTTTGTTAACAGACTGCACAAAAATTGTTCTCTATGCAAAAAAAAAAAAATCCATTGCAAGGCCTACTATCAGTTCATTTCGTGACACAAGATAAACTAATACTGGTCAATGACATTTTACAAAATGTTCAGCATATGTACTCTGTCTGATGTTGAAGTCAGTAAAAGTGTAAAAGACTTGTAAAAGTGAAAATAGCTATTTACTTACTGTTTTGTCTAGATGGCATTTTTAATGAGCACTAACAACAATACTGTAATATTTGCTACAGTCAAGAAGACTATTTTAACTTTTTAAACAAGGCCCAAAGCTGACTTGGATTTACCTGCTTGGTATTGAGTCCTCTCCACACAAGTTGATGTTACTGATGGATGTTAGCCTAATGTTACCCCTGAAACTTCTGGATGTCTATAAAATCCCGGTAAGTGTATTAAGTTCGTTTGAAGACGATTAAGCCATTTTCACAGTTAAGGCAGGAAGGTTAGACCGCAAGTTAACCAAAAACGGTGAACGCACCCGCTTCCACTAAAGAGTTTGTTAGTTGTAACGTACCCGATTCACCATCTCAAGCCGCCTAGTGGTCACGTGGGCTGTGCCCTGCACTTGCCCTAATTTAACCCTAAATAATGGTTAGAATTTCCAGATGTTTTAACATAAACGCCACTACTTTGCGTAATTACTCTATCATCTCTATCTTTGACAATTCCTGTTTTAGCAATTGTGACGATGCTGTCATTAGACTGTTGCTTGACTGCACGAGTTTGCCTTTACTGGGCTGGCTGTTAAAAAAAGCCATTGACACCTGTTGTGGAGTTCCATATCAGTGAAAGACGGACACCAGCTTTCGCAAAAGTGGCATTTATTCCACAGCATTTATTTGGTGATGGAACAGAAGATGTGGAATACATTAAAAACGGTAAACAGGACACATTTCCATATGATGGGGAAAATGTCAACACAAGGACAAAAGTTTCCTTGTTTGCTATGCAGGCAGCAAGGCAGTGCCGGGGGAGCCGCAAGTCCCGCTCCTCTCAGCCTTGTGTGTTCCATTGTCAAGCATCTAAAATGGAGATTCGTTTTATGTCGTTGGCACATTCAAAGGTAAGTCATTGTCAAGGTGAGGTAAGGACAAGGTAAGTGCTTTTTAGGTTTTTTTTTGAAGGCATTAAGTAAAAAAAACAAACAAAAAAAGATACACCATTGCATGAAACCTAATGATTTCTATTAGGCATGTATCCATTTGGAAAGGTGATGGGTGATTGAGGTGATATCTAATTAAATATAATCAATACTTCTTTCTTTTTTACTCTTTTATTCTTTTTTACTAATATAGAATTACTGATGACATGTTGGGTAAACTTACATTTTTTAAAGGTCAAAAGAGCCTGTTGAAAGTGAAAAACTCTTGCATGTATGTTTCCCTGGAACAAAGAGGATGCCTCGTGCTCAAAGCACATCTCATCTTAAATGACAGTGGAGCTTAACTTGCATTCTCTCTGCATTCAAATTGCATCATGCCCATATGATGAAATGCAAAGTCTACTTAATGTTTTTTGTTTGTTTTGTTTTTAAGAAAAAAATATTGGGTCAATCCCAAACCAGAAGACCAACAAATCTAAAGTCTTTAAGGTCTTCAGGTGGATATGTATGTATGTATAAGCCATTTTGCATTAGATGTAATCAGCCATGATCAATCTCATAAAATAAGCCAATTTGGCAAACTGTTGGAATCTGATATTCCAAACGGTAAACAATTATGAAAGTGGCCACCATCCCACCACCACCTTGAACTCATCATCACTACCACTGTAAACAGAAACAGAGGTGACAGGCCAAGAAACAGCAGCCTTATCAGATGATCTAAACAGATCACAAAGATTGACACTAGTTTTTGTAGTGCAAGAACCTTCGAGGGGGAAATGGTACTTTGGGTAGAGTCTAGATGGTACCTGTCCAAATGTCCACACACGTGATCCACACAGGAGTGTTTAGGCTCGGAATGTAAGCACACGTGGTTTGGGTTGTCCTATTTCTAAATCAGGCCACCAGGAGAGTGTGCTTGATGTCTACCTCCACAGTATGTACATGTTTGCTAAGACCACTGTACACTAGACACAAAATGCAACAAATTAATTGCAGCATCAAAGCATGTAAATACCTAAACGCACTCCTAAAATGTGGACAATTGAGGCAGGCCTTCATGTTACAGTTAAAAAATGTAGCACTGCTCATATCACAAAGCTCAGATACCTCATGTACCTACCAAATATAACGGAAAGAAAGGTTAAATAGTCATACAGGTATTACAAAAATGTTTAGAATCCTCTTCTCCATACCTCCAGTCCTGGGCGTACATGGAACAAGTTTTGGCTCTGGGCTACAACAGACAAACAACTGAAGCAGAGCATTTGCATTGGGGAGTTCTGCAACAATTACCATCCACTATAATCAATGTAACTGGCCACATCAGATGTGATATCACAGACATTCAACAAAAGAATGAAGAAAATAATAATTAAAAAGAACAATCCCATCCCATCCCATGTATGTATGGATTTGCACAGCTTCAACTGTATTTTCTGCTTCAGTTGCATTTCAGTTCAGCCCTGACTTTAGTCTATGCTATTTTTTTTCTTCACTGATTAAGCCAACAGCAGGCATGATTTTCAAGTCTTCCTCTCAGAATGGGCTGACATGTGACTTTGACATTTCTTCTTTCTAGCGGTAAGAGAGGCACCTCAGGGGGGCACAAGGTTGGTTTGGGACTTTGGACTTAAGAGACGGATGAGAACACAGCTGAGCAGTTTTTTAACAATAGAAACAGCGATGTCGAGAGATCACACAGGATGTACAAGAGAATGATAGTAACCACTAAAATGAAACAAGTCTCTTTGTGGCTTCATGGCTGAGACAAGACCATCTTGTCAAGGGTGATTGGTTCGGTGTTGGTGTCTTAACAGTCTTCACACAAACCACTCAGGATTTATGGCACAATGTGGAGTCTGGGACAAGGAGAGAAGCTCTGTAGGGAAGTATTTTTCCTTCTTCTATATGTGTGTGTGTGTGTGTGTATGTGTATGTGTGTGCGTGTGGGTGGGTGTTTTTAAGGTGAACTCCACAAAATGAGGAGGAAAGGCTCTTGGATGCACAGTGAGCAGGGTCTGTGTAGCCCGTTAGAGGGCACAATGTATCAGTAGTGCACAGGGAATCCCGGGTTCAGCAGGAGTGGGTGAAGGGTGGCAAGTGGGAGAGTGTAGCTGGTGAAGGAGAGGAGGTTAAGACTCTGCACTGGCGTCATCAGCAGGCTCTTCCATCTCGTTCAGCCTGTACATGAAAGTCAGAAGAAAGAGAGCCACGTCCAGGGAACACCAGTAGGCCGTGTGGGACGTGACAGCGGACCAGTACCGACTCTCCACCAGACCCTCACGCAACTCAAAGTCAATGCGATGCTCCAGTTCCACTACAACAAACAAGCAGTAAATATGCCTTCACTTTATGATATGCATCCGCTTTAGAAATCAAACTGACTTCAATTAAATGATGAGAATAATAATAAAAAAAAGAACATTAACAACAATAAAAACTCTTCTTTGATAGTCTATGCAAGCTATTGTATGCAGACACAATTGTTAATATGGATTAGAAATTTGGACACATTTTGTCACTCAAGTGTCCTACATTTGCAGCTTAATGCATTTGTGTCCATGTACTTTGCATGTAGAAGACCAAGAAATAGTCCCTATGCCGAACTGCTACTCATGAGAAGCTACAAAATGACCAGGAGTAAATGCTTACATGTACTGTAGTCTAAGATTGTAGAGGTGGACTGGGACATAGAGGGCTCCTCTTTCACAGGGACTGCCTCTTTCTTCTCCTCCTTCTTTTCCTCTATCTTCTCCTCTTCTTCAGTGGTACCTCCTTCTTCTCCAGATGCAGCGTTGTCAGGCTCGTTTAGGCCGCCGTCAGAGTCTGAAGGCTCCTCCTCTACCCCACCCACTTGGCCGCTTGAGCGTGAGAACCGAGAGAAGAGAATCTCACCCAGTCCTTTCCCAATGCTGGCCGCTCCTGATGAGCCAAGAAAACAGGGGCACACAGAGTGTACAGACACATACACACAGAGTGATATTTGTGTTAGTATACGTGTATAGGAAATACATTTACATACACACACACACATAAATTTACTTCCTATACTCATATACAAACACAAATATGACTCTTACAGACTACAGAAATATCACTGTGACCAAGCCAAAGTAGTTGCTATTGATCTGTATGGTCTGACCATGCTGAGTGGTGTCTGGCTCTATACTTTCATATCCATTACATACCAATCCTTCTTTCTCTGTCAGACTTTCTCTTTTTTCCTTTGTGTTCTTCTCATCCACTTGCCACATACTGATCACACTCTTCTCTCCCTTTGCCATGCTTTCTCTGTCCTCTCTGCCTTATGATACTATCACTGTATTCTTCTTAATTTTTATTTACACTTTCTCTCTTTGTCTTTCTCGATTTGTCTTTATCTATCTATCTATCAATCGTTTTTTTTCTATCTATCTATCTATCTATCTATCTATCTATCCATCTATCTATCTATCTATCTATCTATCTATCTATCTGTCTGTCTGTCTGTCTGTCTGTCTGTCTGTCTGTCTGTCTGTCTGTCTGTCTGTCTGTCTGTCTGTCTGTCTGTCTGTCTGTCTATTTATCTATCTATCTATCTCTTACCCATGATGCTGGCCTTGCCCAGGCTGGTGATGGACTCTCCATAGTGCCTGCGGGGCTGTGGAGGAGAAGTGCAGGGACTGGGGATACTCTCTGTGTCAGATACCGAGGCGCTTTCTTTCAGAGGGTTCAGGAGGGTCGGACGGATCTGGTCATATGGCGTGGGGCTGGTGGTGTTGTACCTGATGGAAAACGGCAAATTATAATATAATATAATACTATATAATATGTATATAATATATTATCATTAGGAATTTTCTCCCCATTGTCTGCATACATAGGAATGTGGTACGGACAGTATTGCTACTTGCAACACTGATTCACCATGAAGGCAGAAATATTTGTTACTATTTGTTATCAATGCATCTGTGCACCTCTGCAGAGGATGATGTAAAGAATCCACAGTCCCACTGCTCTTATGAAATTAAGTGTTTATTGCAATGCTTCGCTGTGCATTGTACCACCACAGTATTCTGAGCATATGGAATTATGCAGATGGAACGCACGAGGCAGAACATGGAACATGCAAGTCAGGAAAACAAAGAGCGACTGAGAGCAGTTTTGAAAATTGTGCAATGTTAACTATGAGATATAGTATCTGCACCACTGGTTAAGGAAAAGAGAGAAAGTAGGAGGGACTGAAGAAATAAACTGTAGGTTTATAAAGAGTGTGCCTTTCAAATAGGGCATAAACTCCCCAAAGGGCTCTGTTGCAGTTTCTGCTGTAAAAAACACATCTGCTGCTTCTTGAGTCTGTTCCAGGATATTGCACAGGAACAGTTCATCTGAACTTACAAGTGATTTTACTGCATGAGGATGAGAAAATCTTCCTGAGACTTCTCATAAGTCCAAGCTTTGCCAACTAATGATCAAGGACTCCATTTCACTGCAGTTGAGATGAACTAGAATATATCTGCATAGTAATGTTTAAAATTTAAAGCGATTATTTGGACAACTTCCAACCATAGCCCAGTTGTTTGAGCTCACCATGTGCTGTCGGCAGGAAGAGAAACAAGAAAATTTGGTACAACACAAACCAAATTGGAAACGAAACTTGAGCTGATAACGGAATGGCCCCATTCCGTTATCAGTGTTAGTTATCAGTTCCATATTTGGTCTATGTTGTGTAAGTCTGGATTTGATCCCACTGAGCTCGCTGTCTCAGGAGGCATTTTAACCTGTCCAATCAGCAAACAGAGGGAGGCACCATGAATGCAGAGCTAGAATATTATCAGTCAAGGCAAGCTATCAGTCAGAGGCTGATCCAATCTTTTTAAAGATTCAAGCAAGCAACCAAATCTCACTACCGAATGTCTAGACCCTCTGTGCGACACGAAAGTGTAGAATGAGGTCTGGTTTTATGACCAGGCTAATGTTGTATCAATTTCTCGTTTGTCTACCTACTGATAGCACTCAGTGAACTAGAACTAAAGGTCTATGGTTAGATGAATGGATAGACACAGACACATATTGTTATTGTTGGTATTGTATATATTATTCATAAAGATTATCTTGACATGCTGATTTAACCTCAAAATAATCCAGCAATACCTACAGGCAAACCGTGCCTTTTCTGACATGGCAATAACTTTACTTACCAGTGTATTTGAACAGGGGAAATATTGCTGTAATGTTTCAAGATGAGGGGCTCCAACCTGTATGCCTGAAGAGAAAACAAAAAAAGCAATTCCCTTTTGATGTGTGCTCATAAAATATACATGAGTATGTTCATTATGTTCTCTATTGTCTGAGGCTCACCACTGGGTCAGTAGGGTGAAAGACATTGAAAAGGCGCTGGCAGATTGACTTAGGTAGTATATGGTCCTGACTTCCATCAGTTCCTGGTCTAATGCCTCGCAGGGCCAGAAACACAGCCAAAGGTGATCCCATACAGAAGAAGTTCTCCACCTGACATGCAATCAGAAACCCAACACACACTCCAACAATGTGCAGTATATTAAATGATTACAAAATAATTTCTCTCACTCTTCTGACTTTATCATACAGATGTACACAAAATGTATAAAATGTACAAAAATATGTAAAATAAATACAATAATGGGTATTACTTTTTGGTAGTTACATTGAAACATAGAATATACAGAAATATGCAAAGTGGAACTCGCCAAAGTATATGTGAATATGACTGTGGCAGAGCTGGCAATCAAAAGGCTGACCTTAAATCTCACCAGACTCAAGGGCCAAGGCTCTGGATCAAGATCTACCTCTGTAAACGACACCTCAACACCAGCACTTACCCAGCACTTATCAAACATATTTGTCTACTGCAGTGAGCAATTCTCTCAAAACATGAGCCTACCTTAAATTTCAGGGCTGGAATGGCCACTAAAGATGAAGTCTGCAGACCTTGGAACTGATCTTCCAGATCCCTCAATCTGTACAGTCATGCAAATTATCAGTGTTTTTAACATTGTTTTCATGTAGAATATTGATAGAAATGCTATTACTGCTTCCCCCATCATATCATAAGAGCTTTTTATGCTTTCAATGTTCAAAATGCAAATTCTCAAATGCAGAGCTTTTAAAGATAACATATGGAATGTACAATAGATCTGCTTTATCCACATAATCTCAGATTAGGACAGCAATATGGCATTAAAATGCTAAACAGCAGCCATGAAATAAAAATAACAAACAGCGCATATGAAGTGAGTGAACAGACATTAACAACAAACACTTTTTTTCAAATACACAGTAGACAGCAACTGACATCTAACAGTGTACAAGTCTGACACTATCTTGGTACAACACTGACCTTTCGCTGGTAACCAAAGATAAACTTTCTTCTCACACCCTCCTGATAGGAAATTCCTCAGACACAATGAATGCACCCACAGATAGTGAGGAATGCTCTCTAAAAAGAGAACAGGGCCTCTATCTGCCCCACAACTGACAACTGTCAAAGCAGACCTTTGCTTTGTGAGCAAAAGTCCTGTGTGTGTTATGCTATTGTCAGCTTGATGTTTCAGACAATGCAAAATGGGTGATGAACACAAAAATAGCTTTCTTGTCAAAGGTGCTGTACCTGAGCCGGGTGAGACGGAGTTGCTCGAGCAGCCGCCGCTCCTCGAAGCCCGGCCTGCCTGTCTCCAGCTCCTCCGGGTCCGGTGCGTCCATGTGGTGGAAACGCACCGGGTCCCAGCCCGTCATGATGTCAAAGGTGATGACGCAGCCCAGGGAGTGGGACACGATGGAGACCTTCCCGTTCTCCTCGAACTTAGGGTTCCGCTTGCAGAAGAGTGTGTAGAGTCTGTTGAGCTCCTTGGTTAGACCCCTAGTGATCTAAAGACAAAACAACTAGTAAAACGTTGTTCTGCATTGTCCACATTATATTTTGCATACAAAAGGGATCACTTTTGTGCACTGTGCACTGGTGTGATGTGTGTGTGTGTGTGCCAACCTGTGTGTGTGTGTGTGTTTCAGTATGTGTCTGCACCAACCTATAGTGTGTATGTGTGTACCTAGCTGTGGCGTGTATGTGTGTGTGTGTGTGTGTGTGTGTGTGCGTGTGTGTGTGTCTTACCTCATCCCTGTATAAGGGGCTGGTGTAGTACATGATGTCCATTGCACTGCTGTTCAGCATGTCCCTCAGTCCTCTCACTTTGTCTGGGGTGATGGAATCCACGGTATCTGAAGCAGCACAGATGGACCACATGACAGAGGCATGCATCATTTCAGAAGTATAAGTCTTTCATTATCACTATACAAAGTATAGTGAGATGTCATTCGGAACAGCCCACAGATGCACAGAGAAGCAGTATAGGTACAGCAATATATCCAAACAACAAAGTACTATACAATATATGCAAATATGGTTTATATATACAAATAAGGCTATGGTGGGTAATAAATACAAATAAGGCTATGATGGGTAATAAATAAGGTAAACTTGCGCATACACTCACACATGCTTTGTGACCTGGGGTATTAAGTGTGGGGGGGGGGGGGGCAGGTGATGCAAGAAGTTGAACAGTCTGATGGCGGTGGGGTTCTTGAGTCTTGTGGTAAGGGTGCGCAGTGTTCTAAAACGTCTGCCAGATGGCAGCTTGGCAAAGAACCTGTGACCTGGGTGCATGTGATCCTTAAGTATGTTCTTTGCTCTGCCTGCACACCGTGTGTAATTGATCTCCTCTAGTGTGGGGAGCTGGGCACCAATGATACGCTGAGCAGTTTAATGATTTTAATGTTTGTCCAAGCCATGGTGCAGTATGTTATGACAGATTCAATGGTGCACCGGTAGAAGTTGAGAAGCAGTTTTTACAGTAGTTGAGCCTTCTTCAGGATCCTCAGGAAGCAAAGCCTCCAGGCGCCCTTTCTGGCCACTGCAGAAGTGTTGGGGGTCCATGACAGGTCATGACTGATGCGCACTCCCAAGAACCTGAAGCTCGTTACCACCTCCACTGTCTCCCCTCCGATGCTGATGGGTAGGTGGTAGCATTGGTGCTGTCATCTGAAGTCCAAGATCACCTCCTTTGTCTTCTTGGAGTTCAAGGCTAAGTTGTTGTCCTGGCAGCAGTGTGCCAGGTGCTCCACTTCCTCCCTGTAGGCCATCTCGTTGTTGTCTGAGATCAGACCAATCGCAGTAATGTTGTCAGCAAATTTCACAATTGTGTTGGTACTGTGCTTTGGAACACAGTCGTGTGTGAAGAGGGAGTAGAGGAGAGGACTGAGCATGCGCCTGTGTTCAGGGTGATAGATCTGGAGCGGAGTTTGCCCATGTCCACAGACTGAGGTCTGTTGCTAAGGAAGTCTAGTATTCATCTGCAGAGTCGTGAGCTGAGATGAAGATTGTTCAGCTTAATGGCCAGCTTGGGAGGGGGGGTGTTAAAAGCGGAGCTGTTGTTAATGAACAGCATCCGCACATAGCTGTTTGGTTCCTCCAGGTGTGAAAGGGCAGTGTGACATTCATGCATTCAAAGGGCATTTGCTGACTTTCATAAAAGTACTGTTATACGGCTGTTAATGTCCGTACTCTTGTGTGTCTTAAATTTATGCGGTATGATAGTCTTGAGGAGTTGATATGTTCGTAGTTTTGATATGATAGTTACCACTCATAAACAAACCCATCCCCACAAATAAAACAAACCTGATAACTTTATGTATCATTTGAACTAAAAGAAAGATCATATCTCCAATGTGGATTTTTCACACACATGGTAAGTATATACCATACAGACTTATTGAAAGTTATAAAGTAGTATTGAGTTATTAAAGGTTGCATAATTAAAAGATCAAAAGTAGAACAATGACCATTAAAATCTGTTTCACTGAGACAAACAGACTCTCTCTCACCCACATCACTACCAAAAAGCTCTAAACATTCTAGTTAATTTGCTTAGTTGCAAAATGTGAGATTTTAAGTGTAATTATTGTAGGTTCTGTTTAGTACCTCCATCCAAGGACAGTTTAGACCTCCACTCAACAGGTAAGAACTCAACATGCTCATTGGTGCGGTCAGAGAAATGCTTCTCCTCCATCTTGCGAGCTGCATCTCGCATCCTTGATGTGTACAAACAAGGACACCAGTATCACACACACACACAAAAATCAGTCAGTCATCTTTCTTGTACACAGTGATCATCAACAGCCTTGTGCTCATCTCATCATGGGTCTCAGCTGCAATGTGCTCACTCACATGCTGGTGTTTCTAATGATACGGCCCTGATCCATCTTCTGGCCAATTCCATGCACCACAAACACAATGTGTGTCGTCTCTGGGGGTGTGTCTTCAGGGGCTGCCTCCTCCACGTATCCACGGTGAAGTCGTGTTCCGCTGCTTGAGGCTGCAGATAACACAAAAGCTTAGCCAAGTGAACATAAACACTCAATGCCATCCTGCCTTTCACTGTCACACCAGCGTGACTTGGCTAAATTAGCACTTTAAGGTAGTACATAAAAAGTACTATCTGATTCATTCGATGACCCTTGCCTACATTGTAAAAAAAAAAGCCTTCAAGATGATTTATGCATCAACTCCTTGCCTGTCATCTGGCATAAGCAATGTAAATACCTACTATGTGAATGTGTGACAGTATATCATATCTGACTCCACTGACACTAGATGTAATGACTCCATCACTGGGTTACAAGCTATGAACTGATTTATACAGCATCAGACCTTGTCTGCCTTTGATAGGGAAGTGTGTGTGTGTGTGTGTGTGTGTGTGTGTGTGAGGGGGCTGTCAATAAAATCTGTCAGTGTTTGCAGGAGCTGACTGTGTGCAGACCTTTGGAGAATCCCAGCTTCTGAGTGACAGTACGGGCAATCTTGGAAGTGGTGGCATCACTGTAAAGGTACACCTCGTCTACACTGTGCCAGTCCACGTGGCTCCTGCTAAGCTTCAGGCTATGGATTGCTGAGAGAGAGAGAGAGATAGACAGAGAGAAACAAACGGAGTGAGAATGAGAGAGACAGAAATTTGAGATGGCTCAGGGCAAGACTTTTAATGAGTTTTATTGATTGTGTTCCCTCTGGTGAGAGGAAGATGCGTCGTCGCGGTTACACAGTCAGGGAAAGTCAGACAAAAGTTGTCAAGATCCTGCGTGTGTAGGGAAGAAAGAGAGAGAGAAAACAACCATGCATGTGAGTGTATGTGTATGTGTGTGTGTGTGTGCTCTCATGTTCTACCATTGCAACTACTCCATCTGTTAAGCGTTTACATTCTGTACATTCTGTACAAATGTACTGCTATTCATGCTCAACGTGAGCATGAAATAAATTAAGCTATATGCAGTACGTGCACACACACACACACACACAAACACATCATAGCAATGCATGTCTGTGGCTGAGATTGTAAATCCTTCTGTCACACAGAGAGCATGAGTGAGCTTGCGTGTTTTCAGTGCTCACTCTCGCAGGCATGTCGAGGGCCCATGTTCGACGTTCAGCTGAACTCAGCTCTTAACACGGAACTCCCTGACCCTCATTGTATCACTGACCCCCTGGCTATCTGCATCACAATGCCGGCCCCCTGACCTTTCACCACATACCCCTCCATGGCCCGACCCTGCCCCACCCCACCATACCACACCCCACCACCCCACACCCCACCACATATGGAAGAGTCCTGTTGAATACATGTATGATTCCTATCCGTCTCAGTAGACCAATGTAGGGGCCATGTAAGTCTGCACATGTTCAGTCCAATCCCAGCCAACATTATGTGGGACCCCACCACGCTGGCATCGTCATCTGCACTGACTGAGTTTGGGTAACTTTACCATCCTTGCTGTCCACCGTTGTGGTCACCACTTCTGTCTCGAAAGAGTCCCGCATCTGCTGGCCCCGGAAGCAGGCAAGATGCTCCAGTTCGATAAGGTCGCTGTCCTCCTCTTCCAGGGGTAGCCAGGTGCCATCGATAAACCACTGCCCCCGCATCACTGGTATGCGGTCTTGCTCTGTGAAGAATATCACAAAACCAACTTGGAGGCTACAAGTAACATTAAACTGTAACTGTATGATGTGAATAGATGAACTGCAATTCTGGATGCAGTGTATACAACTTGAGTGTTTGTTTGTTATAATCATTGCAGAACATAATTTAGCTGATGCATATTATTGGATAATGTTGCAATATGTGCATTAAATGTAGTGCCCATTTGTCAGCAACAAATGAGCCCGGTCACACCGCCAAAGGACAAATGGAGATCAAAGACCATGGTGACCATACTTACGATTCCAGTAGACCGGGTAACATTCTTTCTCTTTAATGTCAACTTCATAGAGACCCCCTCTGACACACACGGCGTCCACATCAACGTCTATGCTGTCCAGATCCACCGTCAAACAAACACTGTCCCCTCTGTCCCTGACGGGTTGTCTGTCCGCATCGGAGGCTCGTCTCTCAGTCTCACCCCCCGCCGGCTCAGACCCCCCAGTCGACCCACTTACATCCTCCGATTCAGACGGTCCCCGGCGTCTGACCTTGTCCGGATTAAGTTCGCAGAATTTTCGATAAGCGACCTCGATTTTGAGAGAATCGTGTCCGACGAAGGGTTTCCAGGTCCTTTTGTCTTCCTTGTAGAACCACCGCAGCTCCTCCGGTCCAAGCTCCGTGACAACCTCCCCGCGGTGTCTGGAACTGTTGGAGCGATTTCGCTTTTTTGTGGTGATGTTGCCGTCACTTTCGCTGTAATTTGGGTCGCCTGAGATTTCCAAATAAGATGTTCCTGGATCAGAACTAAGTCGCGCATGATAGTCGGTATAGGCTTCTTCCAGGCCTAAAATCATGCCGTCCTGGGATAGCCCACGTCGATTTAGTAACGGCAAATGTCTATCCATACCCGGCTGCACCGAGTCCATTCCACCATGTATAGCATCGCCCATCGGCTGTTCATAGCAAGACACAAACACATCATTTGCCATATCCCAGTCACTGCCGCTCACACTGTTGTCTGTGCTTTCAGGTGGAGTATTAAATGACTGCTTGTCCCTAAAATTGCTCATTATAACAAATCAGTGAGCCAGGAGATTTTTAAGTCTTATTTGCCCAACAAAAGTAACGGTTTAACGTTACTAACCTCTCCCTCCACCTTGCCAACCGCAGTCACCACCATCTGTCCGAAAAATTATATCCAGTTATGAACTGTACATCGGACCTCAGGCGGTCTTTTCCTACCTCAGTTCTGTCGCATATTTGCCTTTGACGAACTTATTCGAAGCCAGTCTACCTGCTCACCTACAGTCTAAAATAAATTCTGCTTCTATAACCTAGTGCCTGCGAATCTGGCTTGGCTGACAGCAGTGCAGTGGTTGCTCCTCCCCAATGCGTGCCAGCGAGCTCATGTACCTCTCGGCCACCGTACTTAAAAAACGGAAGTGTTCAGAATGATGCGGACGTGATCGTATTTGGCAGCTAGGCTAACTTACTTGGTTGTAGTGTTATTTATTTCATTTCAATTGTTTTGACATGTTAATAGGGACTTGAAATGGCTGCAGTGTTTTTAGTTATGTTATATGAATATTCTCCGCCGTTCTACATCAGTGTGATAACGGTGTGTTTCATCGTTACTGCTGCGATGGTGTTGGGCTGGTAGGTGAACAGTCAACAAGAACTGTCAAGGGGATCTGCAGTGATCAAATACTTGATGTAAATGTAAATGTTTATGTAACGTCATGGACATTATGAATGAATAAGCACAATCAAGAACTTCTGTTCCGGTTAAATTGGCTACGAAAGTTCAACGTGTGCCCATAATTTCAGTTCCACTGAGCTTTCTTTCCTACTTCTGGTTTAGATGCTTTATTTAGCTATCCTGTCAGGAGATGATGTCATTAATCTGTTTACATTGCAACTGCGCTATCACGTGTCCACTAACCAGATATCCTGCACAATGATGTTTAGTCAAGTTTGCAGTGACAAACAGACTAGGTTTTCTTCGTCAATAAAACAGCAAAACTACATTTACACCTTAGGCTAGACATTAAAATGTCTATTAGTCCAGTTAGTCCTTATTTCGTCTTTGACAGGTTCGGGTTTGATGTGCCTGTTATCCTGCGAAGCTCTGACGAGGCGGACTCGCTTTCAAGTGCACCGGAAAAAAGGATGGTCCAGGTGACAAATCCCTTTGCGCTAGACTTGAGGACTACGACAGCCTCAGTTACTGGTGAGTGTCGCCGATACAAATTTCTTCTTCCGTTATAGTTCTGCTGTTACAAAGTTTTTTTTATATTTGTTTACTGAGGTAAATTCAGTAAATAAATTGCTAACAGTATATTCATAGATCAAAATTGATCTCACATAATTTCTAGCAGTATATTCAAAGATCATATCCATCATCTTTGATATTCTAGGAGAGGGTCAGATTTCATTGAATTGTTAGATTGACTTGTCCTCCTTTGTGGGTTTGATTAGAGGGAATTACACTGCGCCCTGGCTGCTTGGAGGAAGGTGTCCTCACCTGCTTTTGGGGCTGCAATATCCAGGCACTGCAGCTGGCAATGCAGAGCCACCAGCGTGGACCCCGGCTCACCACACCACACCTGTTCCAGGAGGCCCTTCACTTCCAGTACCAGTACTGTCAGAGCTTCATGTATCCTCCCCTCAAGCAGAGTCAAGAGCACCTACACAGAGTTTTTTTGTTTGTGCTAGAAGAATTTTAAATTTTCTACATTTACATTTTTATGCGTTTAGCAGATGGTTTTATCCAAAGTGACTTGCATTTTCCAACTATCAACTACATCAGGGCCAGTCTCCCCTAGAGCACCTTAGGGTTAAGTGTCTTGCTCAAGGGCACATCAGTGGCAGCCAGAATACGAACCCACAATTTCCAGGCTATTAGCATGCTAGCCAGCTTCCTTAACCACTACGCCACTATCACCGCCTATTTTCTTTTGTACATATTCATGAAGAAAAATGCTCGCACACTAGACAGTGAGTAAATCTGCATTAATGCATTAACTTTTCCCCTTGAGTGAAGACAACAGCAGTCATTCAAGGGTTGTTTTCTTTTCATTGTAGTCTAGTAGGAAAATAACTAAGTGGTCTACAGATGTTAAGTTAACTGATCTGTGATTGCATGTCAAATAGATAGATAGATTAGATAGATATATATACCCGATAGATATTATCCTGTAGGAAATTCAAGTATCCTTAAGCTTTCACAACATGACATTCACATGATATACATACATTCTAAAAGTACAGAGAGAAATCATGTTATGTGTACCATTTAGCATTATAAGTTGTTACTAAATACTAAATGGATCATTCCACTGTATGAATGCCATTTGCTAGTTGTAAACCTTCAAAATGAAACTTCATTTTTCTTTTATTTACACAGAATCTAACAACACATATACGTATTCAAAACATGTATTGGTCAATCTCAATGGACAATTTCATTTATGGGTTTTAGGGCTGTTACCTGATTTTAAAGTAGCAGCATTGAAAGTAACAGTAACACAATTTTGGCATAAAATATGCAAATACAGTACAAAATACAGTACAAAATACAGTACAAAAAGGTTGATTTCCAGTGTTGTAGGATGTTTTCATGAGTATTCTAAATTATGGACCTGGAATTTGCAACCAGATCAGTATGCAGAAAGCATGAGTTAACAGTAAAAAGTGCCTTTGAGGAAAATGTACATAATACCCTTGGGACAGAAAAGGCGCTCATTTGGCGAAATCACCCAAATATCCTCCCAATGTCCTCAGAAGAACTTAGTACCTTAACTCCAAGTTTCAGCCTCGACAAAGAGAACAAAGAGGAGCAGTTTAGCCAGATCCCTGCAGACCTTGGTATCACAGACTTTGGGCCAATGCCACGGGACTGCTACCCTCTGGTAGCCGTGATGACCCTGGCAGAACCTGAAGCAAGAGAATCATACAACATTGTAAGTACTGTAGATCTGCAACAATAAATGTAGTTCACTTACTACACACAATGTTCAAACTAAAAGATAAACGAATGTTGCTCCTGCTCAGTATTGTATTCTGGTGGTAAGGCTCTTTTGGTCATCTTTATTTCACCATCTTAACTGAGCAACAGATTCAGTACTTTTTTTTTAGAGTTTAGTATTAAAGGAGTAAATAAATGCTTAAAAACAGAAGATGAGTGCAGTAATTTACTCTTCATTAGCCTTTAATTACCTAGGCATACATCATGACACCAGCACATCCTTGTTAATTTTTCTCCCTCAGGTTGCAAATGTTACCGTGCTTCATGTTCCTGATGATAAGTACAGGCTCTCAGCACGAGTCCTCTTTCAGCATCTCCTCACGGCGCAAGGAAACATGTTCGAGCTGAAGGTATCACTGGGCATATTTATTTACCTTCTACAAGAGTAGTTGTGGCCTATTGGTTAGGGCCTCAGACTTGTAACCAAAGGATGGCCGGTTCTCTAATCAGTAGGAAAACCGGGCCATTTAAACTTCACTCATTTTTATAAAAGGATCTTTGGTTCAGGAAGCTCTCAGCCTAAATTTAAATAATGCCTTAGCAACTCCTTTAGGTCAGTAGCTGTCCTCAGAGAGAAGCAGCAGTAATTATGGAAAGTTAAATGTACGGGGACTGTGTTTAAAAAGGAGGTAGGTAGTTGTGCTTTAGAAACTAAACAGTATGCCTTTATTTCCTCACAGCCTCTCTTCATGTCCTCTGAGAACGAGGGGTCTACCAGAGCGACTGATCCCCCCACTGGTGTAGATGTATCTGAGGTGCAGGCCAAGGGCCCTGGAGAGGAACAGATGGAGGAAAAGGAGGAGGAGAAACCGGATTCAGAGGATGAGTGGTCAGAGGTTCAAGGGAAGGATTGCGTGGTGTGCCAAAACGCACCGCTGAACCGCGTGCTGCTGCCCTGCCGTCACGCGTGCGTTTGTGACAACTGCGTGTCCCGACTACAGCACTGTCCCATGTGCCGCGCTTTCGTTATGGAGTCCTTCACCTTGTGCCAGAAGCCGCCTGCTTTTGCCAGGGAGGAGGAGCAGGAAGAAGAGAATAAAGATGTTGAAGGAAACGAAGACCATGAAGAATGAACTGGTCTGACCTGGAAGTGATGCCATAGTCCCTATGGGATACTGAAGTATTGAAGCTTTTTTTCCCCCTGACTAGGCAATGCATTAGTAATTATTGGACAGCAGAGTTGATTGTATTTCATTGAGATTCAAAAGAAGTTGTAGAGAGTGTTATTTGATCTAGTTTTCTAGATCTAATTTGTTTGGTAATGGCAAGACAGGTTTTTATTTTTAGCTGTGTTATGCATGTACACTGCATTCCATGTATAGTATTCAAAGGTTTTAGAAGTACTACAGAACTAAGCCTCATTTTATTTGTGAGAACATGGGCAACTTGCTTTATTTGTAGCGTATTTTTTTGTAATGTTTACATAAATTTGTGTCCAAAGTCTTTTTATTTGTCTTATTTGTTTTATTTGTCTGAGCTGTGAATTACAAGGAAGTGTAATCAAGTATTAAGAAAATACTAAAACGCTAACATCTAATAAGATGTTTCAGATGTGTGATGGAAATAAACTTACCCCAGACGCAGAACCTTTCCAGTATCACAAACTTTTAATGACATGGTAAGATGCAAGCCAGGCACACTCCTTTTAATATGTTCAAAGGGAGGTGGTTTTACATTTTTTGTGAATATAATAGATCTCTAAATACTAGCTGCATTGGACAAAATAATAATGAATGTGAATATCAATCCATTAGCATTTATCTGCTACTGCATGAGGTCACTTGATGATTACTGCAGAAACAGCGTCTCTACAGCTTACTAAACTGGGGTCCCAGAGGATGGCTACCATTTAACAATCTAAAGGAAGCAGAAACAAAACACCAAAATTTTGAGTAACAAAAAAAAATCAGGGGGAAAAAAAAAAATCAATCCAAAAAAAAAAAAAAAGGCAAAATACAATGGATCAAAAGATCTCTGATGACATAACGTAGTTATATGATACAGTACAATTCCGCCACTGTTTTCTCCAGGTGTTTGGACAGAAATGGGGTTTTCTATACAGGCTTGTAGTCCAGCTTGGACTCCAGTTTCTTAGAGTCGGCCACCTTACGTACTGCCTTCATAAAGTCCTCCTGAGTGACGTACTCGTGGTCTGCACGGATAGCAAACATACCTGCACAGAACAACAGTCATCAAAAACTAAAATCTCTTTGTACTGCACTTTTTTACACTATTACTATTACTAAAATACTGCAAATTTTATGTTAGCAATATGCACTCTTATGCATTTTTTTTTTTCATTGTGTTGTAGGTTGAATGTTATCCTCTTTTGTAAGTCGCTTTGGATAAAAGCGTCTGCTAAATGCATAAATGTAATGTAATGAAACTGGTAGTTTTTTGCTGTACTATACTAGCAGGTCTACAACCAGTAATTACAAATCCGGTTAGACAGTCTTGTGGTTTAAGTCAGGTGCGGACCTCTATTTGCCATAGATTCATCATATCATTAAGTAAACAACTTGCAAACAATTATGGTGGAACAAAACAACTTTGGTTATTAAAGTTACACAGCTGCTACGCAGAATGCTCACCTGCTTCTGTGCACACATTTCTCAAGTCAGCTCCATTGAATCCATCCGAGAGCTTCACAATTGCTTCATAATCTGAAACCAGAGACATTGTAATGAGCCACAGTACTTGCCAAGTTTCAGGTCCATTCAGAAATGCCACACATCACAAAGTAAATTTTAGGACATTTTACACACTGACCTATATCTCCATGCTTGGTGATGGGACCAGAGTGGATCTTCAGAATGTCCAAACGAGCCTGCTCATTGGGAAGTTCAATATCTGTTGGGGGATAATGACCATTGTTAGGTCAAGCAGTGTCATCCATAAAGCAGGGTTCATTCAATTCATGCACGTTTTATTAACAGCTAGAGAAATGTGCCCTTATGTCCAGTGTGCTAAGGAAACAAAAAATTCAAATTCTCCTACCCAAGGTAACATTGCTTTTGATAGCAATTACACTTAATAAATGCTAATTACCACTACAGCAGTCCTTCTCAAACAGTGCTTCTCAACACACCATTGTTCAATAGTTTGGTCCCACTTGAAAATTCCTTTGGTTTGCGCCAGCACATGCAATCCTTTGAATTAATGATTTCCTTTCAAATGCTGGTGTTCTTTCAACATTGTTTTCATTTTTAAAAAGCCACATTTTGCAGCAATTTCAGCCTACCGTTCTTAGGGATTCTAGCTGTCAATTTTTCCAGGAAATCTGATGAGATTTTACACCAGAGAGTCTCTGGAGAATCTCCCAGAGTTTGAAGAACACATTCATTAAAAATAAAATCATTCATTCTAACTCAGAAAATTACTGCATGTCCGGTTCATTTGCTATGTTTCCTATTCACACTAATTTCATGAATCATGAGTGTTTCTGTGGAAAACAAGGACATTGTGATCCTAAACATATGACATAATACGATATAAAAAAAACACTCTCCAAAGAAACAGATAAGCAGAAGTAAAAAGCACGTACGAATCTTCCTGTCCAGCCTTCCAGGGCGCAGCAAGGCAGGGTCCAGGGTATCAGGCCTGTTGGTGGCCATGATCATCTTGACCCTGTGCAGGGTGTCAAAGCCATCCATCTGATTCAGCAGCTGGACAACAGGAGAAAAGATACAGATATTAGTCATTTGTCTCATTACTGTGCTTCTTACCATCTTTAAAATTCTACATGCTAGTACACTTTAATAACATACAAAAGTCTATCTAGCCATCTTTTCAGGGGCTACATAGATCCTGAAATGATAATTCTATGTGAATACAGTACTGTGCTTACCTCCATCAGCGTCCTCTGAATTTCTCTGTCAGCAGACGTTCCTTCAGAGAACCGACGACCCCCTGTGGAAGATAAAGGTAAGTGTGAGGAAAGGAGACGCAGGCACATAATGAGGTTGTCTGGTTTTGTTTTCTGTTGAGGCACTGTTTACTGCACTGTCTACACTATGATTAGGAAAATAATAGGTTTATCATACCACCTATTCCACCTCTCAGTTTCAAAAGAAAGATGCTTAGCAAACACACATTGAGAAACAAGCTGAATACATAAAGAGGGAAACTTGGCATCTCTCTAGGTCACTCTTTTTTGTTTGGAACACAATAGGTGAATTCAGGTTCAAAATCCGTCGGTCTATGTTGAGCTGCGTCCAGCTGCAAGTGCACCGGTCCTCCCACTTAATCATTAAAAAGAACATGCTGACTGGCGAAATAAATCCTTTTATACTGTTTTAATAAACCATTGTTTAAAGACAAGAGGAACAGTTATAGCCTGACTGGGCTATTAAATGCTCTACACTACAGGTTAAATAACAGGATGAGAAAAAAAAAACTGTCATCATGGTTGCAGACATCTCTTACAGTCTTTGAAAATTTGTTTTTTTAAAATAGCGTATTTGGTATAAAACACATATCATTACATTGCTAAAATAATTACCAGGTCGTTTTCAAAATTCAAAAGACAATTTTTAACAAATATTCAGTTTTTGTCCAAATCACCTAAAAAAGTATTTTAGTAATCGACTTAGATGATTATTTTAGCAAGGTGATGATATCCGAGATGCCTGTCCAGCTTAAAGCAAGCCATGTTGAGAAGCAATAAGGCTATTTCATTGTGCAGACGTACATGCTGCTTAGATGGAATTTTGAGTTAGCCAGCCAGGCAACCCCATTCCCAAGTATGATGGAGATTTTTGTCACAGGAGATTCCCTGGAGATTTCAACCAATGGAAATAATGGACTGACGTGATGGGGGTGGAACCCAGCTGCTTGCAGTAGCGTGAAGCCAACTGCAAAGAACTGCAAGATCTGACTGCAACCATCTTGATCCCACAAGTTGAGTGACAAGGTGGCATCACAAGTATTGTTGATTTCAGGTTGATGTAGGACACCATGTCTAACCAGCATGCATTGTGTATAACCCAGAATGCATCTCTGTCTACAGACAGCTGCATGCAACTGCAGCCAGCTTGCCAATGTCAAACAAGCCTATTGTCATTGCTATACACAGAAAAACCTGATACCTACCAATGGCATCAATCTCATCCATGAAGATGATACAAGGCTGGTGGTCCCTTGCATAGTTGAACATCTCCCTGATGAGACGGGCACTCTCACCAATGTACTTATCCACAATGGAACTGGACACCACCTATTTAACGAGAGGATGTTAGGCACCTGCATTATAAAGACACACCATCCTTCCACAACAACTACTGTATACAAAAAAAAAACTTACCTTGAGGAAATTGCAATCAAGTTGGCTGGCCACGGCTCTGGCCAAAAGAGTCTTTCCAGTACCTGAGTGAGCAGACTAACGTTACACATGTAGTCCAAAACGAGGACACAGCAGCCCCATTGAGCCACTTAGAAATAGTGAATTACTGAGCCATAATCTAATCGTAGCACTGATGTCTGTACATGAACTGCAAATTACTTAAGTTCTTATCATGCATGTTGTCAATGCTAAATCCTGACATGTTCACATGAACTTGTCAGAGGTAAGACCTCATGACTGAATGCTGAATGATGACCACCCACTAAGTGAACAGCATAGCTGCATAGCATAGCAGACTGTGTTTGTGAGGAGGCTGTACAAAACCTGTTAAATCCTCACCTGGGGGTCCATAGAGCAGACAGCCTTTGGGAGGGATGATGCCCACCCTCTGGAAAAGCTCAGGATTGGTCAGAGGCAACTCAATCACCTGGGAAAGCAAGCCAACATCCAATTAGACTCGGGTCGCTGAGGAATGCTATAACTATGCAATCTATACATATTTCTCAATTTCCACATGTCAACACACCTCTCTAAGTTCTCTGATCTGCTCAGAGAGTCCACCAATCTCTGAGTATGACACGCTGCCAGGGTCTTCATGAGACATGTTATACACAAGAGGATCCACCTCTCGGGGAAGGTACCTGTGGAGGAGATGTAGAACAGGTGTACAACAATGAAAGTCAAACAAGTGCCGTGGATAAGATAATCTGCTGCTGAGATACTGATTTATGAATACATTGCCTCCAGATTGGAGCCACAACACATTACTCCTTGTAGTCTCAGCAAAGTTCATTCAATATTTTGGTCCAAAGGAGCTCAGCAACTTGGTCGGATCACATCACCCCACTGTCCATCAAGCATTTACCCTGACTACCATTACATAACCATACCGACAGCATTTGGTACAACATAGATAAAATTTGCGAACTGGCAGCAAACGCCAACAGATATGTGCAAAAGAACAAGAAACATCCTTGCCCTCATCAGTTAGCGCTGGCTGCTGTTTTGCTATTTGGTCTACGTTGTATTAAATTCTGTCATTCTTGTACCTACTGACAGCACTCAGCAATGTGAAACAACAGGACTACTGGGTTGATTCACTCCAGATAATCCCTTTTATTTGTATTATTTGCTCTAATTTTTGACACATCATTTCCAAAGGCCTTACCTCATGATGGTCAGAGTGGTCATGTCCAGGGCCACTCTAGTTCCAGGTTTCAGCTTAGATTTATCCAACTATGTTAACACAAAGAAATGTGTAAGACATCCTAAAGATATCAAATTAAGCAATTTATGGATGAGGGACCAAGCTGCTTTGAGTCCATACCTGTCTGCGGCAGCCCACCACATAACGAGGCCCATTGGTTGCCTTGACAATGACTGAAAACAAAGGGTTTTATTAGTTGAGGATGTACAATACTTACATACAGAGGAATCTCATGTAAGAAGGTGGAGGCAGGTCAGAGTCAAACTTACATTTCTCTTCAGTTAGCTGCTTAAGAACCTCTCCAACAATCTGTGAGAACAAGCCAAGTTTAGGCATTTGTGCACATTCAACTTTTATTCAGTTCATGTATGCACTGACAACTTATAGATGTCTTTTCTTCCACCACAAAATACACATGCGAACTTTAGCAGTGTGAGAATTATTTCTTACCTGCCCAACACTCTGCAAGGCCTTTAGGTCATTCTCAGACTTTTCATACTGTTTGGTCAGCTCCTTCAGCTGTTCTCTCACTGAAAACATTGAGGAAAAACACAGGGTGGCGAGTTGGAACTTTCTGACAAATAAAAGCTCGACATAATCTCCAAAAATATCTTATTTTTCTTATTTTGAGCAAACTGAATAAATAGAACACTAATTTGTTCGACTTAACTCCAAATCATTATTAGGTTCGGTTACATAAAAATGTAATCTAAGGACTAATTTGACTAACTTTTGTCAAATTAACCACAATATATTAAAATAACGTCAATCCTCCTTCGTCACCCTTGTCAAATTAGCCGGTTTCAAGTAGATTTTCAAGTAAGAAACGCTAACGCTACATCCAAGTTCATATACAGTTTGCGTCGAGTTAAGCAATTTTTTTAGCAGGTTAATCGTCTTTACGTTGATGTCCCAACAATCACAGACACTTGTCAACAGCCGAAAGCTAATGTAACGTTAAGTTAGGTGCGATCCCCCAAACAGGTTAGCTTTAAGCGACTTCGTTTGAAAAATACCAGAATTGTTAACGTTAGCCAATGTTTGTTCAGTTGGTCCAGTTATGTTTTCAATCAAAGTGCCGGAATTTGAATAGCCTAAATCACTTTTGATATTGTTATACCTGTTGTCACAATCTTAATCCAGTCAGCCGAATTCCAGACAGTTAGCAGGCTATCGTTAGCTTGCTAACTTTCATCTCGATAACATAACTAGAGCATGACAAAGCGTCTTGCGCTTTAGCCAGTTAGCCAGCTCTCTAGTATCCGTTTTTCTTGGTTAGAGTGACAAAATCTCTATTTGGGGTAAACAATTATCACATCCTACAGTTCCTATTTGAAATTCATACTTACATTCTTTTAAACGTCCATCAATTTCCTTGTGTTCCAACAATTTTTTCCTGTAGTCTTGCAACCCCTTCTCTCTAGTGTCAGCCATGTTTCTCTACTGAATGAACCACAGGATGCCGGAGCAGGAGTTTGACGCTACGTTGCAGCTAGCAGACTAGTATTAATATCGCCCTCATGAGGTGTGGCGGGTACATACAAAGGGTGCTTAGATGTATTTATACCATTTTTAATATTAGATAATAATTTATTAGCATGAGAAATTTTGAGATGTTATGCATTTGGATAGATACGGTGAAAAGTTTGTACATTGTGCGACGTAGTAGGCCTACAACATTTTAGCTGCCACAGCATTTAACCTATTCTTTATTCACATTTCCTAATACTGAGAAACATTTGAGCACAGACGTTAAAACAAATACATATCAAATAAAACTATATCAAATATTAGTCGTTTGGCTCGGGTCTATCAGAGGGGTAGAAAACTATACATACATTCATTGGCTCGGATGGTCGGATACCGGTTTTCATGTTACCCACAATACATTGCCAACGGGCGTGACATGCAACAATCAACCGATGTGATAGCTGGTTGCCTCTCGTGAGTAGCGGTCGGTCGCATGGTGTTTTCACAGTTTACTTCAGACAGAGACTGCCTCAGCTAATTGTGGATACTTCTGAAGGGAGTCTAAATACCTAGCGATTGTCTCTATGCTCCTGCTACAGTTTCTATCAAATCATCTAATTTGCACAAGGTAAGTCTTCACGAGTTTGATGTGTTCTCTAGATGGGGCGTGCAATAGCTAGCATTTAACCACCCCGGTGTCAGCATTGCTAGCCGTTTTTGGAGCTAAATGCAAACTAAAAACCCTCTGTTGCAGATACATTTAGCGCACTCGCTAGGATAATCACCGGCTTGCTTTGTTACCTAGCCAGATTGCTACTTTGTTCAAATTTCACGATCTGTTCGAATGCATTACTTCTGCAGCCAACTAGCATATGATGTCGGAGGGTGTTTTGCTGATTAGCGTTAGCCCCCTAATCAGCTGCCGAATGCAAGTGTTTGTTGCATATGATTTTCTCGCTAACTATATATATATTTATATATTAGGCAATTTAGCCATCTTGCTAAGTACGCGATTAAACACTCGGATTATGTTGTTGTGGTGCTATTTATGGTGATATATCTGTTTGTACTAACTAACATGAACTTAAAAGTTATAACCCTAGATCTCCATTTGAACGTTCATGGTACATTGCAGATTCGGCGTCTACCTCTGCCAATTCCCTATTCGTTAAATCTGAATAACAGATACCAAAGAAATTATCTTGGAGGGTAGCGATGCAAATAAACAACGTTAACATGTAGGCACAGTCATAAACGTACAAACCCATGTAGGAAACACGTTGTTAAATAAAGCAATTCCCGATGTAAGGATTAGTAAAGGATTATTGTTCTGCAAGGGGCAGTCGTGCTTAACCTACATGCGCTAGTAGCGAAAGACTTGCCTAAATCGTGTAAATATTGTCACAACCAAACCTCATCCTCCACCACCGAAACGTGACACAACGTTAGGGCATGTTTGGTGGGTTATTACGTGTCTTGGCACCATGTTTTCAAAACCTAATCCCTTGACTGGTCCTGCAGAGACCTCCATTCTTTGGGATGATCTTGTGTATTTGCCCATTAACGTTACTATTGAAGCTGTCAAGGTAGTCAAGGTAATCAAGGCATACGTTGTACAGATTGGAAAGACTAAGAATCATATTATGATGTTTGGAGCTTTGAATTTGTTGTCTCCTGGCACCTAGTGTGCTGGTTAAAACTCATTTGACACTTGATAGACTATTGTAACTTCATAATGCAAGTTATGATTTTGTCCTCTGTTGATTCCAGTATGTTAATACTAGCTTAACAGTAGCAGTGGTAGGAAACCTATGGAAAGCAAAACTAAGTTAGAAAGTATGGCAGGCAGAGCCAGCATGTTTGATGGTTGTGGTGAACTGTCATTATTTTATAAGTATTCAGCAAGGGATAGGAATGGTGTCATCTGACTAAGAACCATCTTTAGAGGAGAGAACTTACACTTCACAAGAGCTTACAGAAATGTAGGGGTTTGACTCACTATGTAGTGAGTGAATGTCTTAACAAATAGCATCATTGTTAAAGCAAACAGTAGGCCCAAGGTTATTGCAGACCGTGTAACAGAGAATCACATGGCATATGACTTGTGAGGCAAAGATGTGCTTGAATGATGGAGGGTTCAGAGTAGCTGATGTTGTCACTAACAAGAATTCATTATGTGAGAGCCTTGGTAGTAAGCAGGCTCATACACATAGGTAAGCTTTGCTTAGGGCTGCTCTATTACTGCAACATGTGGGTCATCATCCTGATGATTATACTGGATGACATAATCTGCTCCACCTGTTGGCAGTGTTCTACCAATGGGTGAGGGGCAGAGTACAATATGGAGCTGGCTGACTGTCGTTTGAATTAAAAGCATTTTATTTTTCTTGGCAAGGTGTGGTTAATATTTAAGTGCATCAGTCAGCAGACCTTTTTGGTCTTTGTGTTTTCTGTGTTCTCTGAAACGTTGCTGTCTAATTTAGGATGTGTCACTGATTTTGTTGGTTTTCAGAAAGATTCTGTGTTGGCCACAATTATTATTTGAACCCCTTATGGTAATCTCTGTGGAAATGTGTAATAAAATGTTCATGTTAATCAACCATACCTAAGCATCAATACATGTCCATTAGAATGAAACTGACACTGTGATAGATATGCCAACATGGTTTGTTTGTACAGTCTGTCTTGAGTATAATGTGTTGAAAAGTGACGTTTGCTGGATGTGTATTATTTAGCCAGATTTGAAAGTACAAATGAACAGGGACATTTCTAAACCCGCTTCAAATCTTTATTCAGGGATTGACCATGTCTGGGGCAAAGGTAGACAGAAAATTAGGATAAGACGTAAGGATACCCCCATAGACATTGATGCCCACTTTTCAGCCCCAGATGTTGAATTTGTAGTTTCCAGAGACTCAGGCCTTGAACCAAAAGACAGCCAGTTCCTCATTAAGTGGTGTGGTGAGTTGCTGGCATTACCATCATAGCAAATGATTTATTAGAAAAAGATGAGAAAACAAACATGGCTCGAAGGCACAGCCACAACTTCAGCCATTAATGCCAGGTATGTGTGGTATGCTAAGGCCCACACACAACCCCCATCCACTCTCTGAAACATCTTTGAGCAGGTCCGTGTTAAGGTGTTGAACGACATGTCGTAGCAGCTAGCACAGCGCTAACCCTGTGTTGACTTGGACGGGTAATCTGTGAGATCAGCAAAACGTAATCGTCTTTACCTTAGGCTTTACGAGTGTTCTCTGGCTTTGGCCATTGTATCACTCAGCAGAATTTCCTAGTTTCAGTTCCAGTGTGCCATTCTGGTTTTGACTGTCTGCGTGAACAATTTAGGCTGTTCAGTGTGAATTTGTTTGTTCATAAGTCTCCATAACATCTAGGTTTACAATCATTCAAGCATTGAGATGTGTCATATTTGACATATCTGAGGCCTAGTACTAGACTGCTAGTCAAGTTTTAGAATTCAGTCAGGCCATCTGAAAATATAAGATGCCAGTGAAGAATGTGTGTATGCCTTCTCTCAGTGAAAAATCAGTGAAAAATGTTTTGATTCAGCTAGTGTGTCCTGTGGCCTGTGAACTTATTAAGAGAGAGCAAATTTGGCTCCCTGTCTGCACTTCACCTTTTGGCTGCCTCGTTTATTTGACCTTTCTGTAACAGTTGCCGCACGGCTCCCTGCACTGCCTGCTTGATTGCACCACATGGGGATGCCTGTGCCTAGTCCCACTTCAGCACCTGTCAGGTTGACATGAAAATAATTTAATGGAACTTACTGTCAGTACAGAGGGTCAACTGACATGGGCTGCTATATTTTTATTTCCAGGCTTTTCTAGCTTGTATTGATAGGACAATAGTGGTGTGAAAATGTAGGAAAGAAAGATGGGGTGCAGGGAGTTTGTCCATGTTGTCAGCTCATCATATGTCCTTCTTGAAAATGTTGATGATGGAAGTTTTAAAAATGTTATCTGCTGACTACATGTACGTATCGCCTCTCTGGTTTTGCAGCAGTCAGTCATGGCAGAGCCCAATCGGCCACAGCGGAAATTGTCCACCGCAGGGGACAGCCTGTACAAGGTACTAGGATTAGAGAAAGGGGCATCTGCCGACGACATCAAACGAGCCTACAGGTGAGACAAGCCGCAACATCCTTTCTCTGTCACCTCGGGGAACTATTTCCGTTTGCAGCACGGACCTTTTTTCAATACAGCTGTTTTTGACATGAAAAAGTAAGGCAAAAAGAGGTTTTATTAATGACATAAAGATTCAAATTCTGCTGTATTGAGACTAAATTAAATTATTAATGTTATTAGTATAGCCATCATTAATGTTATTAGCATTGCCCATTCTTGCCCACTGCTTCCACTGCTGACAAAGACTTAATGTTCATCTCTCTTGTCTAAAGGAAACTCGCTCTAAAGTACCACCCAGACAAGAACCCAGACAATCCAGAAGCGGCAGACAAGTTCAAGGAGATCAACAATGCCAACTCTATCCTCAACGACGAGACCAAACGGAAGATTTATGATGAGTATGGCTCCATGGGGCTGTACGTGTCCGAGCAGTTTGGCGAAGAGAGTGTCAAGTACTACTTCCTCATGTCCAAGTGGTGGTTTAAGGTGAGAAGATGCACCTGTGCTCTGTACCTGTTATTAGCTACATGGTAGTGTTGTGTGTATGTGTGTTGAAATGTTAAGGTGTTCTTTAGAATTTGCTTCTTTCTGTCTGTTTTTTATTATACTGTCCATTTTTAGAGTTAAGGTTGTCTGTCTTTGTAGAAGAAGTACAATGACGGTGGTGGCGTAGTGGTTAAGGAACCTGGCTAGCATGCTAGTTGCCTGGAAATTGTGGATTTGAATCCTGGCTGCCACTGTTGTGCCCTTGAGCAAGGCACTTAGTCTTAAGTTGCTCTAAGGGGGACTGGCCCTGATGTAGTTGACAAATGTAAGTTGCTTTGGATAAAAGCCTCCGCTAAATGTAATATAATCTAAGTAATAGAAGTATCTTTGTTGTGTTTTCAAAGCTTGCTCACTGACGGGTCTTTGTCTTTATGCCTTGGTGCATGTCTGTAGAACTCTGCTGCCTGTTTATTGTGTGAGCTTTGTTTACACTTTCATTCGTCTGTATTAGTTTTAACCTACTGTTCAGAATGTCATCTGCTAGCTCAGCTTATATAGCCTAGACCGTTTCAGCCATAAAAACAAATACAATACTTGACCATCCATAATTTCCCTGTGGATAAATAAAGTATCTCTATTTATCTCTAATTTGTTCTCCCAAACTACTGCCGCTACATAAGATAACATCTCTGCCCTGTGGGAAGAGTTAATCCAACTCTCTTGAAACAGTCGTGTATTTGATTTCAGGCAGCACACACAGTGATTAAAAAATTGTTCCTTAGCTAAGCTACAAATAAAAAGAAAATGTATTTTAATCCATGTGAAATATCCGACAGGGAGTAGATTCATTTTATACGAAGGCCAGATTGACTCCACGTACCTCTGAAAGATGCATTATTTAAATTCAGGTCTGAAAGTGCTGCACAGAGCCCAAGGCCCTTTTGTACTGTAGTCAATACCAAGGCTTTTCAATATGGCCCTTTGGCTGCAGAGGGGGACAGCAGAGTATTGTGCCCATGCCTGTCCATTCATGCCAGAAGGCTGAGCTGTGTCTCAAAAGCAGGGCTAAATAGCTTTATTTATAATCTGCTTTGTTCCTATAAAAATTGAAGTCATTGAGGGACAGGCGGTATTATTGCTGTCCTGGGCGTGATTAGCTGGAATGGTAGTCTTTGATTTTTGAGTACAAGGCTGAGATGCTCAACAGGAGAGCAGAGTTATGATGCAAGGTATACATTATTGTTAGTGCCCTCAAAGCTTTGATGCCATGAAGTCATAATTTAATAGCGTGTGGTTTTAAACTAAGTTTGAGAGAATTGTCAATGTTTGTGCATCTCTCTTACATTAGACACGACATGCTTTCAAAAACCTCCTCAACAGCCTGGCAGAACAACGTCACAGGTTCAGAGGTGCATTTCAGCAGGACATCTCCTTTTACTGAAGCAAGTGACTGTAGCTGGAGACCACTTACAACCACCAAACCCCACCCTCACCACCACCCCTCCACTTCTCCTAAAAGGGTGATGGCTATGGAGCTACAGGAATGGCCGTGTCATGACGACCTGTACTGCGTTTGTCTCCCACAGGCACTCTTCCTCTGCTGCACGCTGTCATCGTGCTGCTGCTGCTGCTGCTGTTGCTGCTTTTGCTGTGGCAAGTGCAAGCCTCCGGAGGACGACGAGAACTACCAGTACGTGAACCCTGAGGACCTGGAGGCTCAGATCAAGGCTGAGGAGCAAAGCGGAGGTGAGTTCCGCCAACAGGAATCGATAACGTTTAGTCAGTAATACATTACCCCCTCCCCTGACTAAATCTCATTATATACTAGAATTGGTCTTTTGTGTCTGTAATTATGTGTAATTACATTTGTTTCTTCTTAATGGGAATTAAGCACATTCATAGTTGTTTTCCTAGTCCATTTGGGTATTTGGAATGGGTGGTTATTTTACTTTTAATTAAAAGTGTCTGATTCTGAAGACAAGGAGGAAGTCAGACAATAGCAGTGTATAGCGGAAGCATAATGTATGTAGTGAGTGATTTATGTTGCATTAGTACGCAAGGATCCCTGTCCTCTTGGGGTTAGCCCAAAACCTCATAAAGAAGCAACTTTAACTACCTGCGTGGACTCAACACAGGAAGATGCATTGGTGAATCATAACTTTGTTTACCATGGCAGACTTCCCATAATTGATTATAAGTGGTCCCCTCTCCCTTGATGTAGTCCTATATAGAAGACCTTTGTGGGTTTGATTGTACAACCATTTGCTAGAAGTAGGCCTGGAATTACAGTGGATGGATTTGTCGGTGAGTACTCTGTACTTTGTATTGTTGCACCAGTGTGTGACCTCACCGAGAGCTCCTTTGGCAGGCGGCCTGTAGTCACAGGGCTTTATTCCAGCGGATGTCTGTTTTTATGCTCCCCTCGTCACTGTCACTTTCACTCAGAGCAGGCAGACGAGGCACAGAAGTCGCCCAAAGGGAGACACAGACAGACAGGCGGGCGAGAAAAGGGAAGCTGCCAAAAAACACCAGCAAAATGTTTGCAGCTTGTTACACAGCCACATCCTTTTGCATGGGTTACTCTCCTGAGTGGATTAAATACTAGACTGTCTTACAAATTACCCCTACCTGACTGACCCACAAACTACGAATTATTGGCATTTATGTAGCCTGGACATGGATGTAAATTGGGGGTAAATTCATTAGCTAGAAGTTGCAGTTTTGTTTATCAAACGAAATTTGAGCATTTTGCATACAATGTATATGGATTCATTGTGATAGGATCTCATCATCTTGATAAACTCTGTAAGTGTTTATTTGGGTTTGCGTTTGTGCACATAGACACACCGCAGTGTTTTATGTTCTAGCAGAGGTGTAAAGCTAGTACTATGATAATATGTTATATAATGTATATAGATTTACTTTGAAACACTGCTGAAAGCTTCCCTAGCTTTAAAATGACAGCAGGAGAACAATATTACCTCATCAGGCTAAGATTTTGGGCCTGTAATACTAAGTAAGGTTACCGGTTAACCCAGGTAGCTTTGGGAGTTACAACTGATCTCTAAAAGAACCCTCCATTGAGCATCACTTGTTTTTGAAGTGGAATGTTGTTTTTAGATCAGCAGTTACTCCAGAAGTTACCCAGTTTAGCCACTAACCTGGCTTCATAGTATACCCCCAGGTGCTGAAAGCCAACCCAGCTGTTGTGAATAAATCTCTGCATGTAAATATTTGGAGTTAAAGTCTTGTGACTTGGATCAAACTGCAGTGTCCGTATATTAAAATCTTCAACAAGGTACAAGACGCATATTGATTATACACAATTGATTATTATACATACTTGTTATGTATTTATTTGTGTCTCTTGCCTAGGAGGTGAAACAGTAATCATTGTGCAGCCTATTCCCAGTCCAGGCCCCGAAAACCCCAGCGAAACTCTACCGGAGTCTAAATGACTCGTAAGGCAACCTGTCTCGTTCACTTGCGCTTTGTTTTTTTCTCTCTCTCACTCTCCTGTGTGCTTATTTGTCTGCACGCACCTTTGCTTTACTTACTAACGCCCACCGTCTGTTTCATTGACTCATCAGATCTCTCTGAGCCATTTTGTTTGGTCTTTCTCCTGCGCATTTATCATTTTGCCTTCATCAAGTTTACATGCATTTTAACATCACATTTTTCTACGTCCTTGTCATCATATTGTTATAGTCATCAAGTGCCCCTGCTTTTGATGTTCAAATTCTATGTCAAAATAATATAAAGGCATTCAAAGATATGTATAATGGACATCATGGTTCCTGTGTCACTTGCTTCATGGGGAAGTATTCCCTTAAGGACTATGCTATGTTAGGACTGGAGACATATGGCAGGACTTGTCAAGTGCCAGGTTGCTTGGAAAGGCAGCATTTCCTCATTTGCATGCAAAGCAGAAGCATCGGCTCCGGACGAAACCTGCAGCACGTTGGAGTGTGCTGACACCATCTGTGTGTGTGTGTGTGTGTGTGTGTTCCAAGTTGGACTCGGAGGTGAATGACCAGTCGTACTTTTCACCTCTCAGAGTCCCAACTCTCTCTCTGTGTGTGTGTGTGTGTGGGTGGGTGGGTGTGTGGGTGGTGTTTGTCTGTGTATTTGTGCTTGTGAGTTTGCACATATTGTGTGCCAGTGTTTGCAGAAGTTTTGAAGTTGGATTTAATCATACAATCCAAAGTCTAGACTGAATGGTATGTGTTATATGAGTCTAAGATGAATTAACCAGCTCTATGTGTTCCGCTGCCCAAATAGTCGTAATTAAGCAAGTTATTTCAGCTGCTCAGAGATGCCAGGATGAAAGGTGTAGTCAGCAGGGGGGTGGGGGCACTTGCACTTGCATGGGGCACTGTGCAACGTTTCGCTTCCCTTTGTTGTCTTATTGAGAAGCCATGTGTCTGATCCAACTTCGTCTCACTGTTCCATCATCATATTTCATTGACCCACTGTTTTCACATCCAACACACACTTGGAGCATGTTTCAATCCGTGTTCTTCCGCAATCTTCAACATAGAACAACATGAGCAGTGTACACTTAAAGGGGCTATGTGTAAGAGTTTTACGTTGACATTATCCAAAAATTGGCTAGAAACAGCAACAGAATATCGTAGCAACTTCATTTATTATGTCAAAAATGCTCAAGCAGCAAGCCCAGAAATGTAGACGCACCCTTGCGGTAGCAAAAAGTTGTGCTCAGTGTAGCCTCTCACATTGTGACTGGTCTTAGTAGGTCTACACAGGCTTGGTAAGACCAGTCACAATGCTCTATCTTGGTAGAGTCATTGGGCAGGCTTAGCATGGTACATGGTACAAATCAACTAAGTGGCCAAGGAATAGCGGTCATCATCGGCTTTGGCATTGACTTTGGAAGAATAAGACATGGGCTTTTTCTTTGAAAATTGAGTATAAAAAAGAACTCAAGTCACTGCTCTGATTGGTTGTAGTGCTATCCAGTTTGAAAGACAACCACTGATTCCACCCCTGAGCTCAGTCTATCGGTCGTGGTCAGACTACAATTTCATGTTACAGTCTGGCTTGTCAGGCCACTACACACCATTTCTCTCTCTTCTTCAGTGACTACTTTCACAAGATTTTAAGCCTTGATGGAAGTTGTTGTTGGTTCCATACCATACCAGCTACCATACCAAAATACAAGAAGGTGAAAAGGTGTTGGTGGTCTTTTCTCTTTGCCTACGCAGCCATTGAGTGTGTAAAATTGTTCTCTGTTCCACACTCCAAATTTTGACCATTACAAGGGCACCATCTGGGAAGCACACTGCATGTTTTCACAGCAGAAATAAGGTATTGGAAGTGCAGAAATATTTGTGGATTGAAACACACTCTTATATACACGTAAACCCCCCCCCCCCCCCCTCCAACTTCACTCCTTCCTTTCCCACTGTTGACTCAATCCAAGTAGAAGCACTAAGCTTTTATCTCTCTGGTTTTCTGTTCCCTCTGCTGGGCTCGGATGTGTGGTAATCACAGGACGCAAGTGACTGAGGATGACCTGCCTCAGGGGAGGGGAGATGAGGTGAGGTAGGTTGGATCTCCACTTGTGCTGCGCTCACTACGCTGACGCACACCCCACCCCACCCCACCCCACCCCAAATACCTCAAAAACCTCAAAGAAAAAGATAAACCCGCACAGTTCATGTAGAGCTTTCTCTGGCTATTCTAAACGCCCGAAGATCAGGAAGGGGGGGCACTGGGATGCTTTTTTGCTATGCTTTTCTTCGGGGCTTGCATGCTTGAGTGTAATTTAGAACTCTAGTACTCCACACCCAAAAGCAGAAATGCAAAAAAAAAGAAATCTTGTTTGCATGGCAAATACTGAGCATTTTGGCTATACTGAAAGTGAATATGTGGTCTCCACCTCAATAGGAGTTGTTCTTGTTCTTCTTTGTCTGTGGTCCATTTCTTTGTCTGTGCTTGTTGTTGGTAAATGTTGTTGGTGCATGTTGTTGCTGTCTAACACTTTCACCACCTGGGTCCTGTACCACTAAGCGAGATTACTGGTTAACCTGGGTAGCTTTGGGAGTTACCACTGATCTGTAAAAGAACCCTGCATTGAGCATTAGCTGTTTGTTTTTAGATCAGGGGTTACTCCAGAAGTTACCCAGCTTTGCTATTAAAATGGCTTTGTAGTATCCCCCCCTCCGAAGAGCATGCAGTGTTGTCAAGATGAAATGTATCTATACTCGACATCAGACAGATGGTGAGCTATTTACACCTTAACAAACTCTCTCTCTCTGTCTGTCTGTCTCTCTCGCTTTCTGTTTGTCTGCCCCCCCCCCCCACTATCACCCTCTCGCTCTCTGCAGGTCACGGAGCTCCTATTGTGATCCAACCGCATTCCACTAACACCTCCTCGGAGACCACCCACTTTGCAACCAAGCAGCCCACATATACCAACCAGCAGTGAGACCCATCGTATACACCCCACCCCATCTGACCCTCGTGGCACAGAACCAGCTCCTCCAACCTAACTCGACCACCAACCATGCCACCAGCGGACATGATGTGAGGGCCCCTATTGCGAATCCTGTGGGGTGGGGTGTTCGGTTGTCTCTGTTGTCTGTGCCAAAGTGGGCACCTGAGCCATCCATCCCCAAACTGAGGCACTGGCTATGGATTTGGCAGTATACTATAGAAGAGACAAGGGCTCTTAATGCTGCCGATCTCACTTCCTCTCCAGTTGACATATGAACACTACACACTCACCCACAGTGACGCTTACTTGGGACACCAACACGTGCACACACACTTGGCACATACACACTGACGTGAACATATACCTAGTGTATGATTGCACATACATGCAATCTAAACTTTCTCCCAACCTGGTCTGACTTCTCGTTTTTTTGTTTGTTTCGGGTTTTTTTGTGTAGCCTTCCCTCTTGTTCCAGTAAGTATATCTGCTGTTGTTGGCTATACTTGGAAGGAGATCCTTTCCATTTGTTGTCTACTGTGGGTCTGACTTTAGCTGGTGAAGCCAACCTGATTAACTAGCATGGATGTGGCCAAAAAAAGAGGGCTCACCCGAAATGCATGCAGTTCATTAAATGCATGCTTATAACTGTACAGATCTGATACGTGCTCAAACCCACATAGAGATTTCATTTACTCACACACAGACATTCTCTCTCACTCATTTTTTCTTTCACTTGTTTTCTCTCTCTCTCTCTCTCTCTCTCTCTCTCTCTCTCTCTCTCTCTCTCTCTGTCTCTCTCTCTCTCTCTCTCTCTCTCTCTCTCTCTCTCTCTCTCTCTCTCTGTCTCTCTCTCATATCACCCATCCATGGCATTGCACATAAAGTGGGTGTCTCAGCAGACAGAGAGATGGAGAGACCCTGGTCTCACTGGTCATAATTTTGGGTCGGCCTACATCAAGGGTGGACTAGGATTCCCAATGGGCAATGTGATCGTGCTCCGTCAGCCTTTCAGGAGCCACGGCCAAAGCTTCCCCGTGTCTCAGACGAAGCTTAGACTTCCAACGACATGTCTGATGCATTTGCATTTCAACAAAAGTCTTATCACAACCACTACACAATTATTTTTCCTTTTTTTCCCCCCAAATATTATTATTTCATATATTGACATTACATTGTACTTAGTCCCATGGTTTGGAATTTAAACTTTATTTCATTAATTAGATTGCAGGCAGACGTCATTTAGCAATTTTGGTCATACATTTCAGAGTAGTGTTCCATCCTCCACCCCAACCCCCCAACCCCACACGTAGGCGCCAACCGTTGAAGTCAAAAAACCCTAGAGAGACACTATGCCAAATTTCACTGCTGGGTTTTGTTTTGTTTTGTTTTTCTCAGTAAATTTTTAAGACAAATGTATTTATTATGCAAGGACTTCCTTGGTTGTTATTGAACATATGCAGTTGTTGGTGATCTTAATGTGTTTGTGTCCAGTACACGCCTTTTCTTGTTGTCTTTGGTTGAGGACATCTGTCATGTCAGTAGTGTTGTTGGTAATTGTTAATACAACTGGACACATGGTCTACAACAGTGCAGTAGAAAACCCATTATTTACCCCCAGTGATCGACTGTTGAATATATATTGATATCATGTCAAGCCAAAAATATATCATTGCTCAGTTACCTGAAAATAAGGAAGGACAGATTTCGGAGTTCTGTCTTAGTTACACACAGATGTGCTAATGTCATATGCTAGGCTCATGCTAGGCATGTGAAGGCCATTTAGATTAAGGCTACTTTGATGCCCTTGCCACATCTTTTGGTGTGCTGCGTATCAGATGCTGCATATTAAAAGGGAGTGCATTCACTCCTCTGGCATCTAAAGAACCATTTCTTTGATTAGTTTTTCTTCTTTTTTTTTCTATGTTTTTTAACCTCATTGGAACGTGATTTGTGGGCTTCTTTTCAGCAGGCAGTCGCTCATAATCTCTGGAGTCATCAATCACTCTCCCCAAACTCCCCACTCTCTCATTCGCCCCAGTCTGATCCATTTGCTGTTTGGCTCTTGGAATGTAAATCTCATCATTTCATTTCCACAAGCAGGCCAATAGCTTTTCCCCTGCCAATCTTCCAGTACTGTAAATGCTCAACTCTGTCTGTGCATAGCACTTGTCATCAGGCCACTGGCAATGCCGTTTTAAGTCCTGTGGATAAGATTTTTTTTATATATATATATAAACGAACTGTGCTCATATATTAAATGCAAGTTAATTTCTTAAACGTTCAATTAACGTTAAAACGTTGCATTACATTGATCCCATCTTGTATGTATATATATGTGTCTATGTGTGCGTACATGGGGTAGTGCAGATTGACCCCTGACATACTGTGTTAGGCTGTCTATGATGGCATGCAACCACACTGCCCTGCTGTGATGCCCCAAAGGCAGCCTGGCTGAAATTATGAGGACTATAAAGACCTCTAATTGTGAGCAAAGCCAGAGAGAGTAGTTCTCATTTTAGGGTCTTCACCCTCTAAAATTGTAGGACTTTTATTTTTTTGTGGTCATTGATTTCTTTACATTATTGTTCATAACATGGACAGAAGACCTGTAAATGTGTATTTATAAAATTGAAAAATATAAATAAATAAAAAATATGGGGGATTTGTAAATACTGCCTATTATTATTATTATTATTATTATTATTATTATTGTTATTATTATTATTATTATTATTATTATTAAAGGGGGTGTGGGAACAGCAGGCACTTCTAAGCTTGCTGTAAAAGAAACACTGTCAATCTCAGCAGTGGAAAGGAGCTTCAGGGGTGTCTTTGGTCCCCATGTCTCTGCTTAGAGCCTCAAACAGGGAGAAGAATGGCCCTTTATAAGCCTGAGTCCTGTGGGCCAGAGTCTGCTTTGGTTGGTTGTCATTGCCTGTCACTGGCATGTGAAGCTGACTTCTGGGGAAGTCCTGTGAATCTAGCAGGGAAACGGCCTCATTAGCTCCTTGTTAACAAAGGACAGAAGGACAGACAGGGGAGAGAGTGGTGCAGTACTGGCTCCTCTTGGCCTCGCCTCTGGTAAAACTTTGTAGGCTCCTATTACTGTACCTCCATTAGTTTCCAGTTTCATGGCTGTCAACAGAAAATAATAATAAAAAAAAACTATATATTGTAAACAAGAACATGTACATGTAACATTTAAAGTGTAGATATTAAACAAATACTGTCTTTTTTGACTCGCGCTAGCTCTTACTCAGACAGGCCAACAGGTGCTAATGAGAGATAACCGGAACTGGTAAAGCATGAATGAAGGTTTTCTCCGAACCTCACTGAATTGGTCTACTCTACTTGCACTGTGTGCTATAATTAGCAATCATAAGCTCATTAAGATCTTAGGCTCAACTCCCTCTAGATATTCATTATAGCCACCTTGTCACAGGGTGTCTCCGAGACAGCCTGATGGAGCAGAAAGAGAGAGATTCTCCTGACGGGAGAGGGTCAGACTCGGATTACTGCCCTTAGCCGCTAATGATTATACTTCAAGGATCCAGTCCACACCTATGGGTTATTTGAGAACTGTTTGATCATTAGGCATTCCTCACCATGTATATTAATGATGGGTTAAATATATACATAGAGAGAGGTATAACCAATGGTCAAATTCAGGTTATGTGATTTGTGTTTCCAACTATTGTAGTCTATTGTAAGCATTCCTCTCCATATGCTTTGTGAAAGATGTTGTGTATACATAGCAGGCTGCAGTGAAATTCCCTGAGGAAATAATGCTGATTGTATTAGATTGATGCTGTTCCAAAATCATTTGATGTTGGCAAGTGAATGTCTTTAAATTTGTACATCAGATGTAGCAGATACATCGGATTAGAAATCTTCAACTGGAGGTGCTAAGACACTAATCTTAATCTAAACTTTCTCTTTTTTTCAGGAGCAAATATGATTGTTAATCATTGTTACATTAAATAGACTAGACATAGACAACAATTTTTTCCTTGGCTTCAATGAATTAGGAGAGGTTGTGTATGGCTAAAGACCTATCATGAACAACGTTGGCAAATTAGAACAAAGCCTACATGTGATGTCAAATATCACAATGCAATTGTAGTTCAATTGTGGTTGTCAAAGAGGGCGCCATTTAGCCAAAAGGACCATTTCAATACCTGGCCCAAATAAGACGTTTTAATTGGGCTTGTAAAATTGCACTTCAGCTTATGTTTGATAAATCAAAGTTAAATATATTCTATGACATGAGAGAACAAGGTAATACTCCATTCATCCATTCTGTCCCCTTTAATGACTTAATCTTATTTGATGCAGCAGGCCACTTTAGACATTCATATTGGCCTGTTTTAATAAGCATCACAATTTCAAATATGTTGTTGGCTGGGTGTACCTTGGCATGTAAAATGTTAAAGTTTTAGATTTTAAACTATAGAAATGCAAGTAATATTTTAAACCAAACAAATGACTTCAAAATCTGAACTAAGTAGTCCTTCTTCTGTTTGTGTGATATACGCTGACCAAAATGCTTGTGCAATCCCTTCATGTCAGCCTGGTGTGTTATGAATTTGTTTTTAGAGCCTCTTGTCACTGGCGCCAGCATTCCCTCGTGGTTCCCCTGATGACTTAGGCCCTTTCATATCCAAGCGCACCAAATGTTCCCCTCCTGCTCCAGCTCCTGGCCCAACCATCCCAGCTAGTTCGCCAACCAACCGAAAGGCATCTCTCTCCCCCTATCAGGTTACCGTAGATAAAAATGGCCCATACCACCTCACACAACCATCCGTGTCTCTCACAACTGACTGAGAGACTGAATTGTGTGGAATCTCATTTATGCAAGTGTGTTTGGGGAGAGGAGGGGGAGGAGGTTGCAGTTTTGACAGTAACTTTACCTAGAGAAAACAGCAAACTAAAATTATCCCATCAGGGAGTGGTCTGGCTTATCATTGAGCAGAGCAGCTCTGCCGTATAGACACGGGCAACACAGGCACAAATACTCACAAGAAAGATACAGAAAAGGTGTTGTTTTTTCTTTGCGTTATTGTTGGAAGAGGTCATACAGGGGGCGATGAACTTTGGCCTGGGCTTCAAGCCACCTGTGGGGGAGTCGTTGAGCACCATGGACAACCTGGAGAAGCAGCTCATTTGCCCCATCTGCCTGGAGATGTTCACCAAGCCTGTGGTCATCCTTCCCTGCCAGCACAACTTGTGCAGGAAGTGTGCCAGCGACGTCTTCCAGGTACAGCAAGTGGCGGCGGTGGTAGCCGCGTGGGCGTGGGATGCCCACTGCGTGGCACACACGTTTACGCATCAGATGCAGGATAGAAGGAACAAGAACAGGGATATAAGGTCATGGAAATGATGATTTGAAAAAAAAATGAGTTCTGGTATATGGATTTACAGTTGCAGTATTTTATAGTGTTGCTCAAGAAACAATATGTGTGGTGTGTGATGTGGATGGGATGGGGGGGGGGTAATGGACAGGGTTTAGAGTCAGGAAAGAGATGCTTTAACAGGCATGATTTCTCATAACAACAGTATTGGATCTTTAGAGTGATGCTAGGTGGAGAAACTTGCACTTTGGTGCAGTGAAGAAAAGGTGAATGCTCCATCTCATCTTTCAAAAGGGTGGTTTTATACATACTGACAATCTTTCTAGATTTTATTCATACTTACTGCAGATCCTTTCACCTTTCACGCAACGTCAGTCTATATGGAAACATGAAATATGTGTAGATAGCCTATTAATTGTATAATGATGTTAGCAAAAGGTTGTGTACAGCCTCATTAGTTGAAAGCAAGGCAAACAGGCAGAGGGGCTGTGGAAAAAGAAGTAACTCTGTCCAGCACCTGCTGCATCCGGTGGGAGGAAATTGGGTCTCAGAGTCTCAGAGGGCTGCCAGAACCAAGACAAATCACACTCTTACCCTTTTTAGTTACTTCTGCCATCCTGCACAGTTGGAACCTCTTGAGGCGCCCAACTGACATATCAACAGACGATGCCAGCAAAGGGTCAGACTTGCTCACTTAGTCAGCTGTTGTTGGGATGCATCCTCAGCCAACAATGATTTAAATGGACGGAGAAGTAAAAAATAACAGTAATAACAGTAAAAACAATAAAGACATATACAAAGGCGTGGAATGTCTAATGTATTCATTTTACATTGTTGAAACAACAGATAAGCACTAAAATACACAATTTCGTATTTCAGGTAATAAATGCATTTGTTTAGCCTGGGTAAACTCAAATGCACAGCTAAGAAATTTTAATTTGCTCTGTAGAGCCATCTGGGTATGAGCCCACTACATTTCTTAACCAATTTGCCACAAATGAAGGGACCAATGGCTTACCCAACATGGTGCAAAATTTATATGATTCACAACCAATGATGGCATCTGCATAACTGTAGTTAAACTGTGGACATGTATTTTCATTTGAATGGAGTAAACAACTGTAAAAACAGTGAATGATGCAATGCTTCAATTTAACTTGTTAAACTTGTTTAACTTGTTACTGGTTAGTCCTTGGAAATTGCCAGACCCCACATCTCCATTGATGTGGATTTAGTTCCCAGGAAAGTCTTCATTAGAATTTACAATCAAATGTAGCAGGTTTTCAGTATTATCTCAGTTCATCACTTCCAATTCTAGTGTTATCAAGCACCAATTTCATGCCTGTTTCATTTGGAGCATTTATACTGTTGTCTATCAGATAAGTGACAGGCAGCTACTACCACTGAACCTCCAGGTCTTTTTCTGTTTGTTTGGCAACTACTGTATCTTCTCATTTTAAGTATGTGTGAGTGTCAGTTACCATGATGGCACTCTGAACCACGGCCTCCAGGCCTCCAGTAGCAAAGCTTGTAGTTTGAAGTGTGTATTAGTATCATTGGGATATGTTGAATTACCTTAGAGCATTCTATATTGAAAATCAGCCAGCATTCTTTCACCCACCTTCTGATTGTCTGCCCTTCTAGGCCTCCAACCCGCTGTGGCAGAGTCGCAGCACTACAGCCATGACCACAGGAGGCCGCTTCCGATGCCCGTCCTGCCGGCACGAGGTGGTTCTGGACCGTCATGGCATCTATGGCCTGCAGCGAAACTTGTTGGTGGAGAACATCATTGACATTTACAAGCAGGAGTCCAGCAGGTCAGAGCCACACACACACACACACACACACACACACACACACACACACACACAGACAGACAGACACACACCACAGGTAGAGACCCAGGCTCCGTCCCATCACTATGTCCTCATTTCCTGTCAATCTCTATCCTATAGGCTAGTTATAGGCTAGTCCAGCTATCTACTACAGTTTTCACAACCCTTCAAAACATAAACATACCATTACATTAGATAGTACAGAAGAAAAAATTATTTGCTTTAAGCAGCAGGGTGAAACACAGGTAAGAGGACATGGTTTGATCAGGCTTTTGAAAGCCAGACTTGTATAAGTATTTTCATACAAAGTTCCAATCTCATTGATGTAACATGGACACTATAATCCAGTTCAGTATTATGATCGCCTATATGATATTCCGTCTGCCATTCCCAGTAATGGTAATGTTTTAATCTGATGTGCACTTTGAACCAACAGATAGTGGAGTGGTGAAAACTGAAAATTAAAAAGCCACAGTTGTTACCTTTTAATGCTAATTGTACACAATTGTGAGTTATCTGCTGTTAGACTGTATTAACTGAATTACTTAGAAGATTAAGTCTCTGACTGGTGCTTTGTAGCCCACCACTTTATAACAGCAGTCTTTTGCGAACACTTTGCAATAAAACTTCCCATGCCCTAAGGCTCAACCCGTGCACTAAATATAACCAGGACACTTCATCCTGGTGGCAGAAAAACAAAGCTCCCGTCACTGGTTCTCCAGTGCCACCGACAACTGACAGGGACCTGCATGTGTTTATATATGACATGAGTTGCTGTGTTTATTTAAACTCTCTGCTACCACTTTGGTCACGTAAGCCATGAGTCATCCGAACCTTAAAAAAAGAGGAAAGTGAGAGAAAAAGAAAAGAACAGAGGAGACGTGTGTGTGTGTGACGCAGATTTTTTTGTTTGTTTGTTTGTTTTGAGAACAGACATGACATCAGCTGGTGCAGTTCACATAGTTTGAAGACTGAAGACATTTATCTTTACTGTGCAACGTTGTGTTATTCCATAAAAGGACTTTGTGTCACCATCACAGCATGAGCTCTTCTCATTATTCACACATTCATCTACCAAGATGCATAGCCTACTATTATTATTATTTTGTTGTTGTTCAACAAAAGTTAACCCCCATTACCCCCTACCACCTTTGCCCTGCTCTGCAGAGGGACAAATATGTATACTTTTGGATGCACTTCAGATGAAACCTAAGAGCATGAAATGCTATGAATCCTTTGACTTTTTTTCAAGTGAGTCTTAAAAAGTGAGGTAGTAGTTCACTTTCAAAGTCAAAGGTTAAGTTGTGATCCCAAATTAGGGTATTTATGGGAATTCACAAATACAGGACACACTGACGGTGGTAATAACAGAGGCAGTTTTACAGCACTACCATCTAGCAAGCTTTTCACTACTCTAGACACCCACCAGATGGCGCTCTTTACTAACTTGTGGGCTAATCGCTTAAGGGCGCACTCCTCCTGACACCGTGCACACATCATGCTGACACAAACCTCACATTTCAGCGGTGGTCGCCTGACAGGGCCAAAGATTAAAAAGCCTGGTGATAAATTGAAAAGGTCCTGCGTTTTGAGCAGGTCTTCTCTCATACATGAGGAGGGAGCTGACACTAGGTCCGCCCCTGTTCGCTGACAGATGGCGATCGCATCATTCACCTCATCTGTCTGGAAAGGTGCTCGCAGATGTGATATTGGTGCTTTATATAGATGGCATCGGGAAGTCGGTCGAGTAGCCTTATAGCCTTCTTTATTCTCTTGGCCGGAGGTCATTGAGCCAGACAGAAATTTAACTTAAAACAAATATAAAAATTCATCCTATCAAGTTCCAACACAACAGACTTTCCCAACAAGGTCATTATCACAACTGATATTGTTTTATTGTAACAATATCAGTTGTGATATTGTTACAACTGTTTTTTTTTTTGCCTTTTCTCCTTGAGTGGCGGTTTTCAAATACAGTAGAATTTCAATGTGGACAGACAACAGCAAATCAGTTGTTTTCTTATAGCCTTCTTGGACATAGGTTTCCTCAGTAGTTCACTAGGGAACCCATTCAGGCTGCTGAGGGATAACATGTTGGAGGGGAAGCTGGTTTTAGATCTTAGTCCCTGTCAGAATTAATCACTTCACATTACATGCATAAAGATGGCTGAAGCTTGCATTAACCACACTGCCTATCTCTCAGGTTTGTCATGATGAATATGTATCTGAGTGACTGAGGCCTATAGGGAACTGCTATTCATCTTCCATTGTAGGGGCAAAGGTTAGAATTGTATCTCCCCTAATAAAATCACAACCTCTGCAATCGTACTTTTTGAACAAGGCATTCGATACTTTAGGGTCTTCTGTCAAGCACCAAGCTCTATTTGCATGTGTTGCTCATTCAATTGCCCGCCTCATTGACCTTGCCTTATTGACCTGTCCCCAGGCCACTGCACCCTCCGACGGAGCAGCAGCAGCAGCAGCTGATGTGTGAGGATCACAAAGAGGAGCGCATCAACATCTACTGCCTGAGCTGTGAGACACCTACCTGCTCCATGTGCAAAGTGTTCGGCACACACAAGGACTGCGAGGTGGCGCCACTTCAGAACGTCTACAAGCGCCAGAAGGTAAAAGGGATTGTTTAGTGGCAGTGGTGTTGGTAATGAGGAAGAGTTGGCATCATGCCATCTTAGAGAGCCAAAAGAGAGCAGGGGGAGGAACAGAGGACAGTCATTTTTGGCTGCAATAATAAGAAGCCTGTGGTGGACAGGTTAAATTACAAATAGACTTATTGCAGCCATAAGCCATTTTGTGTACTGTGTGTTTGTGTGTGTGTATGTGTGTGTGTGTGTTTTGTGTTTGCCTTTTTGTGTCAGAATGGTGTTTTGAATAGAGCTGGTCACAGCTTGTGCTCTCTTTAGTTAAAACAAATGCATATTGCTGCGGTTATTACAACAGCTGGTTGTTCCCTGGCATTGTGAGAACAGAGAGAAGAGCGTGACACACCGATGACAGTTTCTCATTCACGGTAAACAGATGTGCCGAGCGGCAACCTGATGGGGGATCTCGTCCGGCATCAGCAGGGGTTCTGCACCACACCTCTGTGCCCGTCCCCTTATATCAGTACTCATTCTGCGTCACACCAGGCGGATTGATGTAGCACAGTCGCTCGTAAAGTACCTCATGGCAGAGTGGCATGCTTTATTCTTTTTACCCTTCTGCCATTTAATGGCACCTGTCAAAATTTGAGCATGGACAAGGTGTTTTTCACACACAGGATTTCTATGTATCACACCCGGATTCACAATTGTCACACATGCCCCCCTAACCCTCCTTGCAAAGTGATGACCGAACTAGGACAGGAGACAGTAATAATATCTGGTTGATAAATGGCAGTGGTGCCCTTATGAGTGACACCACTGGGACTGTGACCTTACCATGCTCCCTTGTTATCGCTTCCAGGGAACAAGACACCATTGAGAATCCCTGGATGGCACTGAAGGCCTCTGAGTTTTCCCTGGCAGCCTGACTCATTTGTCCCATAGTGGGCTTGACTCATAAGTCTCTACAGTGTCTGCCTGGGATTTTGGGTGGTGGTGGTGGTGGTGGGTGGGGTGTTGTATAGATAGAGGTGAGAGATGGAGTGACTGCACTGACTACCCAGGTGAGTAATGACTCAGATTATTTCATTTGCATCACTAGTCGTGCGAAAAGCAATGTCTCGGTGGATGCCATATGTTTGTGTGCTCTCCATTGAGGTTATCTGCGTGGGGAACAACAATGGCACGCAAAAGCAAATAATTGAAGATGCCGATGCAATAGGGCAGGGCTTAAGGGGGTGTGGGAGGGCTGTGGGAATGTCCGTCCAAGATTGAAAGCGGGCAAGTGAGTGAGAATGGCGGGGTGTTAGAGCACAAGGATGCATGACACTAAGCAGGTGGCCATGCTGACATTTACATGTCCAAGGCCCTTTTTTCCCACATGCTTTAGTTTTTTTTCTTCCCCTCAACAGCATGAATCACATCACAATTAGAAATGCAGATGAGCGCTAAAGTTTTCACTAGTCATCGCGGCGACCGCAGGCCGTGCCATTTTCCCAAGCTGCAATAGTTCACAATCTGGCCCCTCGTTTACCGTCTGACCAGGGCAGCTGGCAGCTGTAACATGTCAGATCTGACAGCATTTTTGTGTGTTTACACAATGATGCTTTTTTTATTATTTGTTTAAGGTGAGACAATCATGCAACATTCGGCCCTTTGAGATTTTTTTTTGTTGTTCATGTTTCTTCTTGTTCATGCGTATGTTTATGTTTGGATCTTAGATGTTTTTTTAAAAGTACATTTTTTTATTCTTTTTGAACCCAGACAGAGCTCAGTGATGGCATAGCGATCTTGGTGGCTGGAAATGACAGGATGCAGGCTATTATGTCACAGATGGAAGACGTTTGCAGAACTATAGAGGTGAGAGCAGAACCACCAGGGTAACCATAGAACCACTGAGGGTGAGAACGGAACAGTCATGCTGACAGCTGAACATTTGCAGTGACGTAGAACCCACGATGTAGAACCATTAACATGAGATATATACACATCAATGGCTACTACGGGTGTTACTTGTGTTGCCCTCGATACTGGTTCCTCAACTATGAAAGTCATAAGATATAGACCAGAGTTGCATACCCATAGTATTTTTACATTAACATGTGTTTTATGAATATCTCACTGTTTATAGTTTGACATTTCCAGTTTTATGTGATGCTTATATATTATCATACAGTTGTTCCACACTGGATGGTATTGGTTGGTCCACATGTGATCTTTGAGATGTGGCCTTAAATCCAAAGCAGAAACTGAATCAGAATGGCCTAGTGTCAGAATGGATCATACAGGGTAGATTATTTGGACGCATCAGATGCAGCAGCTTAGAGTTGTGAGAATGAAAACATACAGTGGCCCTCACTCTTTCATTCTTGCACACGACTGATGACCATGTGGTCTCTGACTGTCGACAGGAGAATGGGCGGCGACAGAAGCAGACGCTCTGTGACAAGTTCGATTCCCTCTACGCCATCCTGGAGGAGCGTAAGAAGGAGCTAGTGGAGAGCGTGAGCCGCGAGCAGGACCGCAAGCTGTGCCATGTGCGCGGCCTCCTCCGTCGCCACGGTGACCACCTGGAGGCCTCCGTCAAGCTGGTGGAAACGGCCATTCAGTCCATGGAAGAGCCAGAGATGGCTGTGTTCCTGCAGGTGTGTATGCGTGTGTGTGTGTGTGTGTGTGTGTGCGTGTGTGTGTGTATTCCAGTGCAATGATGTCACCAGGGCATATTTGCAAATTTGCAAATTAGCATGTTTCAGTACATTTTAATGGCATTTAACAGTATGGTGGATAAGTGGTAGCAAAATGTTGAACCAACTCTGACTCACAGTGACTGCTAAATATTAGTCACTTTGACTTTTACCTGATGTTAAGCAGGAGAGAGGTCAACAAACCACTTTTTGTTTTTATTTTTATGAAGACACAGATGGCAGTCAATTCTTGTTCTTTTGTTAATATGCTTATTTTGCTTATTTTCTAGATTGCATTTTATTATGACTTTCCATACTGCAGTTGGAGGTACCTCCTCCCTGCAGCTTACAGTCTTCAGCCTACTTTCGATCTGTTTCATTGAAATTCGTCAGTGGAGACTGTAAGGTTGTATGTCACTATATCACTGGAACCAATTGGTCAATACAGAGAAGGTGAGTTCGTTTCAGATTAAGGCCCAATGCTGCAAGTGCTTAGTGCTATAGTGCCACTGCATCCTTTTGCCAGTACATCACCCAGCATTTCTTGTTTAGAGCAAAAAGGAAGACATATGCAGGATGCATATTTCATTGTTCACTGAATCATCTTCATTTTTAAGACAAATTCTTCTACAGCACATTTATATGGTTTGACTTTGTTAGCCTGTGAGTCCTCTGAGGAAAGTCTGTGGCCATCTTGGTAACACCTCCGTAGATATTAAACAGACATTAAAGTACATTATATCAATCATTGTTTAAATCTGAATCTGAAAATCACCCCAATAAGGTCAGAAAAGTGTGATCTGAAATGAGTGAAAATTAAATGGCTAAACTTTTTTATTGGGGACATACATCATGTACATCATATATTCTGATTTCAGAATATACTCATGGCTCTTGTTCCTTCCCATTTGAGTGTCCTGCAGTCTGATTGGCTGCCAGAATCCTGCAAACTGATTGAATTTGTGATAGACTGCTGGAATCCTGCAGTTTGATTACAAAGATCATTGGACCCTCTCGGAAGGCCAATCAGACTACAGTACTCAATTAGGTTTCAAAATGTTACTAGTCAATCAAATTGCATATCAGATGTTACTAGGCATCAACCTGTAATCCTGCAGAAATCTGAGACTGACATCTGGGATATTCATTTAAACACATGCTGAGAACTGCCCATTCTAAAGTCCATTCTACTGCCCCCAAGTAAACACAGCCTACAGCCCATTTGGAAAACATATCTAAAGTCAAAACTTGTGCCAAAATTGAGACTTGAAGAAGGTAGATACCAAACTAGAAGACTGAGTGATGAGACCTTTTGCATTTTCATCACCTGCAATGCATCCACTTTTTGAACCCCCACTGTCCTTGCTTTCTAGGATAAGTGTTTTTTTCCCACTGGTGTGTTTTTACCTTAGCCTGCTGTTTATGACCTGGCTTGATGTGCCGGTCGGTGCAGCAGGTGTTTGCTCCTGCTTGAACACTCCTACTAAAAAACTAGAGATTGAAAGGGCGAGCCGTGTTGATTTCAGCCCAGGGACTGGGATTGCAGCACTTTGTCTTTTTAAAAGATGACACTTTCACCGCCAGAACATTTAGTCCTTCACCCCTGTTTGTTAGGAGAAATCTTATTTCTTTTGTCTTACTTCTTTTTATGATTTCTTATTTCTAGAGCATATTCTTTCGTTTGTTTGTAATCTTCTTTTCCATTTCCCCTTCTTTCTTTGTTCCTTGTAAGATTTTCATTAAAAAAGTAAAAGTATATGCATCCCACCTCACTGTGCCAGGTGCAGGTCAATTCTTCTTCATTAAGTCAAAATGTTGCCCTTGTTTTTCATCTTACAAAAACAGATCTTGCCTTCCCACTTATTCTCTTCTATTCTCTTCTTTTTTTCTCTGCCTTTTCTCCATCTCTCCCCAGAGTGCCAAGGAAGTGTTTAAAAAGTGAGTATGTGAGTAAGTGAGTGTGTGACAGTGCATGACAGAGAGACTGCATCAGTGTTGACTCTGGCTTTGTGGTGCTCCACTTTGCTCCACTGCCAAACAGAGGTGTCACTCCTGACTCAGACGTAGCAAGCGCTAACATCGCTATTGCCGCTAACTCAGCTGGGATGGCATGGTGGTGGTGAGCTATAGTGGTGGTGGTGGTGTTGTTGCTAACATTGCCTCCTGGCGCCCGGCTCAGGTCGTGTGATACAGTGACTAATGATTCATGACCAACACAACTTGCGAGAACAAACAGACCAAAAAGTGGCTTGAAAAAAAACAGAAGAGAAAAAATTAAATAACACGCTTGTGTGGAGAACACTGTCTTGCTGTGTGTGTGGTGTGTGTACAGTATCCGTGTGTGTGTGTGTGTGTCTTTGGCCCTAACCAGAGGTTCACCTGTAGAGATGCGGGGGCAGCACCTCACCTTGGCCTCACGACTCACCTTGGAGAGACAGTGGGGGTCATGGCTGGGGCCTCCATCCTGTCCACCCACTCTCCTCAGTAGGATGGTGGTGCACCGTAAAGGGGTTGGACAGGAAATCTGCAGTTGTCCCCTCACTTCTGTGGCAGCAGGTGACCTTAACACCTGTGTGCCGTGTCCTCGGCAGGATCACAGACATGGCGAAGGCATCCAATTTGGAGAGGGCTGAGCCTGGATACGAGAGCATGGCCCAGTTTGTCATCGACACGGACGACGTCTCTGATGTGCTGCGGAGCATCGACTTTCAGACAGGTATTATAGAAAACTGAAGTAAGGTGCAAACTGTGCTAGTTTGTTCATGCTTTTCAACAAGTTTGATGTTTTTGTTATACTTTTTGACATTAATTTTTGCTAGATTATGCTGTTATAATGCTGCAAATGCTTTCAATTCTGTCCCACAGGTCCTCAGAATGAGGAAGACGATGATCTGGAGGATGAGGGTGAGGATTTTCCTGGTGTAGACGGAGACCCGGGCAGATATTAGACCCACTTCATCTTATCAGGTCAGAACTCAACACAACAGACACCGGATGGAGCCAAGGTCAAGATTGATATCAAATACTGTGTTGAAAGACTTGTTGGCCAGGAAATGGGCAGGACGGTAGGGGTTTTTGTAGGAACATAGCTGTTCCTTGAAAGATCTAGAAATGAAATGGAATTACAGATTGCTATGTACTGAGAGGCTTTCATTTGCTTTAAAAAAAGGTGTCATTCATGGTTTGCCTTATCAAGTAAAAATGTTCTATCCCAATAAATGAAAGGAACAACCATGCAGTGCTCACATCTCCAAGTCCTCGCTGGAATTACATATTCAGAGTGATCGTCTAGCAGACTAATGAAAAAATCTTCACTTGCATATGGAAAAAACTGCTGTAATGGGCAAGTTATAGAGCCCAAGCTTTCATCCACTTTCTTGCGTAATAGCACCGCCACCTGTTACCACTCTTGCTCTGCATTACATGTGGCCATTCACACGGCTCTAAGTGACAGAAAGCCCAAGCCTGCTTTGCCTCAGACCCATCTCCTCTAAAGGGAATGGGCTATGGATGGTAATGGGGTCAGGTGGCTGGGGAAATACTCATGCCTCCTCTCATCTCGGGATATGGATTGAACGTCTGTGTTTACACCCCCAGCTGAGCCATATACAAAAAAGTATACACACACACGCACACAAACATCTATTGATCAATCCCCCTTGCAGCACATGAGTCATTTCCACAAAAGGGGGTAATGTACTCTGTGAGTCCAAGATGGAATTAATAAGTATATTTATGACAAGGAGCTTGGTTGTAGTAACTGGACAAGGTATCTCTCGGGTGTCCGAATACCATTCAGATAGCAAGAAACTCCTGCTTTATTTAGTGGATGTCATGGTGTAAATGGTGCAAATATATAAAATAGGATTAAATTGGGTTGTGGTTTTATGTTCATAAAGTCTGAATAAAACAGTTCAGACAAAACAGTCCAGTATGCTAATTTAAATTCTACCCATCCAGGTGACTTTGAATGTGGGTGTATGGGAGTACATGAGAGAACAGAGTGGGGCAGGGAAAGTGAGGAAGTCTGGCTGTGTGTGTGTGTGTGTGTGTGTATGTGTGTGTGTGTCTGTTAGTGTCTTTGTGCTTGAGCATGAGTGAGAATGTCTGTGTGTTTGTGTTTGTGTTTGTGTGTGTGTGTGTGTGTGTGTGTGTGTGTGTGTGTGTGTGTGTGTGTTTAAGAGAGAAAGAGAGTGTGAGAGTGTATGTGGGCGGCGCTTCCTCACGCTTGCACCATTTCACCAAAGGTCAGCAACCACTCTGAATCAACAGGGTGATCCTGCCGTGGTGATCCTGGCACTTCCCCCTCCCAAAAGACACACATACAGTCACTCATTCACTCAAACATACACACACAGTCTGACTAACCACACACACACACACACACACACACACACACACACACCTCTCTTGTGATCTGCATGCTTGGACCCTATCACAGACTCAGTGGTGTCCAAACTGTGGGCGGCCTTAAAATCCTCCATTTTTCTCCTGGGGAGCGGGCATCACCTGCTGCCACCACACCTCTGCTCTGTCCCAAGAAAGAAAAGAAGAAGAACAAAAAAAATGGATTCAGTGCTCAGCTCCTGCAAAGGATGCCTGCAGAGAGTGTGATGAGCTGAGTCAGTTTGTAGTCTCCGGGGTGTTAAAGAAAAGAAAAAGAAAAAAGAAAGCACAGTGCTAGCTTCAGCCTCACAAGGGCCTTGACCCACAATCAAGTGGGTCATTTTTAGGTCATTTGAGCCCCCTCCACATCTCTCTCCCCTATTTATTTGTGGTCTAATCTTCACCTGTCTGATGGATAGCAATTAGGAAAGTTCAAAAGTAAAACTAATAGAAACAAGAAATGTGCCAAAAGTCTTAGGTCCCCAGATGCTTTGGATGCCATGTCCATCTCCTTGGCTTCAGCAGTCTAGAAGCAGACAGCCAGCTCCCCGAGGCAGGGAGAGGAGAGAAGAAGAAGGCTGGTTCATTTGATTGCCTCCTCAAATCAAAGCCTTGCTCTCTCTCTTTCTCTCTCTCCCCCATCTTTCCTCTCTCCGCTATCTATCTATCTCACTGGCTATCTCTTTGCTTCCGCCTGGCTCTGGGCTAGTGTTTGAGTGGTGTTTCTGTCACCTTTCATTACTTAATAACCACTCCAGGCTTTATGGCTGCCACAATATATGGCCCTGGGACTTGGCCTGATATGCTCACAGGCACCGACCTTGTCAGCATGCCACAGCATGTCAACCCAACCCAACCCCATTCTAGCACAGCCCAACCCAGCACTCACACCCTTACCCCTACCCCCACCTGCCCTGGGTGAATTGATGGGGGCTGTGCAGACGAGCTGACGTAGAAAGAGAAGTAATCGATTGGCGCCACCTGAGGTGGCGAGTAAGTACATACTCACGTGCTGAAAGGGACCATCTATGCTGAGTTCCTCAACAGTCACGATGAGGTGGTAAAGGTCAGCCATGATAATGTTTTATGTTTATGTTTATGGCTTCTTGGCAGGTGCTTGTATCCAAAGTGATGATAAGTTAACTAACTCTAGGGCAAGATATCTGCTTGACCCACAGTCATCTCAGCTGATGTTTTCAAAAGATTAGGGTTCATCAGGCATCAAAACAACTGTAGTCTCTGGGACTTGGTCAAGTTTTTCTATGTTTAGACATATACGTATGTATGGACAAGACCTGGATTCAGTGTTGAGCCAACTTACAATGTCATGTTACTATAATAATTCACCTGCTTAACCAGGGGCTGTAAAATATCCCTGTTCCACTTGGCAACTGCATGTTACGGTTATATTAAAGGCCCAGTCAGCCAGCTGATCTATACTCCATCACAGGGTAAATCAAGCATGCACTGTCTAACTGGATCCTGAGGGGGGTGGGGTGTGGGTCTCAGGCGTTAAATTTGCCTTCACTTGCAGATAATTGGTGTTTCACAAGGGCCCTGAACATGTTGTCTAATTGCTCATGCAGTCAACAAGCACATGATTGGATTATATATATGAATCTATGTGATTGGTTCAAGGTGGATCCAGGGCTTCATTCAGAGTGATTTTTAAATTTGCATATCGTCTCAATTAGTGATACAGTTAGCATGGCACATTACAAATTACAACAATCCCACGGGCTTTAAAAGGAGCGGGTAAGTCAATGGAGAATAGAATGTGATTACTGATGAATAATTATTAGGCTATAAGGCATGGCAGTGCATGTCAGCCTTCTGGGGTTTATTTACTTTTAATAACCCATTTCATTTACTTGTGGAGCACAGGGTGAATGTTGGGTAACAGGGTTTTATTTTCAAGTGTAAAAAAAAACATGACATCACAGACTGCACCTCTTTATGACAACTTTCTGCTCACAGTCAAATGAAACACTTTCTCTTTCTCTCTTTCTCCATGGTAGTAGAAGAACTAATGATAGATACCGGCTAAAGGATCAGATCTGGTTAGCAGTGCCTCTGGGCATGTGGTTCGGCATGTGTCATCAGTGCCTGACAAAGAACCCTGACATGAAATAACTCTTTGGGTGAAGTCCATTTTCAAGTTGAAGACACTCTGCCATTTGTCTGTATTGGTTGAGAGAGTGCTTTTGGTGGCGAGGGGGGGCTTTGAGGAAGTGAAATCACTGGAATTAGACTGGGACTTTTTTACGTAATCACCAACAGATTCCAATCTATTCCTCCCCTAAGCAGTACATGGCTGATTTAAGACGAGACATTGTATGGGTTATTCACACAACGCCCTCTCCTCACCACCCACTGATCTTTCCCCCTATTTCCTCAAGACAAAACAAATGCAAAAATAGATCATGTCAGACACAGAGGATAATACTGTCCATTTCTACGAATTTTAATGTAATCTTTCTTCCTTTTTCTCATCTTCTTAGGGCATCTTTGACGACAAAGGCACTACGAAGGAGGCTTTACTTAATCCCATCAGCACAACAAAGTGGAGCCTTCCTTTGCTGTTTGGCGAAGCACTAAAGATGAGTTTTAGCTGTAAGACATGCATGATTCAAGTGATATTTGGTACATGATAACACTGCTGTATTCCTCTTCTGGGTTATTCTGGGTTTTCAATCAGGAGTTGCTTGGCGGTTTTGTGTGCACAGTCTGCAGTAGATGCTGAGCACCTAGGTCCAAATGAGATGTAAAATGCCATTTCCTCACTTTGTAACATTTGACAAAAAAATAACAAGTACATTTGTGTAGTTTCATGTCATCCCTATGGTGCTGAACAAGAGAAATTTTAATTAGTCGGAACACTCATCTCAGTATTGCAATAAGGCCTGTTATTTACAGCTGAAATGTTTAAATTAATATATGCTCAGATATATATACATATGCTTTTACCTTTTTAAACAAAATAAACATTCATTTCAGATGATTACATTGTTTTCACTGTTTGCATTTTTATTTATGTATGGCTGTAGGCAAATTGTAGCCAAATGATCATTTGTTCACAGGATTGCTGTGGGTTTAATTACAAATGATTAGTGCAATATGACAAAAGATATGCAATTCACCCAACAGAAATGTAGGGAGCCACAGAATTAGTATTGATTCAGTAATAACTGATAGTATAGGAATACCAATGGCAAAAACTTCAGATGTATGAGATATATTTCAAAACATTTTCTTTAAACTTGACCTTGGACAGATCACTTCAATCACTTGTGCGTCTAGTAGTAAATAGTCATTTATTTTTATAACATTTTCATATTAAAATTACAAAGTATATTCAGCATTTTTGCAGACATGGGTGTTTACAGCATAGACAGCAATATACACTATGTACGTTTTTACAGCAATCCTGGGCCATTTACATTGGTTTCTAAAAGCAGTAGTCCTGTTCAAAAGAAAGCTGACACATTTTGGTCATACCTTTTGATTTTAATTATTTGTATATTCCAGCTCAGTGTGTATACTCAACATAAAGACATTACAGTGATTCCGAAGGTTTAAATTGTAGATGGATGGTGTGGTATGGCAATGATGCTGTAAACTCAGCATATGAGGCCCCTTCACAGACAGACAAACAATAGCCAAGCGCTCCTGGACCTATGATATTCACTTTAGCAACGGAACCAGACTGGGGTTAACCACATCAGTCTGGTCTGAACAAACATCTGCCTCCCCAGTAAACAGGTCTGAACAGATCTATTCAGTTTTATTGATCATCTTAGAGTATGGATTATAACACACCTATTAATAACTATTGCTGGTGAATGGAATGGTTATTTCCTGGGATCGGGTACTGACTGGGTCGGACAAGGCCACCTGTTGCACTTAAATTCAATGCAGAATGTAATTTGGAGTATTTTAGCATCTTTTCTCCATCAAAAAAGCTCCCAGTTATGCACCCAGATGTAGGCTACTGACAAATTCTTGTTTAGGCAACTTTACCAGAATGACAAATAAGATTGGTGTGCATTTTTGCGCTGATTTGAAGACCGTGTAGTCTATAAAGTCCAGAATGAAATGACAATGACAAAAATTTGGATTTTGCGCATTGGCAATACAATGATATAACTGAATGGGATTCGAGATAATGCATGCCTTGGTGCGTGATTTCTGATCAATGTCCAGAACACTTTGCAATTATCACCAGTATAGCATGGGCTACATCACAAGCGGGGTGAGATTAGGCTAATGACCATATACATATCTCATATACCGTTTTCTTAAGAGTTCTTTCATTACTTTGTAAATTATTGTCCTGCCCTGCAGTGATGGGGAGCTGTGTCGTCTTTGAAGATGTATAAATGCATTTTGATGCAGCGCTGGTGCGTACGAGGGTGAGCGATGTTCCTCCTTATTCGAAAATGACTTTTCACACAAAATTGCAAAATAAAAAAATAAAAATAACAATTTGGGAATATAACGTTATTTCTACACTGCATTTATTTGGAAAGCTCCTCTTAATCACGGTATCAGTTCATCAGGTGTCATCACTTCCCAACTTCATCTAGATACTTGCGATTTAGCTCGGCTTGTTCCCTCTGGTTCTCGATCCGTGCCATTTCAATCATGTTTCTCAGCAAGTGGAAAGTGAGATCAATTGAGATTGGGGGATCGTCGTTTCTCTTGGACAACTCCACGAGGTCTTCCAGGCTGTTTCCCTCCTCCGACGAGTGGACATCTACCCGCGGCGTCAAACTGCGCGTCAAGTGAGCAAGTCCATCCGTGCCAAGTGGAGTTGCGATGCTGTCAATGTGAACACGAGGAAGACCTCTCTGCAAACCGGGGTTCCTCTGCAAGTACTGCAAAATCTTTTCTCCGATTAGATAGGACACCGCAGAGTCGCCTGTTTTCAACAGCACCTCGTCCAGCTGACTTTTGTACCCTTGACCGTCAAAAATGCTAAGGGGTCGACAAACATTAGGATGAATGTGGCTGAACAACAGGACCGTAGCTATTAACAGGACCAAAGGAGTTGGCTTCATAATGAACAGACTGGGTGTGGGTAGCCTGTAAAAGAAAGACATACAAAACTGTTACAGAACTGGTGCAGACATGGAGACATTTCCAGCCCGTGGTCATATGAGTGGGACACTTGCGTTGTGACTCGTGCGACTTCATTTCTCAGGATGGGCATGCGACAAATTGCAAAAGAAATAAAATAGAATATAAAAAAGATAGAGATTCAGATTACTCCAAAGGTAAGAATTATTGCAAAATGGTCGCTTTACAATAAATTACCGTACATTGCGGACTTCTTTTGGATGGAAGGTTTGGGATGAAACTACCACTGCCTCTTTGAAAGGAAGAAAATACTATAACTATAAAATACTAAGTATTAAACTATAAGCCCATGTATACATACCGAGTTGGCTGTTGTATTTCAAAGTTTCTTCCAAGAAGCGTTTCTTCCGATAACCGAATTACAAAGTCCGGGCAAAGAGACTGGACCAGCAAACATCATGCTGAATGGTTATATACATCCAAGATACCACCATTGACGTCAGTCCAAGTGCATAAACTGCTTGTAAATTAGGAGACAGACACTACAGGGAAGTATTTCAGGGACATTTGACGGTGCGCATGAATCCGACGGCTTCGTGAAAAGCACAGCATTTTCTCTTTTTTTGGCTTAAACTCAGCTTTCACTGCCGCTTCACTGACTCGATCCGATACCATGGTTGAACTAAATGATAAGAATAGGCAGAGGAAAATCACTGCTATTTTGCTACTCTCCGAGTGCCCTTAAAAAAACATCTTTAGAACTGGAAAATTGCTTTACTGTTTTAGTTGCAGAAAGTTGGCTTTGGTCTTTAAGCAGATTAAAGACACTATACGATTAATATTTTCAGAATACGGAGACAAGATAAGTGATATTGTTTTCTATAACGGTGGTTGTCGTGATGCCTTTCTGCATGGCTAAGCATTGCAAGGAAAGGAAAGCATAGGCGCGCAACAGGGAAATGTGGCTGGCTGGCCGGAGAACTGTCCGCGGTCCTGAACTGATGATACAACAAGCGGGCAGTGTGTCCATACTCCGTTTCTCAGGTTGATATCTCAGGTTTATAAAGTCAACAGGGACAGATTTTTATGATTTAATAGTCAGTCACTTTAGGGGAGTTCAAAAATGAAGACATACCTCTTCAGGTTTACGAAATTAGACTACAAGTCTCAAAAAAAGAGTGAAGACAATGGAAGACTAAAAGCTGGGCCATTGCACCTTGACGTCATACAAACACGTAAAAGGAAAGATGTTCGTCTTTGTTGCAGTTACAAACTTCACAGACACGTGATGTGTTTAATAGTATGCATTATAAAATGTAATTAGTCAGTTAATAATAAAATAATCATTACATTGTTATAATTAAACACACATTAAACATTCACATTGATGCAGTCTCTCAAACAAGTGAAAAAATACAGTATGGAGACCTCCCTAAGCTCAAGGTCTGAGAACAACACTATCCTTACCTGAAGGACTAAAATCCATGTTGCCCACCATAAAGGCGGCCTGAAGCTAAATTATTGGTCCAACCAAGATGACTCCTTCTCTTAACACTGTTACGATCACTGTAACCACTGTGACTGAATGTGCCTTACATAGGAAAGAAAGCAGCTGTTTGTGTCCAACATGTTGACATGGATTCAGAGTGTTATAATTACAGAAATAAGCATGGTCTTTTCTGTATGATTCATTAATTTATAAATTGAATAGTTTTAATACTGGATTGTCATCTGTGTCTCTGTGAGTGCTCACAGAGGGCTGTCTACAATGACGGCCTAAAACACAATTCTGCCCTGCTAATGAGGTAGGATAATTTCTGAAACCACCCGTCATATCTTGTTGGCCTTCCAGGAGAGATAGGAGTTCCAAATCACTGCGACAACTTGAACCACCGCCAATCTACAAGAGGGTCAGAAGAGTTCAAGTGTCAATAATACAGTCGTGCAAGTGTGTGTGTGTGTGTGTGTGTGTGTGTGTGTGTGTGTGTGTGTGTGTGTGTGCATGTGTCTGTGTGTAGATGACCAAGTATCAGCCCACTCTTGCAAAGATCAGTGACTTAGCATGTAAGTTGGTAGTTTTGATATTTGGCAGCCTAGGACATGTCCACAAATCAACTATTAGGTTAAAACTGGCAGGACTAAGTAAAGGGAAACCTAAACAATTTGCAAAGTTCTGCTCTGTATCAGCGGTAACAGGCGGCCATTGCCTATCTGGCACAGGCGATGTTTTTTGTACCCATGAGTGTGAAAGCTGTATTTCACCTCTGGAAATATTTGAATGCTGTCTGTAAAGAGATATGATTGGTGGGTTCAAATAAAGAATTAAAACGTGAGTACCACCATTCTCCAATGAATGTCTAGGGAAAAGTACTAACATGTGAGATCACTGTTCACATAATGTTATCTACCACAAAACAAATTGACAAAGAGTTTCATACAAATACAAGTAAAAGAGGTTTTTTAATTAAATATGAAAGCTGACTAACTGTTATGTAAATGCCATCAGTAAGCCTTCCTTTGTAGAAAATGATAAAGGGGGCCACACAGGCAGCTAAACCATTCTATCTTTATGGACACATAAAATATCTGAGTGAAATGACAAGCCTTTGAGGACATCTGGAATATGTTGTTTACCAAAGGAATATGTGATTGTCCATTAAGTGTGCCTAATAGAAAAAATACTCAGATTTCAAATTGTTCTCTGGATTTCACTGCTGCATTTCTTCGCATCTTACATCAGTCAATGTCTAACACATCATTAACAAATGACGCGTGCATGACTCAACAACACCGTTGTGCAACTGGCAACTTGTGCTTACCTGTGATGCAGTGGTACAAAATAGAAGTTGGCTATCTGGACAGGAGGCCACAGCTGGTCAAATAAAGTAATGAGAGTCTCTTAGACAGTTGTACTGACAGGATTCATTCATTCATTAAATCATTCATTCATTAACTTATTAACTTATGTACAATATACAGTCTGTACTCAGTATCAACTTACATAGTAATTTGAGATCAAAGCATCCATATAATCCTGTGGATAAGAGAAAGATTCATATCAGAAAACGATAAACATTTAAAAACCATAAACATTTAACATTTAAGGATTATCATTTTTTTCAATTAGTTAGATTTATTCCTATTGCATTATTACCAGCAAGATAAACAAAAATTATGAAGCGCTTCAACCCATAGTCCTGTTGTTGGTCACCGAGTGCTGTTGGTAAGAGAGAATATAATTTGGTACGACATAGACTGAATAATGAACTGGCAGCTAATGCTAACTAACTTTCTTTCAGTTCCATTTTTCTTGCCCTGTCTTAGCTGTAGCCATTGGTTCATAGTTCAATATATGTTGTAACAAATGTTATTATTTTGTTCTCTACTGATAAACAGGCTTATGGGTCGAAATGCACTGTAATTAACAAATAAATGAAATCAATTTGAAAATACTGGTACAAAAAAAAAAAAAAAAAAAACACAAAAGCACAGAAGCCGTGATGGCTGTAGTTGAAAACAGAACAAATCTGCACACTAAGGCACATTAAACACTAAGCTACTACTGTGTAAGATGGCCAGGCTTGTACTGTACTACATTGTCACTCCTGACCCATTTCCTAGGATGGAAGTACGTGTATGCTGCCTTTTGTGTTTGCCAATGGTCTCTCATGTTAACAGCTCTGCGTCACTGGGCACTGACTTACCCTAAGTGTTTACAAGTCCTTTGTAAAAACTACATATACTTTTTATAGAAGACCAATCGCTTGTGACATGTTTTGAAAAGGTCACCTGTGCCCTTTTTTGATGCATATTAAAAGTACCAAGAACCTGTGAACTGTACATGCTGTTAAAATTTCACCGCCCTTTGGACTGGGATGGATTTCCATAACAGAACCAACAGAACAATATGCAGGCTACCTGCTGCTGCTACCTGCTATCTGTTGTTGCCTTGGATCGGGCTCATCACCCCAGTATACAAGACACTACTAGAAAAAGTCTCCCTCTCTGGGCAAACCCTGGTATAGCTCCATGTCAGTTGCAAACAGGACATTTGCGAGAAAGTGCAGACTGTATAACATCTTAAGGCTACACTGAACACCACCAAAGCACAACCTCTGCTGAGTGTATGCTACTATATCAGTTAGCTTCCACTATAATCAGTGAAGTAGGTTGTACAGGTAATGACATGCGAGCAGGTTGAATTTACCATGGACATTCGAAATAAAAAAATATATAACCACAATTGCTCCATGAAGGCTCTGTTTCCATTTTGAATGTCGCTTTGATTCTGTTATGGATGGGCAGTACTTACTCATCAGGAACCATTCCACTGAATGGACAGCCATTTTTCTGTCTCGTTCATTAAACCATGCCAGGCTCCATGGCTGCACCAGGCCCATCAAGAGGCACATAACACCAAGGGCAATGGACGGAGGTGTCATTAGGGCCAACATTTGTTTCACCGCAGCATAATACTCACTTGACCTTTCCCAATTCATGACAAACAATGACAAACACAGAGAAATATGAGGAATGAGATACTTCCCACTGCAATTCACAAGTCTGCATAGTCTACAACAGCTCTAGTCACATTGCTGAATTTAAAAAGAAGCAGTTTGCTGAAAAACAGACGTAGCCTGGCAATGGATGGGCATCCTACAGATGTTTCTGTCTGTCCCCCTACCCACCCTACTCTAATCCCATCACATGTTGCTTGCCCTTCGCTGGGTCGGCCGCAGGTTCTGGCTGGCTTGGGAGAACAGGGCCCTGATTGTTGCCTTTCATCTCACATTGCTTCTCCATCAGCGGGCCGGCCTAATGAGTGCATTCTTCATTTGTTTTCTGTCTTTTCCTGACATTTAGGTGATTGACCTTTCTGCCTCATTTTAACGCTGCCACCTACCTTACATAAATTATAGACGACTCCCGCTCCAGCGTCCCAGCTTTACTGAACCCTACCCCACCACTTCCATCCCTCCTGCCCCAAAACACACCGCCACCACCCCCAGTGCCCCCCCCCCCTCCAAACCCATTCAGAAATCTTGTTCTACATGACTCATTCTACATGAGTCAGTGCTTGCTGGTTCAACCCTGAGTACTTCCATCAATGGAAATAGTCTCTAATTACAGTGGGCCAAGATGGAGGTCAATAGCTTTTGCTGGAGTACTAGGACATCCTGTAAATGGGTGGGGGATCACATCCTGCCAGCAGCCAGGAGGAGTACGAGGAGCAGAAGAGAAGAACTCCCACGAGATAAAAAAGACTCCACTGCTGCACATCACATCACCATCATCAATGCCCTGTGCTCTGCGAGGAATAACATGGAAATCTCCACAACAAAAGCAGCTGTTGTCATAGATTAGCCAAAGGACTCATCCTCACTGGTGTGTCGGGTGAAATGCAGCAGGTTGTCAACACTCATGGGGTGGCGTGAAAAGGAATCTGCACTAAACCTGTCAGCTCAAACAATGTCCATGAACAGGGTCAACAGGTGCATTGCTGTGCATCTTCTCAGTGTAGATAATAAGACAAAGGTTTGCTTGACCTCTTCTTGACCTTTAGTCTGGACTACTCCAAAGGTGGACTCCTGATCAGTAAATATAACTATCTGAGGTTAGTTGTAGAAACTTTGTAAGAAAGAAGATCATTTTGCTCTTTTTGAACACAAATTGCACAAATGAGTTTAGTTAATAATCACTGTCTGTTCCTGGTGTTTACCTGATGGCTCCTACTCCTTATACTGATGTCTCGTTCATGTATACTACTTTTAAGAGCTGTCAGAAGCCCTTTTTCTAAAATGAAAGTGCCCAAACACTTAGAAAACGCTCACCAAAGAAAAGTGTGGATGCAAGATCAGAAAAAAATTGAACAGTTATCTTTCCCTGAGCAGAGAAGGTGTCTGAGTTTCTTGTGAGGAGCTCCGTTTCTGCCGCTCTGCCTGCCTTTCTCTCTCTCTTTCTCTCAGAGAGGAGCATATTAGGTAATGTACGTATCTGTAAATTGGTCAGTCTGTGTTCAAATCCCAGCCTTATGGTCTGGGTTAAGCCTTTGTCAGCTTGGACGAAAGCATCTGATGCATAGCCACTTTACTTACCCTCTTCAGCTTGGTCACATTCTCTTCTGGAGTCAGCCCATTAAGTGTGCCAGAGATGCCCAGGAACGCCCCTAGGAAACACGGGGCAAAGCCCACCTGCGGACACACACAGAGCCATCAGTGTCAGACCTCTACCCACTTCCCACACAAGCACATGCACACAAATGATATTCGGACTGATTGATGGGGAAGTTTTTTTTTTTAAACAGGCATTTGATTGTATGTGGTCAAAAATATGAGGCAGGCAACTTGGTGGATCTGCAGTCTTTAATCACGACGCCGGAGACGTTACCCACACAAAGCCTACACAAGGTGTGCCGAGTAAATAGCCCATCTTCTTGGAGACTAGGATTCCCTTTTATACCACCCAGAGTACACATCAGATGTTGTAACACAAATGGCAGATCTCCCTGCCCTTCCTTAGGAACTTGACTTCTTGCCCTTCTGTTGTTCTAACTTGTCTAGGTTTCATGTCCGGTTCTTCTATATCTGGTGGAGCCAGATATCCATCTGTTTTTCATTTTTCCGAGATGCACTCATGTTGTTGCATAGTGTGTGACAATAAAAGCAGGAGTAATCAGCGGGACTGAAAATGGGATAATTGGACAATGACGTGCAAATAGTGTGTTCTCACTGCAATGGAGTTGAGAGAGAGAGAGATGTTTGTGCTTAGTATTAAGTTTTTCATTTGTTTTTAGAAAAATTTTCTATAATAAATAGTAAATTCTAAGAAACACAGAAAAAAACAAATCACACAGAGAGCCAATAAGGGCTGTCACCAAATTGAAGTGGAGTGGTTACAAAAGCATTAACTGTGTGAAACATGACATTTAAGTCCACACTTCTTCAGCAGTTGTTTAGGTAAATTAATATATCAGTATAAGTAAGTAAATATATAAGCCTTTTTGTGTTGCAATCATGTCCACCGACCTTTTGTTTTAGCTCAGCCTTCAGATGTATAGCCTGTTTTATGTGTACAGTACATCTGTTCATGTGAGACCAGTTTATGAGAACCTCTAGCACGGTGTCAGCACCTTGTGTTCACTCAGAGCTGTGGATCGACCCAGAAGCTTTTAAAATGACCGTAATCACCACAATAGATGCATGCCCCATCAACCTCTGGCCAATCTCCATTGTAGCCGGCCAGGTCACAACGCTTATGTAAAGTACCGGGAACAGGAACCCACCAACTTGCACAATACTATGCAGATGAGTTCAGAGTTCTATATCCAGCATTGTGTGCGCAGTGTATCTAGACCCAGATTCCTGAGGGTAGAGGGTATTGACAAAAAGTGTGTCTATAATTTTTTGCTCTGAGATTGGACGTGTGTGTGTGTGTGTGTGTGTGTGTGAGTCTGGCTATTCAAAGCAGAACTGAGTCTTTTCTGTGTGCTTGCGTGAGATGTAATCCTTTTCATTCAAGGGGGGATGAGGGAAGAATGGCCACACTTGCTTTTTCTTTCATCAGTCTTATCCTCCGCATTCATTCATTCATGTTTCACTGTATGAACGTACACACTAGCTCCCCTGATAGTACTGTTGCTGCCCTGTGTGTGTATGTGTGCTTGTGTGTGCATGTGCGTGTGTGTGTGTGTTTGTGTGTGTATTTGTGTACGCATGTGTGGTGCTGATGCTTTATTCACCTTACTGACCAAGTGGGGACACAGGTGACACAAAAGTATGTAGCCATTATGAGGTTTTACTCACAGTTCAAAAGTTGGGTTTACCACACACCTTTTCAAAATTAATTTCAAGGACTTTCTGTTCCCAATTCCATAAAACTCAAGGAACGGACACAACTAATGCACATTACTATGAAGTGGATATGGGAAGGCAAGATTAAGAAAGAAGAGTAAAAGAGATAGACAGAGACAGAGTCTGTGTGTGAGAGAGAGAGAGAGAGAGAGAGAAGGAAAGACTGATCCTTACTTGGTCAAAAAGCATTTTCTTCAGGGCCGCTCTTTTGGTCTCTCCTACAACCAGCCTGTCCAGGACCCTGTACCAACCTCCTATTACTGGACCCTAAATGTACATAGGCACACAGACAAAGATCAAAGAGAGGGAAATCGGAGTGAGTCAGAGGAACAATATGAAGAGTCTGGTTCCAAAACGCTATACATCCATTTTTGAAAATATATATATTTTATTATTGTGTATTTCAGTATATCAAGTAAAAACTCTTCTGCATCAAAATAATTCAATAATTCACCTAATTTGAAAAGCATTTATTTTCAGCCAGTCTGCAGAAAGCCTTTGGATATAGAATTGCTGCATGCATGTACACACCCCTAGCGTAAGGACTGCACATTCTCCGAGGGTTTTTGTTTTCTCTAAACATCTGTACAGTGCAATCAAACAGCTCCTTCTGTTTCTATTTCCCTGTTTAGTTGCATAACACAGAAAAAAACTAACAAAAAAAAACAAACAAAAAAAACACCACCACAAAGAACACACATAAGGCGATTACTTTCACGACGACACTTTGCCAACAGCAGGATGACAACATGACAAGATGCTGACACAGCTGTTAGGGAGAAAATGGCATCTAAAAATAGCACGTTCCAAGACAGCAGCATCAAAGAGTTTTAGCTGTCATTTATCCTTGATGTCTATGCACAGCTAAACATATTTTTTTGGCCTAGTAACTGTAACTGTAATTGTCAGTTGGAATATTTGAGCACAGATGCTTTTTTTATGTGCATGGTCTCAACAGTCCTAGACACTGCCATCACTGCTTGAAAAAGTGTGTATACAATACATGTGTACACAACATGTGTGAGTGTGTGTGTATGAGTACACATTTGCATACATACATACATATACCTGCCATAGGGTAAGAGGGTCCTAAAACATGCTTGTACAAGTTTGTGGGCGTTTATTTACATTGCATGTGTTCAACCAACATCTGTTTGGCATTTCAGTGCTAACCCCCCTAAGACACTCTCCACTCTCTTCTCTCCACACCCCTCTCCCCTCTCTTTGCTCAGGCCTCTCCTATGGTACAGGATGACACTTTCTCAGCATCACTTAGGTAACATGCCAAGCATGACGTCGCCCTGCTGTGCGGGGCTTCTGCAAGATGGCACTTTGAATAGCGGGAGTGGTGCAGGTCCTGTCCGACAGGCGCATGTGACTGACTCGCGACTCTTTCCCTGGTGTGGATGCATCCTCTGTGGTTAGTTAAGCATAATGTAGAAACAAGTATATGTTTAAATACAATGTACTGTATGTATAGATTAGGTATATAACACAAAAATTTTCTCATTGTGATGTGTGCCACTGCACTATATGCTACATGTATGTCAATGCATGGATGTCCAACCAATTGAGTGCAAGTTATGTTACACACCCTGACGTTTGCCCTAAAACATTTCATCTTGGGACAACAGGTACTAATGAGAAAAGTACTTTACTCTAATTAAATACATAGTACCTGCAGTCAAACAGACACATTATCTAAAATCTGGCCAAACAAAGATCTGTTGCACAGCCTGAAACCGCATAATAACCTGACGTGTGAATTCTTCAGGCAGACACCTGTGTGCTTGGGAAGGGCAAAAGAGGGGAGGAGAGAGAGAGAGAGAGAAGTTGTGCACTCACTACGAAGAAAAAGCCAATGCTCATCATCTTGGCAGTCCGACGCATGCTGTGGTTGGCCAGGCCTCGCTGCTCAATCAGCTGCTGGGAGATGACATCGCCCACTCCCACCAGAGAGCCTGGGACACACAAGGGGGGAGAAGAAAGTGAAAGATGGAAGGACGGAGAGAAAGAGTTACAGAGAGATGAGGGACAGAGAGAAAGAGAAAGGTAGCAGACAGAGAGATGGGGAAGAGAGAAAAAAATGGGACACAAAGAGAGGAGAAATAAAGATAGAGTAGGGAGACAGAGAGACTGAGAGAGAGAGATGGAGCATCTGCTCCTCCTAACTTCCTGGCAGGTACACCCCATTCCTCCACCCCTGGGCCTTGGCACCAAAGACAGTCAGAGGAGGAGGAGAGGTGGGAGGCAAGGAACACAGAGAGGAGGAGATGAGAGAGGGGAGAGGAGAGGGTAAAGATTTGTGGTAGGGAGGAGAGGAAATAGAGAGAGAGAGAGAGGAGAGGGCATGGATGGATGGAAAGGAGGAGAAAAAGAGGGAAAGAGAAGAGGGCAAGGATGCATGGTAAGGAGGAGAGGAGAGGATAGGAGAGGAGAGGAGAGGGAGAGACGACCCTACAGAGCACAGTCATTCTCACCACTAGAATGGGCTTCATATTGCATAGCCTCACTCACTCCCACAGGAGGGACACTATACAGCCAGGAACTACTCTCAGATGTATGTACATGCAATAGCTTGCAAAAAGTATTCAAGTATTCAACTTGATGTTGAATACTTCAAATTATGTTCAGCTTTGCGAAATATATGTGCATTCATATATGTTCATGTTTAGTATATTATTTGTAAATTTGTATGTATTTGTCTGTGGTATATTTATATTTAAAAGATTTCAAATTATGCCTCCATGGTAGTAAGAGCCATAGGTTGCCCAGCTAGCCATATATTTGTCCCTCCTAATCTTGTTGATGCTATACTCCTCAAGGTATGTGTGTAAATTTGGTATGAATGTTCATTAACCTGTAAAGACAAAAAGTTTAGATTTTGAAGGTCAAAGTTCACGGTCAAGGGTAGAAGCCAGTTTATTTCATATTTTATCTCATGCAAATGAGAAAGTGCAAATAGGTCTGGTGGCCAGACTGAGGTGCAGAGCAAAATCAAATCACTCACAGATTAGAATGGGTTTTCCCAGGCTACTTTCCCTTCCCCGTGTGGATCATGTCTGTCTCGAAATCGATTTATTCAAGGTGATGGCTCCACTGTGAACGTCCTTAATTGCTGACATCTCCCTCAGGTGCTTGGTTTAAGACCGAGACATGCTTGCATCTTGGTGGTGATACACAACTTTGACTCTCATCTAGTTTCAACTGAACATCAAAACTCTTTGATTTTTCCTCACTTTGGAATTTTTCTCTGATATGACGACCTAGCTAATGACTATTAGACGGAGGGGAGGTGTCTATACTCAGATCATCAAAACTTTAAATAGTGTGCAATTTTGATTAGCTATTGTCATACAGATGGAACCACATTTTAAATCATTATCATCATTTGCAAAACATCTGCCGTTCGAAAGCCGGAATTCAAAAGCTCAGCAGTTTGTGTACTTACAAAATTAGTTTTGTACAAAGTTTCAACTTTTACATTAATTTATTTTACTGTTAGAAGGTAAATATGTAAAATGTACCACAGCATTAATGTTTGCAAATTTAAAAAATACTTCTAAAAATCTAAAAAAAATGTGCATGCATCTTTTGTAAACTGTGAAAATTACATTTAAGGGGTTGAATACCTCTGCTAACCACAATACACAAACAAATTACCATCTCTCTTACATCTTACATCTACTATATATGCATATATTTTGTTGTGAAGAGACTTCCCTGAACAGACTAAAAACCCATCTCTGTGGGATGTTTTCTGTTGCCAAAGTGGGGGTTGGCCAATGCGACAATCATAAGTGCAGAAACATACCGACATCTGCATTTGCATTCTTTGTTTTTTACAAGATTTTTTTTGAGGGGGGTGGTGGGGGGTTGTTTTCGTTGTTGTTAACTGTGTGTGTTTATTAGGCTCTGTCCACCCACGGCAAAAGGCCAACAGCATATCCCTAATGTGCAAGAGCATCTGAACCAATACATCCCCCCACAGGCGATCCCACATGACAGCATAAAAAAATAGTTGTGCTATGAGTCACTGTATACGATGATATGAGAGGAAGACTTTCTTGAAAAAAGAAAGTGCACATTTGGACTGAAAATATCTTGACGACTGTGCCTCTAGAGAGAGAGGTTTTTTCCCCTTTTAAACAGCACCAACATGTGACCTTTAAATGTCATATCTGAATCCCTATTTCTGAATCCAAGGGATTCAAATGAGTGACTTGAAAGTTGATGTGCCCTTCAATTAGGGACCTGATGATATGCCCATCATTATAACTGCTATTACGGTGCAGGTGATTACAGATGAGATGATATCTGGAGATGTCAGGAGAACCCTCAGTCAGTGGTAAACTGGAATGAGGAGGTTGGATTTCCTCTGGGGTTAGAAAAAAAAGAAAATGAACTTGGGGCTCAAATTCGCTTCTTTGTCGCTCTCTGCTATGCCATGCATTTAGCAGATGCTTTTATCCAAAGCGACTTACAAATTCAGCCATAGGTCTCGCTCCAGACTACAGCAGTAAAACTAGGCATATCTTTGTGAAAAACAAATAATCTCCAGCTTCTACAAAGTACAATTCCTTTTCTCGATGCCTTAAATGAAAATGCACTTTCATAAATTTGCACTGTTTTCCTTATGACAACTCTGCAACATCAATTACTACACCAGCACTGTCATACCAAAAGCTCACTGCTTGCCATGTGGACATAAAGAGGAACAGCACCACTGGCTGGATTTATATATATATATATATATATATATATATATATATATATATATATATATATAAACAAACAAAACAAAGATAAATAAACAAAAACTATTTTGCCACATTGCTTTTACTTTTACTATGAAAACGAATGGCTCCTGTTGAACAATCTGCCTGCTTTCCTGAACTAATTGGCCAAATAGGCACAAACAGGTCGTGGAGGTTGGGGATGGGTGGGGGATGACGCAGAACATCATCTTCTCGCACAACCATTTCCCTACTCCCTAGAAAGGTTGACTCATCAGCGAGCAAACAGGCTTACCAGGTCATTGTCTTTCAGAGACCTCCCCTCTAAAGGATGTGCAAAGCCTGCCTGAAAAGACACTCTCATTGAGGCAGTGTGTTGATTGACCTCTGCTTATGTATGTGTTTGTGTGACATGGAGACAGAAGGACTGTGTGTGTGTGTGTGTGTGTGTGTGTGTATGTGCACATGTTTGTGTAAGAATCATCCTGGTAAATCAATGTAGGGTCAATTTCAGGGTCTCTGAGCAGTCACATGCCAAAACATAACCTGGAGTAAGGCTGCACATGCACCATCTTAGTGGAGTCCAACACACACACACACACACACACACAATTCATTAGATCAGCTGAGCTGAATGAAACAGCGAGTGTGGACACAAAGTGATGCAGATGCCTTCGGACCTAGCAACAGAGGTCTCTGCAGGGACATCATTGGGACCACTCACACACATCATCTCATGCCAATCAGATTGACCGAGTTGTTCCGTCCCCATCTCCTGGAAATGTCAGGGACACGTGGCTCTCCAAGCTAAAGTGACTGGCCATGGTCTGGAGGTCATCGATCGGCTCCTCTAATCAAAGTGTTAGAGAAACAACCAGGGTCATACATTATTAATGGCTGCAGAAACAGGGCCTTTTGGCCAGCAACTGCTTGCTAGGTATCGAAAATTCAAAACACAAGGCTATGTGTTAAGAGACATGTAACATACTGGTTTTTAAATGACATAGACCACAACAACAACAAAAAAACACATCTTCACTGTGCTTGTGCTTAGATGTGTGAGTGTATGCCCATGTGTGTGATAGAGGTTGTTCGGTACACAAGCGAGGCCATTCATAAAATCTCGTCTGGATACTAGGTGCTAGGCAAGAGGCATGAACAGAAATAAACAAGATGCCAAATTGGTGGGAGACAACTTTGAGAACAACTGTGTCAAAGGATTTATATACTTCCTCCACAGCACAAAGCCCTCCACAAACGAACAGAAGGAAGCAGACATTAATTTAGCCTGCCTCACGGCCTGTCACGATATCAGAGAGCCACACAGACAAATGAGCTCTCCAGGCAGTTCTCTCAACACACTGCTTGAGGCAACTGGCTTTGCATTATGCTCTAAATCTGAAAATAAGTCTATTTAAGTTGGACTTATCCTTCACTTCAGCAAGATCAACAACATCAGCCCTGGAATGCCAGATTATTAATGCTAACGTATGCTTCACTGGCTCTTAAACAGAGGAAGTGACTCACTGAAATATACCATATCTACCAGTGAATGATATAGCCAGATTATTATGATAGATTATTAATGCTAACTTAATCCAAACGTATGGTTCACTGGCTCTTTAATAAAGGTAAATCGAGGTAAATCACTGAAATATACCATCTCTACCAGTGAATGGCATATATAAAGGTAAAGGTGTTTTTGGAGAAATACATTATATGGCATTCAAAATGTTTGTGTTATTAGTCAGGATGTCAGGATATTTCAGAGGGCCTTGCATTCAAGTATTCAAGTATTTATTTACTCATTTTGGGAGGATTATTAAAGTCTTTGACAGGGCCCAATCTTTTTTTTTTTAGCTCTTGCTAACAGGTCATCTCTAAAAGCATAATTTGACTGTGACTTGCTGGGACTACAGGTGTCTCAGAGCTCCAGGCAGGAGGTTTAGGGGCAGGTGAATGCTGAGCTGAGCAGATGTCTGCTTAGAACAATGGGCCAGAAGGACAGTGGGAGAGCGTCAGGCACAAGACACCTGTGAGGCGATGGATGTGCTACCGAGGGCACCGCGGAGCAGCAGCAGCTGGGATCACTGTGCCGCCTCTTGCGCAGAGCATAGGAGAGACAGAAGAGAGAGAGAAAAAAAAGAGAGGGGAAAGAGGGAATTGAGAGGTTATATACCTATTGGCATGTGGTACGGCAAGAACAGGTATCCCTGTCTCTGATGGGGGAGAAATACACCTACACTCAGCATGAGATGTTCTCTGTATTCTGCAGAACAATTTTTGATTTGTGATGGCCCGCATCCATGCCACAAACAACTATAGCTCCAGTGTTGAAATTGCTGTAGTAATAACAAGCTTATAAGGCATTTATGTTTACCTAAGTATTTGCTTTTAATTGTATGCATTTTCACCAACAATTGTCTCTGAATCAGGTACATTTCCTACACTTCCTACTGGTGGTGATCATTAGCCTTTATTGGAAGGATGCAAATGATGTACAGAGAGCCCCAAAGTGGGTTTTAGTCAATCAATCACTAATCCATTTGTGAAGTCCCGAGCACTGAACTCTGACACACACAAAAAAATCCATACAAGCCTCAGACACATCCATTGCACTTTTTCCTCATTTTCATGTCATTGAGATGCTGGTCTGGCCTCTCTCAATGCACTGCCATTTCCAACAAATTCAAATACAAGATGGACCAAATCAGAGCTGAGAGGAGAAGAGATGACAACCAAAAGCAGCAGTGGCAGAAAGTACTAGCCAACCTACAAATATCAACAAATTGCAGTTTGAAGAATTTCAATCATGCAGCGAAATAATGTGACTACCAATGTGGTTGATTTTCAGTATACAAAGGTTAGATTCAACTTTATGACATAACATTAGGAATTCCAAATCAATGAAACTGGTTGGGCTGGACCAATCTTACCAAAGTTAATACAAAGGCTACACACATGCAGTGAGATAGAAATTTTTTTTTTTCAGTGGAGAGACCGCTGGCTTCTCAGATCTTTTCAATGTGTCTGGTAGACAATGATAGGAATACTACAGCCACACTGTTAACTGGCTGGTTTCATGAAATGATCTTTTTAAGACTTTGGAAGAATGTTAAAGCTGAGGCCAGTCTGGCTTTGCCGTCCCAGCATTTACCATTGCAGAGCAAGAATGCTGTCAGTCAAGGCAAGCTATCAGTCAGGGGCTGATCCAATCTTTCCCTCTTTCCCTATTTTCCCTTGTTGCATAATTACTGGCTGAAAAGGAAGTAAATTTACAGTTCAAGCAAAGGGCTTCTATATTCTAAAGATACGTTGCAATCCCATGTAACCCCTTAGCATTGCTGGTATGTCTCTGATTGGAAACCAATCAATCTTAACTTTACTCTTTAAGGTTAATGTAGAACATAATATATTTGCATACGTCAAGGCAAGAGACATTGTGGAATAGCTGTGTTTGTTTTGAGAGCTGGTATGTAATTTTAATGGTAGACTGACAAGTAATACGATAATAGTACATAACATATGTAGAACCTCATAATAATACAAACATTTGTAGGATATAATACAAACACCTGCATGTTCAGTCTTAGCTAGCGCACGTTCTCTTGTGTTCTATAGCAAGCAGTTAATTTCGAAGTTTATAGTCACACAGCTTGATAATGTAACTTGCTATAACATCAACAATGGTCCTCTTTTTCAGAGAAAACTTCATAGTGAAACTATTAAAATAATAACTTAATCAAAGCACTGTTTCAACAACGTGTCTGGCAAATATCATGGTTTACAAAGGACAACAGTGTCTTAATGGCGATGCAGGGAAAAGCCAGGTAGCCCCTTTTACGCAATCTAACCTTTTCTTGAAATGTCAGAAAAGCTCTTATAAAGGCAGTCTAGTCCAGAATAACAGGCTGGGCAGAGACCAGAATCTTTGGTGGGCTTTTTACAGGGTCATCTGACCAACACACCTACCTTTGCCCTTACGCTGTGTAGTGCTGCACGAGGCCCGAAACCAAATGGTAGCACCAGTATACCATACGTTATACTGGATTAATAAATGCATCATGGCCTTTATTTTGTTCTCTAAAGGAGCCGTTAAATGCCAGTATAGCATTTTAGTAGAACAACCTTGAATGTTAGACTGTGTTAGATCCACTCTCATGGCACAAATCCTATGTGTATTACACAATTTTCTGCCTTCCATAAGTGAGTCCAAGAGGATTGGTGAACACCAGCTGCAAGCAATGGTGAATGATAGCTAAAACTTTCTAATGACAACAGATCAAGAGGTCTGGCAGACAAAGTGAAAATGCATCCCGTGTCATGCAACACTGTGCTTATCTTTCCACAGCCCACAAGAGAACATGTGACACATGCACACGCACGTGTGCACGCGTGCTCTCGCTCTCTCTCTCTCTCACACACACACATACACCATACACACAGCTCATGAAAAGTGCTGATGTCAGTGCTACAGCCTGCAGAGCTTGTCCTTGAGGGTGGTGGTGGGGCTCCAGGGACTAATAACCCAAATTGACGCATCTCTGGCTAAGTGAAATCATGTATGATAAATTTGGCAGGCTTCCTTCCGCCTTGACCCTGAGCTTCTTCCTCGTCTTAGGCCAAGAGTAAGTGAAGCCGCCCTTAAGAACTTCCCTGATGAGTGCCAGAGCACTGGGGGGGTATGGACCCGGGGTAAACTGGCAGCTCAAAGCAGGAAATCCCTCTGCCTCAAGACAGAGTTATTCACAAATCAGAGTTCACGTGCCACCTTTGTGACGTGAACAGAAATGATATGCATGGGCTGTGTCTCCATCCATCAACCAATCAATTAATTCATTCATTCTTTTGGCCTACTCCATTCATCTGCCGATCCATGGATTAATTCCATCATTCATCAGAAGACAATCAAATCAATGAGGACCTGTGCAGAGAGGAGGTGAATCAGCTCAGTAACTGGTGCACTCACAACTACCTGTCCCTGAATGTGGACAAAACAAAAGAACTTATCATTGATTTCAGAAGATCTACAGGCAAATACACCCCACTGTCCATAAACAACCTTCTAGAGACTGTTCAGGACTGTTCAGTTTCTAGGTGCACACATCACAGACAACCTCATATGGACCAAGAACACCACACACATTACAAAGAAAGATCAGCAATGCCTCTATTTTCTATGGAAGACGCAGAAGGCCCACCTTCCCTCCCCTATCCTGAGAACCTTCTACAAGGGGACTATTATGAGCATCCCCAGCAGTGCCATCACAGTGTGGTTTGGTAACTGCACTGCTGCAGAAAAAAAGGCACTGCAGAGGATTGTGAGAATGGCTGAAATGATCACAGGGACCTCTCTTCCCTTGCTCTCTGACTTCTACAGCACCCACAAAGCAACGAGCATTGTTAAAGACACCACACCCATCCCATGGACTGTTCTCCCTAATGCCATCAGGGAAAAGATACCTCAATATAACTGCCCGCACCTCCAGAATAGGGAACAGCTTCATCCCACGAGCAGTGCTGTTAGTGTTGATCAACAACACACAACGTTCATTTACACTAACCTGAATGCACACCTGCACTTTTTCTATGCTGTTAAATACTCTGTATTCTACCTTCACCCCACTGTGAACTGTCTTTATGTATATTTACAATGTATGTGCACTAAATGTAGCTAAACTGCACTAAATGTAGCCTGCCTCAAATGTCTTTCTATATATCTTAAATGTGACACCACTTGGCACCATGGGCAAATGTTGTTTCATCTCACTATAAACAGCTTATATTGCTGAAATGACAAGAAAACCCACTTGACTTGACTTTACTTGAAAACCAGACCCCATTCCAGATACCCTCTGGAGATAAGCCAATAAAAATAACAAAAAATTGTTGTTCACCAAAAAGCTTTGAAGCCAAATACCCTCCATTTTGCAATAAAATACTGTAGGCCATTTAAAAATAAGACAGAAAGTAAGTAATGTGTCAGAGGCATTTAGAGTCATATGCACTATTCTTTAATAAACTTGCAGAGTTAACATTTTCCACATCTATAAGTAACAATACCCCATGAGTATTTCCACATGCAATCTGTAAAGTGCACTGAAAGAATCACTGTGAAATTCTCAGCATGTCAATTTTTCTTCACAACTCCCACCCAGTCATTCCGACCAACTTCACACTAGTCTTTTGTAATGCTGACATCCTAAGTGAGTGTACTGCTGTGTGTGAAGCAGTCTGGATGGAAAATGCTGCATGTTTCACTAAAAAACAACACTCTGCAGCTATTAACCAAAACACTATGGCTATCAAGTGACTCTTGGTCTTCGCAATATGGTGACTGTTGCCAGTGGCATAGCAACCGTGAGCATGTTTAAATTTTGCACTACACCCGTGCTGAAAAGTAAATGGTGGTAAATTGATCCTGTGTCCTCGCGATTCTGCTTCATTCAACAGAGACAGAGCGAAAAAAGAAAGGGATTGGTATTAAGTCTAAGTCTCAACTGAAATTGTCAAGGTGAGGAGCAACATACGGTTGAATTTTTTCAAGCAATTCATTGCTTTCAACATTCCGACCTTCCTCAGGCAAAAGGCAGAGCAGGTTCCACCCAGCATAAATATGTGGGCTTCATCCTAGCTTGTTGGTGACCCTGCTCTATTCTCTTCAGAACCGCTTGACTGGAGAATACATAGGCAGTGCACACACACACACACACACACACCAGACAACTCAGGTGGCTATAAATAAACTTGTCTTTGCTCTAATTTTTTTCTCTCTCCCCCTCTTCCTCTCTCGCTCTCTGATGCAGATAACAATAGGGGTGAATCACTGTTCACTGAGACAGTAATCTTGGTTACATAAACTTGTACCCCCTAAACAAAGTCAGCGGCCAGCCAAGGGCCATTCAGTGTCATTCATTGGGCAGGTGTGTGACTGGAACCTTGCCATTGAGCATCTGGGTGGTGGTGGTGGGGGGGGGGGGGTGTCCAAACATCTGATAAACAATGTAAATGTATGTCCACAACAGTAACACAACAAACAAACAAATAATGGGGAGCAGCTTAACCCAGCTTGTGGGTGAATTAGTGACGTACATGCCTTTCTATCCAATCAGAATTTAGAAAACAGGGGGAGTAGGCAGCTCTTTTACTGCTAAACTATTATTCGTTCACTACATAGGATTCAGCAGTGAGCAATGACTGAAAGAGAAGCTACAGGACAATGCATCCTGCCAAGTCTGTCATTTGTAGACATTACTTGTCAACCCCTCTTGCATTTCTTTTGCACTGATTTTGTAGACCATGTTGAGACATTACAATTTCAGAGGGGTTGACCATTTACAAGGTGCTTTGTCAGTTTCAGAGGAGAATGATTTGTAGGAATTGGCTGATGTGTAGTAATTCTTTCACACAGCAACTATCCTTGAATAATTCTTTTGAATTTGTTGTGGGCCCTGCACAAAGCAGGAAAACTTGTGCTTTAGTGCCATCTTGTGTATTACATTAATATTAAAGATGACACACACACATACATCTATCCAACATATCACTACACAAAGGTAAGCTTAGGGCTAGAATTATAAAAGGGGGAGGGCTATTAAGAGCTTGCTCATATAAGGTTCCCAAGGTATTCCCAATGTGACAGACAGCACTTCCTCTACAAACAAACCTGACCTGTTCAATCACACTTCACCCACAATAACAGAAGCAAATATTGAAATATGCGCTCCGTGGCTTCAAAGAGAGAACACAAGATTTTCACGGTGGGTATCTGAGTTGGTAAACATTGCAACACACGGTCTCTGAAATGAAAATGACCCCAAGGACACGTGTATATCCGGACTTCCCCATTTTGGAAAACAGACTCGTTCTTAAATGATACAATGAAAACACTTAAGGTAGTGTGCATGGACGAAAAAAAAAACAAAGAACGGAGAGAGGGGAAGTCTAACAAGTACTGTCACTCTAATTTTGTGAACAGAGACAATGTAGAGAGAGAGAAAGGGCATCTTACCAGCCGTTATAATTTGTACTGTCCATGGGTGCTTGGACATCAGAACCTGATAGGACCTCCAAAGACCTGCCATGGTCCTGCAAATACATAACTTAGGCTTCTTACTGGGGTTAACATCATCTAACTAAACTTCTGAATTACATAAATTAATCACTACATTGCTACATGGGTTTTTGGTACAAATTAAAACTCTAATCCTACATAGCTGGCCTACATACTAGTAGGCTGGCCTACATACCTTCTGAAAACATTGAAAAATCATAAGGCCTATGTAACTGAAAATTAACTTGCCCTTTTAGGTAAGGGTATGGTGCAAAAAAGTTCAATAAATATTTCACTCCAGTATTTCATTTTTTAAACAGAACGGACCTACTGACCTATAGCGTTGGCTGGATTTTTCTCTTTAAGCAGTGCGTCGCAAAGGTTTCCGAAATGTTGTGACAAAAGTGTTCCCTGGCCTGGTCAGGAGGATGAATTAGACAAAGTAAGGACACGTGCTTCAAGTGCGCCCTGACGTTACGTGTGGATTTCACTTTAGCTTTATCCACGAAGCGATATTAGCCTACACGAAACCACACAAATTGTGCCCTTATCAGGGTAAAGGAACATATTATGAAACTCTGAAATCTTAAGCAGACCAGTGTAACACGTACATTTCAGAAACTCAGGCACTAGCTTTTAAAATTAAAGTCCATCTCTCAAGATTAGACTGCAATAATAGACTAGGCTACTTTTGGCACATTCTTCGCTGTTAGCCGTCTGAAGAATGTCAAGCCTGAATCGTCATTTTCCCTACTGACAAGCCTAATTAAGCACAAATGTGTACTAATGTTATCACAACAACGTTCTCATGTCATGTTATTTTTATCATCAACCCCTAGCTAGTTAGGGCAAATAGCATCATAAACTTAACACCATCCACATTCTAAAAAGTGGACTAGTAACGTCATTCCCAATAGACAACCAAAGACTTGGTTTTGTACAACAATTAAATCACACTGATGCATGTTAATTAGTGTTGAGACCACAGATTAATATGGAGATACATTTATGCATCTAAAATGATACATGCCTGTCTGGGCAGGTCCCGCAGCAGTCAGTTAGGCGGCCTCAGCTGACGTCATTTCCACAATAAAGAAAATCTTAATGACACGGACTCTGTCGACCTCTACTGGAAAAAAGACGCAATGCCGAGCTATGCTACTTGATCATCTGTGTTGAGTGTAAGCCTATAACATTATGAGCACCTGCCCAATATTGTGTTTCTTTTTATTAAGGCATCTAGTGGGTTGGATAGGCCTACAATAGACAGTAAATGTTGTAATTAACAAAGAGCTATGCTATGATCAAGGTCTGCTGCTTGTTACTATAAACAGTGCAGTCACAAAACATTTCAGAACTGAGCTACTTAGCAACAGAGTAGAGTTTATACCAGATGAAGATATTTCCCTCGCCTATAAGCGAATGATTTTTGGAGCAGAATTGAGCCCCCTTATTCTCAAGCAAGAAGGTTACAAGTGGCATTGGCATGCCTAAGGATTTGAGTGAGTTTGGCAAGGGCCAAATTATGATGATGAGATGACTTGGTCAAAAATCTCCATTATTTTATTATTTTATTATTATTTTATTATTTTCATGATCCTCGGGTGGCCGAGGCTCATGAAAATAATAAATAATCTATACTCTTTTAACCCCATGAGGGGAGTTTGGTCTCTGCATTTAACCTAATTGTGGGTTAGTGACACACACACAGCACACACACTGTGAAATGAACAACACACTCAGACTCAGAGCAGCTGCCTGCCTGCTATGAAGGCACACAGGGAGCAGTGAGGGGTTAGCCGCCTTGCTGAAGGGCACTTCAGACATGACCCACTGGTCCATGGGAAATTTGAAATTTCATTTCTTCCTTGTGAATTTTCACTACTTCCTTGTTGTCAAACTTTCCATTTATTTGATACCCTGTATGCTGTGAATGTTGAACATCTTGTTTCAGAGTTTCTGCTTCTCTGATTGTGATTTGAGATAGTGATGATGAGGTTACATGTTTTTCTAAACATGAGATAAAAACATATCATCTCTTTCTCAAATCACAATCAGAGAAGCAAAAGCCCTGAAAGAAACTATATGGTCAGGTATCAAACTCCCAACCCTTCAGTCACAAGTGACCATGCCCCCCACCACCCTGCAGTTTCCCAAATCTGGTCTGGGCACAAATCACAGCTTGACATTGTGGCACCGGGCCAACTATAATGAGAAATGGGCAAAATAAGACCTTAAAAATATGTGATGGTTTTGTTATGAGGTTAAAATGGTTTGTGTGCTACTGTATTTGCATGGCTGGTAATGTGAATGTGGCATGGATGTGATTACTGTTGGTTACGAGATGTTTGAAGTTTGAGTTTGCCAGGACCATATTTGGGCATCTGCAGATATCGCACACATTCAACAGAAATGTGATGGTGAAATAATGTTTCAGAACAAACTCCCACTCACTGTATATTTTGCAAACAATAATAGGTCCTGAGGTCTATTTCTATTTCTAAGCTTAAAATGAAAGAGTCGTCCACTATGTTTCACGTTTATAGATGGTATTTTTGAATGTGCCCTGGTTAATTCATGCCAGGTTCAAGGCTTAGGACCATCTCTTGAACATATCTTCACTTCTCTTCCTTGATGCTTGACAGAATATCAAGCATCAAGAAATGGAGCTATGGAATAGCTTTAGAGAGAATTAGGTCAGCTCTTTTTTTTTTACTGCAGATTGAGTAACATTTGAAAAATTATAGAACAAGATTCAAAGCATATTTATATATAATATAATTCAAAGCATATTATATATATATATATATATATATATATATTATTACATATTGTTTTATTATATAGATGCTATATATGAGCAAATATATATTATATATTTATTATGTTCTATTAAATGACATTTCTATGAAAACAACTCTGATTGAACAACTCTGATTATTCTCACGCAAGTAGGTTACAAGTGGCACCAGTTGATACACCTGGTTGTCTGGTGTCATTTACTTTTACCTCCATCCTAAGAGCAGATAGATGAAGAGATGATAATGAAGCAGAATCAGGTCACCTGCAATGAAATGCACCTAATTTTTATTAAATGTGCTTTATTTTTATTCTTGGGGCAGCATTGACGCTTGCTTTTTTTGTTAGCTTTTTTGTTGTTTTTTATCTAACATATCACTACACAAAGGTAAGCTTACGGCTATAATCATAAAGACGGTGGGAGGGTATATAAGGTCATATACGATTCACAAGGTATTCCCAATGTGACAGACAGCACTTCCTCTAAAAACAAACAGACCTGACCTGTTCAATCACACTTCACCCACAATAACAGCAGGAGCTCCATTGCTGCTTGCTCTTTTTTGTTTGTTTGTTTTTTGCATTTGTTTGCAATGTTTTTTGCAAGACTCTGTGCCGCCCTGTGCAACCACCCAAAACAACCCACGTGGGCGGTTAACAATCTCTATAAAAGCTGCTCTATGAAATCTCATTTTTGCCCATCTTCAAGAGGGTTTCAAAGGCTTTCAACAGGTGATCATCCCCACAGACTCAAGAGCGATAAGACACTTCACAAAGGTGAGTGAAATAAAAGTGGGAGGCCACCGCTTAAACACTGAACAGTATGTTATGGGCAATTTCATGTAATATGGATCTTTTGTCACATCCATAATGCCAATGAAATGCTACTTACTTTTACAAACTAAATTAAATTTGAGATTAAATTTTGTTGTATTCGGCTGTCAAGGTTACCTGAAAAACTGTACATAAATCTATTTGTAACGTAATATAACAATATATTAATATTCATAATATGGTTTTACTTAGGATGATGTCTTTTAACTTCCTTTGCCTTCTGGGACTGTTGGGAGGCACCACATCAGGACTGGCTGAAGGTAAACACATTTAATTGTGAATGGAAAAGTGATAAGAAAAGCATGACTGTAATGTCTATCTGAAAGAAAGACAGATGTTTATAGCATTATTTGAATACTAAAAATATATTTCTTTTCTAAAACACATAAAACAAATGTTAAATGTTAATATGCTTTTTTTCAAAACAGTTGTCAACGTTGCTTTGAATGGGAAAGCAACACAGTCAATAATTTGGCAAAGCAGTGGCCTATCCGACGCCTCCAATGCAATCGACGGTAACAAAGATAGCGACTTGTACCATGGGTCCTGCTCAGTCACCAATACACATTTTGCCCCATGGTGGAGACTTGATCTACTAAGGGAGTACCAAGTGGACTCTGTGGCCATAACCAACAGAGGAGACTGCTGCCCAGAAAGACTGAATGGAGCTGAGATCAGGATTGGTGTCTCACCCTCTTATGAAGGAAACCAACTGTAGGTGTCTATTCAACAGTCTAAAAATCCATAGTATAATAGAATAAATAATCCAGAAGTCTTACAGTCTGGCCGCTATCTTAAAGGAACTAATTGCATGACGTTATTGAATGAAGCACCCCCCATATACGTAGCTCCACAAAATTTGTTCCGTCTCTGTCTATATATCAATATATACCAGTTAAACAGAACATATGTAGATGCAAGAAATTAATGACACTACTAACACATTACTTTTTGTGTGGATTTTTATGTGTAATTCTCAACTTACGGTACACTTTTTTTCCCAGGTGTGCTACTGTCTCCCATGTTCCTGCTGGGGCAACCAGGACTTTCAAGTGTGGAGGGATGAAGGGTCATGTGGTTCACGTGGTCATACCAGGACGGAGCGAATACCTTACACTGTGTGAAGTGGAGGTGTTCGCTGAATATGAAGCTGTGAGAGCTACTTAGCAGTTTGAAGTGATCAACGGTGATGCAGCGATCTATTTCCTTACGTTTCACTCAATCACAAATGAAATATGAAACAAAATTAAATAAACCTTTTTAAATAAACCTTTCTTAACAGGTTTAAATAAACCTATTTTATGTCTATCTTCAGGATGTGGCTCAGTTCTGTTCCCCCTTTATTTGTGCTTAAAGCAGGTGTCAAAGAGCTTCCTACCAAGATGTATAAATGATAAATAAACCTACAGGTAACTGTTGACAATATTAAACATGGAAACAGTAAACAAACTGCAAGAATAAAACAATTAAAAACTGGAAAAAAACAACAGTCTGTGTAAAATCTAGACTATAGTCTGGCAATGAAATTAGTCAACAAAACCAAATCTCCAAAATTAAGTATTAGGTCTGACCAGTGAGTAAAATTCAAGTCTTGGTTTGAAAAAGTCATTTAATTTAAACAAAACTGAAATATTTGCATTTATATTATGAATATTATAAATGGACAACTACAAAGTAAGTCCACCACTAGGAAACCCTGGCTGTAAGAAAAAATCTCCCTACACCTTCCACGTAATGGGCCATCCACAATGGACTTTCAGTGAACACCCTAGTTTGTTCCACACACCACTTTTGAAATGATCTGTGACAGCATCGTCCAGCCACCACAGGGACAAAAACATCCCACTACTCTAAACTACTCTACTCTAAACATCACAATTTGGACCTTGTCTAAAGAATTTGGCCATTCTTACACTAGGGCTGGGAGATACAGCCAACCATTTGCATCACTACATAACTGGGGACCTGGACAGGGGTGTGCTAAGAAGGCTCTTCAATAAAGAACAGGTTTGGACACCCTTTACTGGGAAAAAAAGACACCACTCAATTCAAACTTCTTGATAATTTGAACTAAGTACATCTGCCTTTTGTCAGGTCTCAGATCCCATCTTTACAGGCTCCTATTATCATGGGTTCTGTCCCATTTAACTCTGAAGTAATTTCTTTCTAATGTTGTAAGTAAATCTGGGAACCAAGGAACCACAAATAAATGACAGGTTATCTATACAGCCAAGTTATTCATTTTTGCTTCTGAAGATGCGTCACCACACACACAAATTAAGTCAATTTCAGATTTCCTTTATTTGTGTCAACAGGAGTTTTTTGATTACCATGGAATGACTTCAAGCATTCAGATAGTTGAAGAGAATGGCTTGTGGAACATTGACACAGTTGTTTAAGCTGTAACAAACATGGTTCTGCTTTTCAATGTAAGTGGCTTTCAGGCCATATATGTACAGTTGTAACAAAGAGGTATCCTACTTCACAACATACTTCTTCTCATCCAAAGATATTTCACTTCAATACATTTGCCGTTTTGTCTGCTCATGAATGGCAGGTTCTGTAGATGAAACAGGTTAATAGGCCTTGTTCAATCACAAAATAGAACAAACAAAAATGTCAATCTCTGCACATTTCAAGTGTTCAAAAGAGTCGATCTGTGGTTAAATACCAAAAGGAAATGCATCGCATTTAAAAGGGAACAATTTAATACCAACCCTTACATCAGGGTATAAGAGCAGGCATTTTATTCTTTCAAGCATAAAACTGGCTAAGCATTTATAAGGATATGCTCTGTGTTCAAGGCAAGCAAAACTGTAAACATTTTTGGCACTGTACATGACTAACTACTAACAAAAGTTTAAAAGTATTACTGACAAATCTTAGAAGAAAGATTGATGGATTAACTGTATAACAATCGTATTGAAAATATGGCATCTAAGTTTGAAATATTAGCTGGTCAGGCTGTTCAGGTGAGCTAAACATCACTGGTTGCAACTGTAACCATCAATATTGATTGGACCATTCAGTTATACTGTGAATGTTGGTCCGTGGCAGCAGATATCCTTTATGCTACAACCATCGTGGTTAAAATACACTTTGATTAAATCGTGTGTAGGGAACATCTTTATAGGGAGCATTAATATGATAATGCAAAATATAATCAGGTAAGTATGTTGGTTGTGACATGCATGATGCACTTTGACCTTTCAGCTAGAACAATAGGAGAACAGTACTTATGCTTTTGCATTTCCTTATAACTGAAAGTCAGACCTGGCTTCTTTATGAGAACGGATGCATCAAAGCTTTGAACACGCTTTGTGAGCGTTTGAAATGACAGATGGATGTGGGTTAGAGTTTAAAAACCAAAGGGAAAGGGTCGCCTGGATAACATTAAATAGACATTGACAAAATAATTTACAAAACACAAGAATCATTCAAGTAGATAATGGCTAAAAAACGGAATCCAGAAGAGTATACCTGTAACACCTGCTGCAGCTGCAATACATGTAGGAGAGAAAGATGATCCCCTTGACAAGATACTTTTCCTGATTTGATTCCCTTTCACACTAAAATCAGACTATCCCTTTTCAAAACTAAGACCTTTTCATAGAAAAAAACAACAACATGTAGTTCAATCGTTCACAACTTTTCAGTTTGAAGACTTTAAACAAAACCACAAGGTCATTGTCCTTGTGCATGAGAAAAGCTTTACTTTCTAAAAAAAATTCTAAAAAAGAATTGTAAATCAAGCTGTAACAACTACTCTACAAGCATCAAATTCAAGCACTTCTGGCCCGCACACCTGCATGCCCCTCATCAAGTACTGCAAAGCATGTGTTTGTGAGCCATTGCCCAAGGCATTCTAAGACCCTTCACTACCAGTCATACTCTTTTCCTGAGAGAGAACAGAAGATACCTCTACAGGACAACGCCTTGTGAAAACCAAATCATTCTCCATTCTGCTCCACAGAAAAACATAAGAGGGAAAGGTTGAATTGGTTGAAAAGGTTGAAACCTGGTTGAATTCTTCAGATTGACAAAGCGATCAAGGGAAGGCCCCTCGGGCCTTGTGATATGAGGCAGGGAACTTCAGGTATAGCAAGGGACACAGCAGGAGTATGGCATGGCACACAAGAGGGCAGGTTGCAGGTTTTGGGGATGTTTTGGGGTGGGGCAGTGTAGGTTGTGGGGTCAAGCATCAGAAACAATGTTAAGTCTGGGAAAGTGCTCATGATAAGTGGCCCCTTCCTCCTCAGCACCCTCCATAATCAGTAGTCCATTCCCTCGTCACTCTCATACCAGTCCGAAGGGGCATCTGTCCCAAAGTAACGGTCCCCGAAATTACCTGCAAAAACACAAGGGAAAAATTAGGGACAAATTTTATTAAAATGTTCATCGTAGTCGTTATAAGTAGAATTAAGTACACTTTCTCATCAATAACCAATGGCTTTAGTGTTGTAAAATTGCTCTACAAGTTGAGCTCGCAAAACTCAGTTGGCTGGAGCAACATTTACCAAACACCGCATTGCACACAATTAAATGAGTAAAAAATGGGCATGCAACTCCTCACTGCTGAATTATTCAGAATTATGCCCTTAAACAGCAGAGGTGTATCATGGAGGAGGAGGCATTAATGGAGATGAAAGGGGGGAAAATGGCAGATCACAAAGTCAATGGGTAACCATCAATTGACACCCTTAGACAACTTCAGTTTTATTCATAGAAGTCATATAACATACAATTCATATAATTTTATTCAAATGAATCAAATTCTCCAAACGTGACAGAAAACACTGTGTTATGCCAATCAAATGGATTGGTCGAATAGGTTAAGGTTACATTGAAGGTTACATTGACTTTCAATAATGAATGAGCCATTTAGACTAACTGTACATGGATTAAGCTAATGCTAAAGGCTGTTTTTAGAAAATCTTCACTGAAGTCTAGGACTTTGCTTAATCCACGCAGAGGACATTGATTTCGTAAGTGTAGTGACCTACACAGCTAATGATTACATATCATCTTATTGCCTTAATGTCTGTGGAGAAATTACAGGTCATGGGAGAAGAAAAGAGTAACAATGCTCACCTATCCCTGGGATGATGTGGAACTTGTCGTTGACCTTCTTGTCAACAGCCATGCTAATAATGCGCACCTTGGGGAAGGCGTAAGTCACTGAGTAAACCCCCATCTCTGCCATGAGGAGAGACAGCAGAAATATTTTGTCCTCTTGGACATCATGGTCCTGTAGAGAACAGGAAAAACAAAATTGCTTTCTGGTATATGTTTTATCACAGCTTGTTATTGGTCGGGGATCAAACCAGCAACCCTTTGGTTCAAAGTCCAAAGCCCTTACCAGTAGGCCATGGCTACCATTCAGCACATTCACATAAGTAACTGGTAATGTATTAAGTGGATAAACCACCAGGCAACCTGCAGGCCTCAGTTTGGCATGATGTCAAATAATATTGACTTTGAGTGTTGCCCCCTCACCAGAAGCACTCTGACGGCCATCATGGCTGCAGCCCCGGTGGACACGGTGCTGTCCATCAGGATCACATAGTCTTCACTGATGTCCTTAGGCAGGCGCAGGGAGTGGAGCTGTGAGGGAGATAAACACAAAGAATCTGTTAGCCATTACTCACTGAACAACTTAATGATTAACTGAAGGACTATAGTAAAGTTATAGCTACAGTAAAAGTACTTGTACCATGGCTTGACTGCACTATGTGTCTACCCCTGATTGTGAATTTCAAGCAGATGGTTTAGTATGAAGCCTGAATAAGTTTATTACAAGTAGTACACTCCCTGAAAAAAGGGCTTTCTGGCTTTTCGTTTTGCTAGGTGACTGAAGCCACAGGTTGTTCATTCAGGAGGTTTGAGTGAGTTTGACAAGGCCTATAGAAGGCCAGTAGAAGGCCTATCTATCAGAAGTAGTTTAAGGAAGGAACAGTGGTGAACTGGCGACAGGACGGGTGGCCGAGGCTCATGAAAATAATAAATAATCTATACTCTTTTAACCCCATGAGGGGAGTTTGGTCTCTGCATTTAACCTAATTGTGGGTTAGTGACACATACACAGCACACACACAATGAAATGAAGTACACACTAACTCAGAGCAGCTGCCTGCCTGCGGAGGCAGGCAGCTGGAGGCGCACGGGGAGCAGTGAGGGGTTAGCCGCCTTGCTCAAGGGCACTTCAGACATGGTCCACTGGTCCATGGGAAATTTGAAATTTCATTTCTTCCTTGTGAATTTCTTCCTTGTTGTCAGACTTTGCATTTATTTGACACCATGTATGCTGTGAATGTTGAACATCTTGTTTAGAGTTTCTGCTTTTCTGATTGTGATTTGAGATAGTGATGATGAGATTACATGTTTTTCTAAACATGAGGTAAAAACATGTCATATTATCTCTTTCTCAAATCACCATCAGAGAAGCAAAAACCCTGAAAAAAAAGTATATGGTCAGGTATCAAACTCCCAACCCAACCCCAGACCAGTCACAAGTCTGAAACAATAACCAGTAGTCCATGGCTTCCCCCAGACCCCCTTGCAGTTTCCAAAATCTGGTCTGGGCACAAATCACAGCTTGACATTGTGGCACCGGGCCAACTATAATGAGAAATGGGCAAAATAAGACCTTAAAAATATGTGATAGTTAAAATGAGGTTAAAATGGTGTGTGTGTGTTACTGTATTTGCATGGCTGGTAATGTGAATGTGGCATGCATGTGATTACTGTTGGTTACGAGATGTTTGAAGTTTGAGTTTGCCAGGACCATATTTGGGCATCTGCAGATATCGCACACATTCAACAGAAATGTGATGGTGAAATAATGTTTCAGAACAAACTCCCACTCACTGTATATTTTGCAAGCAATAATAGGTCCTGAGGTCCTGAAAACCTTTGTTGTAATTTGCCCAACTAAATAAGCGGTTATTTCTAAGCTTAAAATGAAAGAGTCGTCCACTATGTTTCACGTTTATAGATGGTATTTTTGAATGTGCCCTGGTTAATTCATGCCAGGTTCAAGGCTTAGGACCATCTCTTGAACATATCTTCACTTCTCTTCCTTGATGCTTGACAGAACATCAAGCATCAAGGAATGGAGCTATGGAATAGCTTTAGAGAGAATTAGGTCAGCTCTTTTTTTTTTACTGCAGATTGAGTAACATTTGAAAAATTATAGAACAAGATTCAAAGCATATTTATATATAATATAATTCAAAGCATATTATATATATATATATATATATATATATATATATATATATATATATATATATATATATATATATATATATATATATATATATTATTACATATTTTTTTATTATATAGATGTTATATATGAGCAAATATATATATATATATATTTATTATGTTCTATTAAATGACATTTCTATGAAAACAACTCTGATTAAACCCCCTTAGTCTCAAGCAAGTAGGTTACAAGTGGCACCAATTGATACATCTGGTTGTCTGGTGTCATTTACTTTTACCTCCATCCTAAGAGCAGATAGATGAAGAGATGATAATGAAGCAGAATCAGGTCACCTGCAATGAAATGCACCTTATTTTTATTAAATGTGCTTTATTTTTATTCTTGGGGCAGCATTGATGCTTGCTTTTTTTGTTAGCTTTTTTGTTGTTTTTTATCTAACATATCACTACACAAAGGTAAGCTTACGGCTATAATCATAAAGACGGTGGGAGGGTATATAAGGTCATATAAGATTCACAAGGTATTCCCAATGTGACAGACAGCACTTCCTCTAAAAACAAACAGACCTGACCTGTTCAATCACACTTCACCCACAATAACAGCAGGAGCTCCATTGCTGCTTGCTCTTTTTTGTTTGTTTGTTTTTTGCATTTGTTTGCAATGTTTTTTGCAAGACTCTGTGCCGCCCTGTGCAACCACCCAAAAAACAACCCCACGTGGGCGGTTAACAATCTCTATAAAAGCTGCTCTATGAAATCTCATTTTTGCCCATCTTCAAGAGGGTTTCAAAGGCTTTCAACAGGTGATCATCCCCACAGACTCAAGAGCGATAAGACACTTCACAAAGGTGAGTGAAATAAAAGTGGGAGGCCACCGCTTAAACACTGAACAGTATGTTATGGGCAATTTCATGTAATACGGATCTTTTGTCACATCCATAATGCCAATGAAATGCTACTTACTTTTACAAACTAAATTAAATTTGAGATTAAATTTTGTTGTATTCGGCTGTCAAGGTTACCTGAAAAACTGTACATAAATCTATTTGTAACGTAATATAACAATATATTAATATTCATAATATGGTTTTACTTAGGATGATGTCTTTTAACTTCCTTTGCCTTCTGGGACTGTTGGGAGGCACCACATCAGGACTGGCTGAAGGTAAACACATTTAATTGTGAATGGAAAAGTGATAAGAAAAGCATGACTGTAATGTCTATCTGAAAAAGAAAGACAGATGTTTATAGCATTATTTGAATACTAAAAATATATTTCTTTTCTAAAACACATAAAACAAATGTTAAATGTTAATATGCTTTTTTTCAAAACAGTTGTCAACGTTGCTTTGAATGGGAAAGCAACACAGTCAATAATTTGGCAAAGCAGTGGCCTATCCGCCGCCTCCAATGCAATCGACGGTAACAAAGATAGCGACTTGTACCATGGGTCCTGCTCAGTCACCAATACACATTTTGCCCCATGGTGGAGACTTGATCTACTAAGGGAGTACCAAGTGGACTCTGTGGCCATAACCAACAGAGGAGACTGCTGCCCAGAAAGACTGAATGGAGCTGAGATCAGGATTGGTGTCTCACCCTCTTATGAAGGAAACCAACTGTAGGTGTCTATTCAACAGTCTAAAAATCCATAGTATAATAGAATAAATAATCCAGAAGTCTTACAGTCTGGCCGCTATCTTAAAGGAACTAATTGCATGACGTTATTGAATGAAGCACCCCCCATATACGTAGCTCCACAAAATTTGTTCCGTCTCTGTCTATATATCAATATATACCAGTTAAACAGAACATATGTAGATGCAAGAAATTAATGACACTACTAACACATTACTTTTTGTGTGGATTTGTATGTGTAATTCTCAACTTACGGTACACTTTTTCCCAGGTGTGCTACTGTCTCCTATGTTCCTGCTGGGGCAACCAGGACTTTCAAGTGTGGAGGGATGAAGGGTCGTGTGGTTCACGTGGTCATACCAGGACGGAGCGAATACCTTACACTGTGTGAAGTGGAGGTGTTCGCTGAATATGAAGCTGTGAGTGCTACTTAGCAGTTTGAAGTGATTAACGGTGATGCAGCGATCTATTTCCTTACGTTTCACTCAATCACAAATGAAATATGAAACAAAATTAAATAAACCTTTTTAAATAAACCTTTCTTAACAGGTTTAAATAAACCTATTTTATGTCTATCTTCAGGATGTGGCTCAGTTCTGTTCCCCCTTTATTTGTGCTAAAGCTAAGCTAAGAGCTTCCTACCAAGATGTATAAATGATAAATAAACCTACAGGTAACTGTTGACAATATTAAACATGGAAAAAGTAAACAAACTGCAAGAATAAAACGATTAAAAACTGGAAAAAAACAACAGTCTGTGTAAAATCTAGACTATAGTCTGGCAATGAAATTAGTCAACAAAACCAAATCTCCACAATTAAGTATTAGGTCTGACCGGTGAGTAAAATTCAAGTCTTGGTTTGAAAAAGTCAAACCAAATCTCCAAAATTAAGTATTTGTGTTAAATGCACAAGTCTGGCCGGTGAGTAAAATTCAAGTCTTGGTTTAAAAAAATCATTTAATTTAAACAAAACTGAAATATTCACATTTATATAACAAATATTATAAATGGACAACTACATGAGGGCCATCCACAATGGACTTTCAGTGAACACCTAGTTTGTTCCACACACACCACTTTCAAACTTTCAGAACAGGTATATCCTTCTGTTGCATCAGAGAAAATGATCTGTGACAGCATCGTCCAGCCACCACAGGGACAAAAACATCCCACAATAGGTGCAGTTTTTCAAGGTGCTTTGCTCCATCTACTCTAAACATCACAATTTGGACCTTGTCTAAAGAATTTGGCCATTCTTACACTAGGGCTGGGAGATACAGCCAACCATTTGCATCACTACATAACTGGGGACCTGGACAGGGGTGTGCTAAGAAGGCTCTTCAATAAAGAACAGGTTTGGACACCCTTTACTGGGAAAAAAGACACCACTCAATTCAAACTTCTTGATAATTTGAACTAAGTACATCTGCCTTTTGTCAGGTCTCAGATCCCATCTTTACAGGCTCCTATTATCATGGGTTCTGTCCCATTTAACTCTGAAGTAATTTCTTTCTAATGTTGTAAGTAAATCTGGGAACCAAGGAACCACAAATAAATGACAGGTTATCTATACAGCCAAGTTATTCATTTTTGCTTCTGAAGATGCGTCACACACACACAAATTAAGTCAATTTCAGATTTCCTTTATTTGTGTCAACAGGAGTTTTTGATTAACATGGAATGACTTCAAGCATTCAGATAGTTGAAGAGAATGGCTTGTGGAACATTGACACAGTTGTTTAAGCTGTAACAAACATGGTTCTGCTTTTCAATGTAAGTGGCTTTCAGGCCATATATGTACAGTTGTAACAAAGAGGTATCCTACTTCACAACATACTTCTTCTCATCCAAAGATATTTCACTTCAATACATTTGCCGTTTTGTCTGCTCATGAATGGCAGGTTCTGTAGATGAAACAGGTTAATAGGCCTTGTTCAATCACAAAATAGAACAAACAAAAATGTCAATCTCTGCACATTTCAAGTGTTCAAAAGAGTCGATCTGTGGTTAAATACCAAAAGGAAATGCATCGCATTTAAAAGGGAACAATTTAATACCAACCCTTACATCAGGGTATAAGAGCAGGCATTTTATTCTTTCAAGCATAAAACTGGCTAAGCATTTATAAGGATATGCTCTGTGTTCAAGGCAAGCAAAACTGTAAACATTTTTGGCACTGTACATGACTAACTACTAACAAAAGTTTAAAAGTATTACTGACAAATCTTAGAAGAAAGATTGATGGATTAACTGTATAACAATCGTATTGAAAATATGGCATCTAAGTTTGAAATATTAGCTGGTCAGGCTGTTCAGGTGAGCTAAACATCACTGGTTGCAACTGTAACCATCAATATTGATTGGACCATTCAGTTATACTGTGAATGTTGGTCCGTGGCAGCAGATATCCTTTATGCTACAACCATCGTGGTTAAAATACACTTTGATTAAATCGTGTGTAGGGAACATCTTTATAGGGAGCATTAATATGATAATGCAAAATATAATCAGGTAAGTATGTTGGTTGTGACATGCATGATGCACTTTGACCTTTCAGCTAGAACAATAGGAGAACAGTACTTATGCTTTTGCATTTCCTTATAACTGAAAGTCAGACCTGGCTTCTTTATGAGAACGGATGCATCAAAGCTTTGAACACGCTTTGTGAGCGTTTGAAATGACAGATGGATGTGGGTTAGAGTTTAAAAACCAAAGGGAAAGGGTCGCCTGGATAACATTAAATAGACATTGACAAAATAATTTACAAAACACAAGAATCATTCAAGTAGATAATGGCTAAAAAACGGAATCCAGAAGAGTATACCTGTAACACCTGCTGCAGCTGCAATACATGTAGGAGAGAAAGATGATCCCCTTGACAAGATACTTTTCCTGATTTGATTCCCTTTCACACTAAAATCAGACTATCCCTTTTCAAAACTAAGACCTTTTCATAGAAAAAAACAACAACATGTAGTTCAATCGTTCACAACTTTTCAGTTTGAAGACTTTAAACAAAACCACAAGGTCATTGTCCTTGTGCATGAAAAGCTTTACTTTCTAAAAAAAATTCTAAAAAAGAATTGTAAATCAAGCTGTAACAACTACTCTACAAGCATCAAATTCAAGCACTTCTGGCCCGCACACCTGCATGCCCCTCATCAAGTACTGCAAAGCATGTGTTTGTGAGCCATTGCCCAAGGCATTCTAAGACCCTTCACTACCAGTCATACTCTTTTCCTGAGAGAGAACAGAAGATACCTCTACAGGACAACGCCTTGTGAAAACCAAATCATTCTCCATTCTGCTCCACAGAAAAACATAAGAGGGAAAGGTTGAATTGGTTGAAAAGGTTGAAACCTGGTTGAATTCTTCAGATTGACAAAGCGATCAAGGCCCCTCGGGCCTTGTGATATGAGGCAGGGAACTTCAGGTATAGCAAAGGGACACAGCAGGAGTATGGCATGGCACACAAGAGGGCAGGTTGCAGGTTTTGGGGATGTTTTGGGGTGGGGCAGTGTAGGTTGTGGGGTCAAGCATCAGAAACAATGTTAAGTCTGGGAAAGTGCTCATGATAAGTGGCCCCTTCCTCCTCAGCACCCTCCATAATCAGTAGTCCATTCCCTCGTCACTCTCATACCAGTCCGAAGGGGCATCTGTCCCAAAGTAACGGTCCCCGAAATTACCTGCAAAAACACAAAGGGAAAATTAGGGACAAATTTTATTAAAATGTTCATCGTAGTCGTTATAAGTAGAATTAAGTACACTTTCTCATCAATAACCAATGGCTTTAGTTTTGTAAAATAGCTCTACAAGTTGAGCTCGCAAAACTCAGTTGGCTGGAGCAACATTTACCAAACACCGCCGCATTGCACACAATTAAATGAGTAAAAAATGGGCATGCAACTCCTCACTGCTGAATTATTCAGAATTATGCCCTTAAACAGCAGAGATGTATCATGGAGGAGGAGGCATTAATGGAGATGAAAGGGGGGAAAATGGCAGATCACAAAGTCAATGGGTAACCATCAATTGACACCCTTAGACAACTTCAGTTTTATTCATAGAAGTCATATAACATACAATTCATATAATTTTATTCAAATGAATCAAATTCTCCAAACGTGACAGAAAACACTGTGTTATGCCAATCAAATGGATTGGTCGAATAGGTTAAGGTTACATTGAAGGTTACATTGACTTTCAATAATGAATGAGCCATTTAGACTAACTGTACATGGATTAAGCTAATGCTAAAGGCTGTTTTTAGAAAATCTTCACTGAAGTCTAGGACTTTGCTTAATCCACGCAGAGGACATTGATTTCGTAAGTGTAGTGACCTACACAGCTAATGATTACATATCATCTTATTGCCTTAATGTCTGTGGAGAAATTACAGGTCATGGGAGAAGAAAAGAGTAACAATGCTCACCTATCCCTGGGATGATGTGGAACTTGTCGTTGACCTTCTTGTCAACAGCCATGCTAATAATGCGCACCTTGGGGAAGGCGTAAGTCACTGAGTAAACCCCCATCTCTGCCATGAGGAGAGACAGCAGAAATATTTTGTCCTCTTGGACATCATGGTCCTGTAGAGAACAGGAAAAACAAAATTGCTTTCTGGTATATGTTTTATCACAGCTTGTTATTGGTCGGGGATCAAACCAGCAACCCTTTGGTTCAAAGTCCAAAGCCCTTACCAGTAGGCCATGGCTACCATTCAGCACATTCACATAAGTAACTGGTAATGTATTAAGTGGATAAACCACCAGGCAACCTGCAGGCCTCAGTTTGGCATGATGTCAAATAATATTGACTTTGAGTGTTGCCCCCTCACCAGAAGCACTCTGACGGCCATCATGGCTGCAGCCCCGGTGGACACGGTGCTGTCCATCAGGATCACATAGTCTTCACTGATGTCCTTAGGCAGGCGCAGGGAGTGGAGCTGTGAGGGAGATAAACACAAAGAATCTGTTAGCCATTACTCACTGAACAACTTAATGATTAACTGAAGGACTATAGTAAAGTTATAGCTACAGTAAAAGTACTTGTACCATGGCTTGACTGCACTATGTGTCTACCCCTGATTGTGAATTTCAGGCAGGCAGCTGGAGGCGCACGGGGAGCAGTGAGGGGTTAGCCGCCTTGCTCAAGGGCACTTCAGACATGGTCCACTGGTCCATGGGAAATTTGAAATTTCATTTCTTCCTTGTGAATTTCTTCCTTGTTGTCAGACTTTGCATTTATTTGACACCATGTATGCTGTGAATGTTGAACATCTTGTTTAGAGTTTCTGCTTTTCTGATTGTGATTTGAGATAGTGATGATGAGATTACATGTTTTTCTAAACATGAGGTAAAAACATGTCATATTATCTCTTTCTCAAATCACCATCAGAGAAGCAAAAACCCTGAAAAAAAAGTATATGGTCAGGTATCAAACTCCCAACCCAACCCCAGACCAGTCACAAGTCTGAAACAATAACCAGTAGTCCATGGCTTCCCCCAGACCCCCTTGCAGTTTCCAAAATCTGGTCTGGGCACAAATCACAGCTTGACATTGTGGCACCGGGCCAACTATAATGAGAAATGGGCAAAATAAGACCTTAAAAATATGTGATAGTTAAAATGAGGTTAAAATGGTGTGTGTGTGTTACTGTATTTGCATGGCTGGTAATGTGAATGTGGCATGCATGTGATTACTGTTGGTTACGAGATGTTTGAAGTTTGAGTTTGCCAGGACCATATTTGGGCATCTGCAGATATCGCACACATTCAACAGAAATGTGATGGTGAAATAATGTTTCAGAACAAACTCCCACTCACTGTATATTTTGCAAGCAATAATAGGTCCTGAGGTCCTGAAAACCTTTGTTGTAATTTGCCCAACTAAATAAGCGGTTATTTCTAAGCTTAAAATGAAAGAGTCGTCCACTATGTTTCACGTTTATAGATGGTATTTTTGAATGTGCCCTGGTTAATTCATGCCAGGTTCAAGGCTTAGGACCATCTCTTGAACATATCTTCACTTCTCTTCCTTGATGCTTGACAGAACATCAAGCATCAAGGAATGGAGCTATGGAATAGCTTTAGAGAGAATTAGGTCAGCTCTTTTTTTTTTACTGCAGATTGAGTAACATTTGAAAAATTATAGAACAAGATTCAAAGCATATTTATATATAATATAATTAAAAGCATATTATATATATATATATATATATATATATATATATATATATATATATATATATATATATATTATTATTATTACATATTTTTATTATATAGATGTTATATATGAGCAAATATATATATATATATATATATATATATATATATATATATATATATATATTTATTATGTTCTATTAAATGACATTTCTATGAAAACAACTCTGATTAAACCCCCTTAGTCTCAAGCAAGTAGGTTACAAGTGGCACCAATTGATACATCTGGTTGTCTGGTGTCATTTACTTTTACCTCCATCCTAAGAGCAGATAGATGAAGAGATGATAATGAAGCAGAATCAGGTCACCTGCAATGAAATGCACCTTATTTTTATTAAATGTGCTTTATTTTTATTCTTGGGGCAGCATTGATGCTTGCTTTTTTTGTTAGCTTTTTTGTTGTTTTTTATCTAACATATCACTACACAAAGGTAAGCTTACGGCTATAATCATAAAGACGGTGGGAGGGTATATAAGGTCATATAAGATTCACAAGGTATTCCCAATGTGACAGACAGCACTTCCTCTAAAAACAAACAGACCTGACCTGTTCAATCACACTTCACCCACAATAACAGCAGGAGCTCCATTGCTGCTTGCTCTTTTTTGTTTGTTTGTTTTTTGCATTTGTTTGCAATGTTTTTTGCAAGACTCTGTGCCGCCCTGTGCAACCACCCAAAACAACCCACGTGGGCGGTTAACAATCTCTATAAAAGCTGCTCTATGAAATCTCATTTTTGCCCATCTTCAAGAGGGTTTCAAAGGCTTTCAACAGGTGATCATCCCCACAGACTCAAGAGCGATAAGACACTTCACAAAGGTGAGTGAAATAAAAGTGGGAGGCCACCGCTTAAACACTGAACAGTATGTTATGGGCAATTTCATGTAATATGGATCTTTTGTCACATCCATAATGCCAATGAAATGCTACTTACTTTTACAAACTAAATTAAATTTGAGATTAAATTTTGTTGTATTCGGCTGACAAGGTTACCTGAAAAACTGTACATAAATCTATTTGTAGCATTAATATAACAATATATTAATATTCATAATATGGTTTTACTTAGGATGATGTCTTTTAACTTCCTTTGCCTTCTGGGACTGTTGGGAGGCACCACATCAGGACTGGCTGAAGGTAAACACATTTAATTGTGAATGGAAAAGTGATAAGAAAAGCATGACTGTAATGTCTATCTGAAAGAAAGACAGATGTTTATAGCATTTATTTGAATACTAAAAATATATTTCTTTTCTAAAACACATAAAACAAATGTTAAATGTTAATATGCTTTTTTTCAAAACAGTTGTCAACGTTGCTTTGAATGGGAAAGCAACACAGTCAATAATTTGGCAAAGCAGTGGCCTATCCGACGCCTCCAATGCAATCGACGGTAACAAAGATAGCGACTTGTACCATGGGTCCTGCTCAGTCACCAATACACATTTTGCCCCATGGTGGAGACTTGATCTACTAAGGGAGTACCAAGTGGACTCTGTGGCCATAACCAACAGAGGAGACTGCTGCCCAGAAAGACTGAATGGAGCTGAGATCAGGATTGGTGTCTCACCCTCTTATGAAGGAAACCAACTGTAGGTGTCTATTCAACAGTCTAAAAATCCATAGTATAATAGAATAAATAATCCAGAAGTCTTACAGTCTGGCCGCTATCTTAAAGGAACTAATTGCATGACGTTATTGAATGAAGCACCCCCCATATACGTAGCTCCACAAAATTTGTTCCGTCTCTGTCTATATATCAATATATACCAGTTAAACAGAACATATGTAGATGCAAGAAATTAATGACACTACTAACACATTACTTTTTGTGTGGATTTGTATGTGTAATTCTCAACTTACGGTACACTTTTTCCCAGGTGTGCTACTGTCTCCTATGTTCCTGCTGGGGCAACCAGGACTTTCAAGTGTGGAGGGATGAAGGGTCGTGTGGTTCACGTGGTCATACCAGGACGGAGCGAATACCTTACACTGTGTGAAGTGGAGGTGTTCGCTGAATATGAAGCTGTGAGTGCTACTTAGCAGTTTGAAGTGATTAACGGTGATGCAGCGATCTATTTCCTTACGTTTCACTCAATCACAAATGAAATATGAAACAAAATTAAATAAACCTTTTTAAATAAACCTTTCTTAACAGGTTTAAATAAACCTATTTTATGTCTATCTTCAGGATGTGGCTCAGTTCTGTTCCCCCTTTATTTGTGCTAAAGCTAAGCTAAGAGCTTCCTACCAAGATGTATAAATGATAAATAAACCTACAGGTAACTGTTGACAATATTAAACATGGAAAAAGTAAACAAACTGCAAGAATAAAACGATTAAAAACTGGAAAAAAACAACAGTCTGTGTAAAATCTAGACTATAGTCTGGCAATGAAATTAGTCAACAAAACCAAATCTCCACAATTAAGTATTAGGTCTGACCGGTGAGTAAAATTCAAGTCTTGGTTTGAAAAAGTCAAACCAAATCTCCAAAATTAAGTATTTGTGTTAAATGCACAAGTCTGGCCGGTGAGTAAAATTCAAGTCTTGGTTTGAAAAAGTCATTTAATTTAAACAAAACTGAAATATTCACATTTATATAACAAATATTATAAATGGACAACTACGCAAGGGGCCATCCACAATGGACTTTCAGTGAACACCCTAGTTTGTTCCACACACCACTTTCAAACTTTCAGAACAGGTATATCCTTCTGTTGCATCAGAGAAAATGATCTGTGACAGCATCGTCCAGCCACCACAGGGACAAAAACATCCCACAATAGGTGCAGTTTTTCAAGGTGCTTTGCTCCATCTACTCTAAACATCACAATTTGGACCTTGTCTAAAGAATTTGGCCATTCTTACACTAGGGCTGGGAGATACAGCCAACCATTTGCATCACTACATAACTGGGGACCTGGACAGGGGTGTGCTAAGAAGGCTCTTCAATAAAGAACAGGTTTGGACACCCTTTACTGGGAAAAAAAGACACCACTCAATTCAAACTTCTTGATAATTTGAACTAAGTACATCTGCCTTTTGTCAGGTCTCAGATCCCATCTTTACAGGCTCCTATTATCATGGGTTCTGTCCCATTTAACTCTGAAGTAATTTCTTTCTAATGTTGTAAGTAAATCTGGGAACCAAGGAACCACAAATAAATGACAGGTTATCTATACAGCCAAGTTATTCATTTTTGCTTCTGAAGATGCGTCACCACACACACAAATTAAGTCAATTTCAGATTTCCTTTATTTGTGTCAACAGGAGTTTTTTGATTACCATGGAATGACTTCAAGCATTCAGATAGTTGAAGAGAATGGCTTGTGGAACATTGACACAGTTGTTTAAGCTGTAACAAACATGGTTCTGCTTTTCAATGTAAGTGGCTTTCAGGCCATATATGTACAGTTGTAACAAAGAGGTATCCTACTTCACAACATACTTCTTCTCATCCAAAGATATTTCACTTCAATACATTTGCCGTTTTGTCTGCTCATGAATGGCAGGTTCTGTAGATGAAACAGGTTAATAGGCCTTGTTCAATCACAAAATAGAACAAACAAAAATGTCAATCTCTGCACATTTCAAGTGTTCAAAAGAGTCGATCTGTGGTTAAATACCAAAAGGAAATGCATCGCATTTAAAAGGGAACAATTTAATACCAACCCTTACATCAGGGTATAAGAGCAGGCATTTTATTCTTTCAAGCATAAAACTGGCTAAGCATTTATAAGGATATGCTCTGTGTTCAAGGCAAGCAAAACTGTAAACATTTTTGGCACTGTACATGACTAACTACTAACAAAAGTTTAAAAGTATTACTGACAAATCTTAGAAGAAAGATTGATGGATTAACTGTATAACAATCGTATTGAAAATATGGCATCTAAGTTTGAAATATTAGCTGGTCAGGCTGTTCAGGTGAGCTAAACATCACTGGTTGCAACTGTAACCATCAATATTGATTGGACCATTCAGTTATACTGTGAATGTTGGTCCGTGGCAGCAGATATCCTTTATGCTACAACCATCGTGGTTAAAATACACTTTGATTAAATCGTGTGTAGGGAACATCTTTATAGGGAGCATTAATATGATAATGCAAAATATAATCAGGTAAGTATGTTGGTTGTGACATGCATGATGCACTTTGACCTTTCAGCTAGAACAATAGGAGAACAGTACTTATGCTTTTGCATTTCCTTATAACTGAAAGTCAGACCTGGCTTCTTTATGAGAACGGATGCATCAAAGCTTTGAACACGCTTTGTGAGCGTTTGAAATGACAGATGGATGTGGGTTAGAGTTTAAAAACCAAAGGGAAAGGGTCGCCTGGATAACATTAAATAGACATTGACAAAATAATTTACAAAACACAAGAATCATTCAAGTAGATAATGGCTAAAAAACGGAATCCAGAAGAGTATACCTGTAACACCTGCTGCAGCTGCAATACATGTAGGAGAGAAAGATGATCCCCTTGACAAGATACTTTTCCTGATTTGATTCCCTTTCACACTAAAATCAGACTATCCCTTTTCAAAACTAAGACCTTTTCATAGAAAAAAACAACAACATGTAGTTCAATCGTTCACAACTTTTCAGTTTGAAGACTTTAAACAAAACCACAAGGTCATTGTCCTTGTGCATGAGAAAAGCTTTACTTTCTAAAAAAAATTCTAAAAAAGAATTGTAAATCAAGCTGTAACAACTACTCTACAAGCATCAAATTCAAGCACTTCTGGCCCGCACACCTGCATGCCCCTCATCAAGTACTGCAAAGCATGTGTTTGTGAGCCATTGCCCAAGGCATTCTAAGACCCTTCACTACCAGTCATACTCTTTTCCTGAGAGAGAACAGAAGATACCTCTACAGGACAACGCCTTGTGAAAACCAAATCATTCTCCATTCTGCTCCACAGAAAAACATAAGAGGGAAAGGTTGAATTGGTTGAAAAGGTTGAAACCTGGTTGAATTCTTCAGATTGACAAAGCGATCAAGGGAAGGCCCCTCGGGCCTTGTGATATGAGGCAGGGAACTTCAGGTATAGCAAGGGACACAGCAGGAGTATGGCATGGCACACAAGAGGGCAGGTTGCAGGTTTTGGGGATGTTTTGGGGTGGGGCAGTGTAGGTTGTGGGGTCAAGCATCAGAAACAATGTTAAGTCTGGGAAAGTGCTCATGATAAGTGGCCCCTTCCTCCTCAGCACCCTCCATAATCAGTAGTCCATTCCCTCGTCACTCTCATACCAGTCCGAAGGGGCATCTGTCCCAAAGTAACGGTCCCCGAAATTACCTGCAAAAACACAAGGGAAAAATTAGGGACAAATTTTATTAAAATGTTCATCGTAGTCGTTATAAGTAGAATTAAGTACACTTTCTCATCAATAACCAATGGCTTTAGTGTTGTAAAATTGCTCTACAAGTTGAGCTCACAAAACTCAGTTGGCTGGAGCAACATTTACCAAACACCGCATTGCATACAATTAAATGAGTAAAAAATGGGCATGCAACTCCTCACTGCTGAATTATTCAGAATTATGCCCTTAAACAGCAGAGATGTATCATGGAGGAGGAGGCATTAATGGAGATGAAAGGGGGGAAAATGGCAGATCACAAAGTCAATGGGTAACCATCAATTGACACCCTTAGACAACTTCAGTTTTTTTCATAGAAGTCATATAACATACAATTCATATAATTTTATTCAAATGAATCAAATTCTCCAAACGTGACAGAAAACACTGTGTTATGCCAATCAAATGGATTGGTCGAATAGGTTAAGGTTACGTTGAAGGTTACATTGACTTTCAATAATGAATGGGTCATTTAGATTAAGTGTACATGGATTAAGCTAATGCTAAAAGCTGTTTTTAGAAAATCTTCACTGAAGTCTAGGACTTTGCTTAATCCACGCAGGGGACATTGTTTTCATAAGTGTAGTGACCTACACAGCTAATGATTACATATCAGCTTATAGCCTTAAGAGTAACAATGCTCACCTATCCCTGGGATGATGTGGAACTTGTCGTTGACCTTCTTGTCAACAGCCGTGGTAATAATGCGCACCTTGGGGAAGGCGTAAGCCACTGAGTGGACCCCCATCTCTGCCATGAGGAGAGACAGCAGGAATATTTTGTCCTCTTGGACATCATGGTCCTGTAGAGAACAGGAAAAACAAAATTGCTTTCTGGTATATGTTTTATCACAGCTTGTTATTGGTCAGAGATCAAACCAGCAACCCTTTGGTTCAAAATCCAAAGCCCTTACCAGTAGGCCATGGTTACCATTCAGCACATTCACATAAGTAACTGGTAATGTATTAAGTGGATAAACCACCAGGCAACCTGCAGGCCTCAGTTTGGCATGATGTCAAATAATATTGACTTTGAGTGTTGCCCCCTCACCAGAAGCACTCTGACGGCCATCATGGCTGCAGCCCCGGTGGACACGGTGCTGTCCATCAGGATCACATAGTCCTCACTGATGTCCTTAGGCAGGCGCAGGTAGTGGAGCTGTGAGGGAGATAAACACAAAGAATCTGTTAGCCATTACTCACTGAACAACTTAAGGATTAACTGAAAGACTATAGTAAAGTTATAGCTACAGTAAAAGTACTTGTACCAATGCTTGACTGCACTATGTGTCTACCCCTGATTGTGGATTTCAAGCAGATGGTTTAGTATGAAGCCTGAATAAGTTTATTAAAAGTAGTACACTCCCTGAAAAAAGGGCTTTCTGGCTTTTTTTTGCTAGGTGACTGAAGCCACAGGTTGTTCATTCAGGAGGTTTCCCATCCCCTTTGGGGTAGCTTACCCAGACACGTCACTAAACCATGTACCTGAAGTACCCCAAAGCTTAATCTCCTTCATGGTGTCATAAAAGAGGAATAAAAGAACAATATATCAACACAATAGAAAACATTCCTCCATAGTTTTCTTATATATACTATGGTCTGTGGTGAGGTACCTCGGGCTCTCCAGTGTCGTGATTGGTTTGGATGAGGATCTTCCCCAGGCGAATGTCTTTACAGACTGCCATCAGAGCCTGCTCCATCGTCTCACCCGCCCTCAAAATGGACACACCACTGATCTACACATATACAAAAAAAAAACAACAACAACAACAAAAAAAAACATACTTTTTAAGTGTAGCAGTCCAAACCAAACAACCTCAAGAGCACACATGCCTGATCATAAAATCAGGTCAAACATAAGTGGGTCCAAAACACAGAACCCATATGAAAAGTGTACCACAAAGTACTATCCCTATTAGGGGCATCATTAGTGATCTGCACCTTTGGGACTCTCCTGCAAACACTGACAAAGGAACTTCTCACAAAAACAAACATACCCTTTTCCCACTGAGCCTCTTGCCCTCATAGATGGCCCCTTGAGGTGTCTCCACAGACACAGGCTTCAATAGAACAGAGAAAGAGAAAACAACAATAAGCCTTCAACATGCAGATGGCCCTCAACCACAGACGTCTAACATCCCATTTAAATTTCTTGTAAACATAAATCTTTGCCCTTCTCATCCAATAGACCACCAACCCATTAAGACTAAAACAGCCTCAGCATAATCTTACAGCATCTTGCTGCCAGTCTTGGCTGCCCTATTGACAGCAAACAGACCCCTAATCCTCAAATGCGCATGCAAGCACTATGCACCGATGGAGCTGTGAGTGGTGAAGTACGAGTGGAGGCTAGCGGAGGTCAGAAGGTTGAGTGATGCGTCTATGAGTGACATGGGGGGGGGGCTGCTCTCACCTTGAGGGGCAGAAAGGAGAGAGCCCTCTCAATCAGCAGCCTCATTAATCTCTTGGAGTAGAAAATGAATTCATCCCGGTTTGTGTCCTTATTCCTAAGAGGGGCAGAAGGGGAGAGGTGTAGGGAGTACGAAAGGAGAGGGACAGACACAGACAGATGATTTACCGTCGGATGAGAGGAGTGGTGGCTTTGTGGAGGACCGTTTTTAGCCTCTCTTATGGGTTAGATGAGGATGCTGCAGAGGAGCCACTCCAAGTGTCTGTGCCTCACACTAATGGCCAATCTCATTGATATTATATAGTAACTATATACTCGAAGGGGAATGACCATAGATATTATATAGTAGGGTTAGGGTTAGGCTCTGAACAAAATTCTCCACACAGTGCAAAGTCTCTGGCCAGCAGTAATAATACCATAAAAATTAAAATTGTAACCGAGTCCTGAAATGACGCCGGTCCTGTTTACAGGACAGGTCTGGTTATGGATTTGGACATAAACACCAGCCTCAATTATAAGCCTGGTCTGATTTTTATTTTTTGGCTGTATAATCTCTCCTAAAGTAGGTTCAGTCACTCTGCAAAATCCGCTGCATCAGCTGATCTGATTGAACGGAGAGCTGCTCACTATAAGGAACCCTGAATTGAACACAGCTGGCATGAGCCAAAACAGAGAGTAGTCTACATTGCTACATTTATGCATTTCCATTCATTTCTGCATTGGGAGATCGCAACCATGCTTTCTACATAGCTAGAAATGTTCTAATCTTCCTATGTGCATGAGGTTTGCCTGTAACGCAAAAATTGAGACAAATGAAACACTTTTTAAATCAAATGCAACTTATAAATACGTTATAAAAAACTGGAAGCTAACATTCTGTCAGTGTTTGTGTTTTAAAATGGCTGTTTCAATTGTACTGCGAAAGACTTTCCTTATATGATTTTGCATTAGATGCAAAAATGCATGCTGCACAAAGGTTTGGGAGTAGGAACAGCACTAACTGGGCCACAGAATAAGCATAAAATGTAACCTTTTTGCACACACACAAAGAAAAAAACAACCGCTAAATGAAATTTACTTCAGACCTTCAAAAAATTTTCATGCCTGTAATTCCATAGAAAAAAACATAACTAAACATAACCAAGATATTTCACATATAGGTTTAGGCTATAATGCTCTCTGTTTTGACTAAACTATGGCTGTTTATTTTCATTGCACTGAGAAAACCAGAATGGTTCTCTGGTTCTCCCCAAGGGATTTAATATGAATAGTCTCATGATGGAGGATATATACAATGTCTTCAATGACGCGTTGCAAAGCCGTACCACTTTGGACAAACGTGTCAGCTAAAAAACAGTCTTTGGGGATAACTTTGGAGATGTACTTTTAAGACGTAAATGATGATTTACATTTTATGATGTAAATTATGTGGCTAACAGTGGCATCCTACACTGTTGAACACCACTGATGTACAACTGGACAAAAAAGTAGTTGTGTAAAAGTATTTGATACCTTAACCTTTTTCTCTAAATTCACAATGACAGCATACAATCTTAGTTCTTCTTCTCAAACATCCACTGATGCTACGGCAGTGAATGTATACCTGATGATGGTGTGCATCCCACGGACCTGTGGTGTGCTCTCCAGGACCGTGAGGGTCTTGGGTAGTGGCTGGCCCTGATGGGCTGAAGCCAAGGCTGACCTGTCAGCAGACACGTTAGGTAGAAGGTGGTAGTGGTTAAGTGGCTGGTCATGAAACACTTTTCAACAACAACAACAACACACATCTGTAATATAAGGGCAAAAGGGTGGAAAAGTAAACCCACAAGAGAGTTTACTAATCCACTTTTTTTCCGTTTACACTGTTACAAAATGTTAGGTTGGCAACGACAAGTCAGGTTACACTGCAGGGTGTTAATCCAGGCTGTTAAAGCTGACAACAGCAATGTGTCACTCTGGAGTTATAGATCACCACACTTTTAGGGTAGAATGATTATAAAATTATGTTTTTATGCAACACAAACAAGTGATTGATGATTAAGTTAAACACATCGATTATTTTAAAGGCTACGCCACTAAAAATGTGCCATGTATATACACTTCCAACACAATCATATAACTGACTACTACTACTATTAAAAATGCTTTGATGTGGTCATGCATTGCACGTTGCCAGCAATCAAACACACCAACCCATTCCCTTTAGATTATCTACCATGTGGTGCTTTTACTGACCTACAATCAACTACTATCCCAAGAACATGTCTCATCATTTTGCCTTAACACAGGGTGTCTAATCTGCACCTAATATTCACAAGAATATGACCATAGTTACATACTCCTGGATTTGTGAGATGTAGGAAGAACTCAAAATAAAACTATTGTGTTGTGTGGCATGGGTGCTGTAAGAAACATAAATTGGTACTACAGGTACTACAGACCTCTTAAAGATATACAATTCATCTTAAATTATTTGGTTGTAAATTAATTAAGGGAATTTTTAATTTTTTTAGGTACTAATCAAATCCTGGAGTATTTTCAAATTCTTCAAATGTAACATCTAAATATGAGACATGGTCATGAGATCAAAACGAAATATGACTGGACAAAATGAAAGTAAATACGTTCAAGAACTCTTGGGCACTGGACTAACAAAGTAAGAATTTCATGTAGATGAACACTGTTAATGAGATAAGGGAAGCCACAACAACAAAGAGGCAGGAGTTTGTTCTCACATATCCCCACGCTGCTTCCTCTGGAGAAGACGACAAATATTCATTGACGAACATAAGGGGGAGGACAAAAGACAGAAATCAGGAGACAGAGCAAGACAGACACAGAAAAGGAAGAGAGAGAGAGAGAAGGATGGGAAAGAGAAAAGAGAAACAACAAATGGAAAAGTCACTTTGCTATGGCATTGAGTCTGTCGCTGCATTGAGAGGGAGTCTCCATCCTAACGGATGAGAGGCGAGACGCCCTCTCATTTTGGGGTGTCAGAATGGTTGAGGGGGAATCTCCCACCTAACGGATGAAAGGGGAGACGCCCTCTCATTTTGGGCTGTCAGAATGGTTGAGAGGGAGTCTCCCATCTAGTGGATTAGAGGGGAGACGCCCTCAGAGAGGAGGGGGATCTAACAGACTAGTAGTGGAGGAACAAAATTATAAATGAATACATCCATCGTATGACTAATTATACAGTTATTGAGACCTACACAGACAAATTCCTGTACATGGATTAAGCCTATTACAATTTTTTTAATATTTAAAAATATTTTTTCTCTCTCGAAAGTTTTTTAATTACCAATGGAGATTTTTTTATTTAAATTTTCATTTGGTCCAGGGGGATCATAGCCTGGCCACGTACTTCTATTTGGTTATCATATCCCTACAGCGCTAGTCTGGATTTAATCCCAGTTTGTTGTCTCCGGCAGCATTTTTATCTCACCAATCTGCGAACAGAGGGAAGACATTTACATTTACATTTAGGCATTTAGCAGACGCTTTTATCCACGACTTACAAAAGAGGATAACATTGAAGCTACGACACAATAAAGAGTTGTGAACACCGAGCTAGAATGCTATTAGTCAAAGGTTGATCCAATCTTTTTAAACTTAAACACCTCCAGCAAACAATCGTTTCTCACTACCAAATGGCCAGACCCCCTGTACGAAACAAACTTTAAGCACGAGGAGCTCGATTCATTACCAGGCTAGGGTTAATCCATAAATTGGAATATAGCCATGTAATGTAATCTGTGAAGGAATTCAAGTATGGATGTCATAAACTGGAGGCCCAATTGCATGGTGCAATGCCTTGCTACCAGTTTGCTCTATGGAAATGTTCAAATTAGCCACCACTAGCCCCTAAATCCATCTCCACTCCTCCCCCATGCTAGCTCCAGCTACAACGGTTTCTTCAGGAGAGACAGAATGGATCATCGCTTCCCAGCCAACTCAGATTATTACCCCATAGCTCCTCTGTCAGGTCTGTTAACAGTCCATCCAATTAATGAGGCGATAACAGACCAATCATGGCTGCTGTGCCCATAGTCGTTAAATATTTCAAATCGCTGATTTTTTAAAATTTCAGGACTAGAGTGTTCTGTTTCTATAGCAGCCCACCCGCCCACCAAGGAGCTCTTGGTTGAGGAGACCAGGCATGGCACTGGTCCTTCTTGTCTCTCCCACACAAAGGTGCGTTTCCCAAAATAGTTGGCAAACAACCACCACCATGGCTATGTTTTTCAACATGATTGAAATTATCATCTCTTTATCTTTTAAATGGCAGTAGTTCGGGTGCTTAACGATGGAAAATGCACCCATGCTTGGTATTGGAGGGCTGATGAACAGCTAGAAAGAAGGCAATGGAGGAGAGGCAGAAGAGGGAAGACCAGGTAGGGAAGTGGCCGCCATACCTCACAGTGCTTTCACGCTGAGATGGTTAAGATTGTGTTCGGTCGAGTGAGCGGGATTTAGCAAGCAGTTCATAACAAAGGGCACACAGAGGATGAGGGGCATTGGGGGGGTTTAGGGTGGAGTTGGGTTGGGAGAGAAAATAAAAACAACAATAAACAAAAGTAGAACTCATGAAATGGAGTGCAGATTGAATGTGAGGCATAATCAACAAGTTATTTGTTTACAACACAATCTCAATCCCAATCCCAATGCCCCCCCCACCCCCAGCAATAACTTCACATACAATATAACACAATCCAAAACTGACTGTCCAATGAGAGACTTCCCAGTTCAACATGAACTACACTGTTGCCCTCTAAATACAGGTCAGCAGAGTGATGCTGTTTTCATCACACATCACAGGTCAGAAAAATGTTTTGACTGAATACACGAGACAGGATGAGACAGGAACACTTCTACACAAGAAAACATTGGCATGTTGTCTTGATCAAATTGACACATATTGATCTGTGGCTTAAAAAATACACTGCTAAAACCTTTACCCAACAGTGAGCCCTTGCGTGTTTTTCTTTTATTTCTTAGTTCCTTTGGCAAAGTCACACTACTTGAAGCTATCTATTATTTAGGCTAGAAAGTCACTGACCCTTACTACTTAGAGTACAACAAACAAAGGTCCAGCATGATGAAGGGCTAATGACAGAACATAAAGTCTGCTTTGGTTGCATCATTGAGGGGCGAAACCCTGTCTTTGTAACTGACCCCTTGAGCTGTGCTCACATGGCATTGCAGTGGTAGTTTATGACATCTCTCTCTCTGTCGACAGAGGGCCACGCTTCATTAGCCGTAATCACTCCGTCAGCATGGTGGATCCCTGGAGGAGCATCAGAACCACCGCATTCTCTCCCGGCCCTTCTTTCTTTTTGCCTTTCCTTTCCTCCCTCACTCACTCTCTCTCTTCTGGGAGATAATTCATGAGTGTAGATTCACTCTGTCGAGCAAGGAATGGGACTTCATTCCAGAACAATCTGTAATGTCCTGATTTTTTTCCCACGAGCAACGGGTATTTGTTATGTATGCATGGTGCGTATAATACATTTGTGCGTCGCAGGGGTTTACTGGAAAGGAAGCGGAGACTCAAAATGGCGATGAGCTAAAAATGGCAAACTGTGTGCAGACTGCCATCACAGAGGCCTGCATTTGATGTTTCCCTCTCCTCCCCTCCCCTCTGTCCACGAGCTTGGACAGTGATTAAACACAACAAGAACTGGTCCTTTTCATGAAGGTCCCTCATTGAGACGCTTCATCTTGTCTTTAACGAAGAGCTACAGCCTGCCGCTTTTATGATAGCACCCCCCGTGATGGATGGCAGGCGAGGGCTAAGGCCATAAAGAGAGGCCACTGTTCCTGTTATCACTGAGGAGAAGACTGCTGATAAAAGCCTACCGAAGCACAGCTTGAGTAGGAACCTAGAGCATAGGCATCATTGGGAAAGACAGCAGTCCTCTCTGTATGCCTGTAAATAGGCTGTCTGTAAATAGCCAATCTTTTGTTCTTATGATCCCTTTTTTGGACCATCTGCTATAAAATGGCTTCAGTAGTGCGTGTGTGTGTGTGTGTGTGTGTGTGTGTGTGTGTGTGTGTGTGTGTATGTGTGTGTGTGTGCACGTGCGTGCGTGTATGTATGCATGTGCTTTGTCTCAATGACCAAAAGAGGCCACTAGGGGGAACCTATACCACAATGATTCCATTTACAGCCAATGATGTGTGTTTTGTTAAGGATTCTAGCTCCCCAAGTTAGCCCACAAACCTGCTGGAAAATAGCTTCTTGCCTATGTAACTGATGAAATGTAGCATTACCTATTATCTATTATCAGGCCCACAAGGAACCTGAGAACTATACTTCAGAATTACACAATACCTAGAGTTGATTATTACATCACATCATAATATGATGTTATGACATGGGTTGCATGAAATCAATCAATCAATCAATCAATCAACAAACAAAACAAAATCAAACAAACAAAAACATGCATAACAGAAATTCAAGAGCATGTCAAAGGTCATAACTGGGCATCAACACTCTTACAACTGTTATTGTAAGACACACCACCAAGGACATAAATTAGGGTGACTTACCTTTTCCAACTGGCTGTGCACATGCTGCACAATCAAATCCAGTGCAACAAAGTTCTCGCCCCCTGTGGCATCACCAAACACCATGTGAGTATTTTGGCTCTTTAGCGGTTAGTAAACAGAAACTGGACATTAAACTAATGCTGATGATGGTGTGCAGGAAAAAAAAACTTACCTCTGGGAACAACAATGTCTGCCACCTGCACAGAGGGCTCAATGTATTGCTCAAATGCAGGCTTCACAAACTTATTGTACTGCTTGATGACACCAGTGATGTCACGACCCCGCACTGAAATGTCCCTCTTGAGACGCCGTACCAGGCGAATGTCTGAATCAGTGTCGACAAAAACCTTCATGTCCAGCGTCTATTGAGAGGAGACGGGAGACAATAAGAGGGGTCATCCAATGTCTATGAAGTTAATGGCAGTGCTATTAACTTGCCTTTGCCAGCAGTACAAAGCTGCAAATGAGAAACAGTGTTTTTTTTAAGCATAGTGCTCAATTTCACATTGATTTCAGCTTTCCAATGCACCACACATCTCTAAGCTACATCTGGGCCTCAATCTATTGTCAGCTGTGTTGTATGAGAACCAAACATACAGGAGAAGGAGAACAGTCCAATCTATTCAACTCAGGAAAACATTAGAATCAATTGTTGTACTGCAAGACTGGAGAGGGGGATGCAACTACCGGCAAATGGTGTATTGACAGCAATGACACAGAGGCCAAAGTGTAAATCAAGGACACAACAAGACAGCCAAAACTCACTAAATCAGAAAATAACACACACACGCATGTACACACACACACACCACAAACCGCAGTGCAAGCAGACCTGTCAGCTTATGAGAGGACCAAGGATGAAGTGTGTGCACCGTGGGGGGGGGGGGGGGGGGGGACAGGCTCACATGAAAAAAGCCCAAATACCAGCAGTGCAGAGGCCATGGCAGTCCATCATACTGTATTGCTGAGCTCCTTTTCACTGTTCACCTTAGCCTCACACATATCTCCCCTCAGACATATCTCTAGATCGCTTTCAAAATGGGGATGACCTCAACGTGCCCCCCTTTCGCAACCCACTTCCATTTTACGACTGCCAAACGAGCTGTGGACAAGAACAACGGACAACGATTTATTTGTTTGCATACTTGTTCTAAGCCAGCACTAGGGGAATGTCACACCCAAAAATAGTCATTTAAATGGGAAATCGTGAGTAACGTCAAAAACATGGTGGTGGGGACGGGTTGGGTTCCTGATGACAACCCAGCTGATGACAACCCAGCTAAAGGAAAACCCAGCTTAAGAAAACACAAAACGTGGTGCATTATTCCTAGAAGTCTGCCAAGTCATCCCTAACAAAAAAGGTTGGGGTGATGAATCACTTTTGAACAGAACAGCTTTTGCAGAGGCTTGTACAATTAGGCCTACTCGTGTTTTTAATTCGTATGGATTTCTCAAAACGATTGAGATCCGAACGATCGATGCACACAAGAGAGCCAGTCAAGTACTGCTGTGGATGAAAGGAGGGACAAAAAAGATGCCTGCTCTTTTCTCACTAAGGAGACTGCTCTTTACAAAGCCAGAAGAGAAGAAGGCTAAAAGAAAATTCTCTTTTCACTCATGATTGATTGACTCCCTGATTAACTAGCCCTGAGGCAGTTTCTGGGAGCAGTACCAATAAAAAGAGGATCAACTCTGTTGCTTTCCCAGGTGGGTACCCACGACACTTACATTTTAATGCATGTCAAGAGCAAGAACAATATTTCAACAAAGAAGGGGGTTGACTGACTTGAGAATAGAAACATGTTGAGAACTGGTCTTGCCTTTGTCTTGTTTTTTTCCGCCTTTTCTCTTTCTTACCTTATGTTACAGAAAGTGCTGTCAACAACCTGCTGGATTAACCAAATTCCAGAAAGAGTTGATGGAAGATTTTTTATACTTGTGCTATTAAGTCACATATTAATACCTTTAAATTAGCACTTTCAAATGTACATAATAAAAATGACAATGAGTCATGTCAGAAAATTGCACATCATTGTGGAGCAGTGGACTCATTATGGAGCAGTTGACTCATATTCCCAGACCTCATGACTGAATGGAAAAGTTACATTAAATCGGGCAGAGGATTTCCACCCCTGGTGTTGAGCCGAGAGGAAATCATTCCCTCCAGTGTGGCGGCGTGGCTCCATTCATCAGAGGTGCTGCCATCTCCGCTGACTGGCAGCCTCATTAATCAGCCACTGAGCTGGCTGCCGCCGCCCGGCACGATGGCGGATGTAGCAGCAGTGGCGCCACCCAATGGAGAGGGGTAGCACCTGCATTCATTTGCTACCCTCTTCCCCAGATAGCAAGAGATCCAAAAAACAGCAATAGCTCCCCCCTCCTTGTTTTTCCCCCCTCTTATTCTCAAAGTGGCTTCTTTCACTTCCTCATCTCTCTTTCATTTTCTTTTGTATCCAACGAAACGAAAGACGTTTTTGAGCAGCTAAAACGACCAAATTCCAAAATATCAAAAAATAAATAAGAAAAAAACAGTATTTGGAAAAAAATGAAACAAATTTGAGAAAAGAATAAAACAAATTTCATAGGGCCCTACCCCCCCCCCCATTTATTCACAGTGGCTTCTCTTTCATTCCCTTTTATGCATATCTCTTCCATTCTCTTTTGTACACGTCTCTATACCCCACTGCTTGAGTTCCTACCCCGACCCTCCGCTCATTCTTTTCAACATTTCTCATTCTCACTCCTATACCTCGTCCCCTTTTAGGAACTTCCTGGATTCCTGCCTCACCCCACCCCTGGACACATACATCATAAGATAGTGTTTGAAAGATAAACAAAAAAGACATCCTTACCTTCAACAGTTCCTTATTGGCAAACGCCAGGATCCCTTCAAATATGACAACATTGGCCCCATACACAGTTTTCTGTAAAAGAATAAATTAGCAGCATAAACTTAATATGAGAATGGGATTACATTTTCAACCTAAGTCTGGCCTGAAGCATTCTCTCAGAGTCAAAGCCCCTGCCACACAGCAAAGCCAAAGTGCCAGGGGAGATACTGGAGCACAGCTTCAGAGCTTTTTTCAGCTAGCATAAAATTCCTCAAAGTCAGACCCTGCATGCAACACTCCTACGTGCCAAGATGTGTTTACAACAGAGCCAAGACTTTATCCTTCTGTCTCTTGTGAATCTCTCACCACCACCGCGACTGCCACCACACCCCCCACCCTTTGGCTAATCGATACGGCAATGTGCTCGTATAATTACCCTACTCCACAGCTATCTGACGAGCGGATAATGCCCCCCCCCCCCCCCCCACACACACACACACACACACACACACAGCCAAATAATGAAGAGAACACAATGCACTACTACAGTCAAAACAGTGTGTGCAATCCCATCTCAACACAGTCTTGTTAGTTGTCAACACTTATGATGATGATGATTATTATTATTAGTATTATTATTAATAATAATAATAATAATTACTATTTAGTTAGTAAGTGGTTTCTTCTCTGTATAGGCAGGGTTAGGCAAGAACTAAGCATGGCCGAAGGTCAACTCAAACAATACTCTTGTTTCTTTTTCTGGTCCTGCTCAAGCGAGAATTTAATGGTGCCACAATCCATTAAAAGCACAGAGGAGGTAGAAAGAGGAACGTCAATGGGCCGTTCATCTTCCCATCGATTCCCGGAAATGAGAGGGGGGCCAAGATCATAAAAGGGTGTAGAACAGTGTGTGACACTGGCCTCTTTCATTCAGCCCTGTTCCACATCCTAACAATGCCTCCCGAATCCTAACCAACTTTTTAGAGAGTGTGGGTGGTTAATGTGAAGGTGACCCCTGCAAATCTACTGGCGGGGTGTGTGTGTATGCGTGTGTGTGTGGGTGGGTGGGTGGGGGTGGGCACAGGTTATTCACAAGGTGATTAACATCAGGCACTTACACAACCATAACACTTGAACTGGGGGCGGCGAAAGCCGCTGTATAAGTTTATAGTGCCTCACAGGATGAGTGGAGATATTATTTGCATGCTGTGCACCTGGAAAACAATCGTAAAATGAATCTGTCTCTGTGCCAGCACCTTAAGATTCCCGAGACGCAAAAAGAAAACGGCTTTGGTCCTCTCAGCCATGAAATTGCATTGAGATGTGACAGCATAAAAGCAACAACAGAATCGTTTTTCAAAAAGCACATCTGACTGCCTTCTTCTGCCACACTCACAGCTGTGGAACCACAATACGTTGTATTTCTTCCTATATAACAATTAAGATTCATCATTCATAAGAGGCAACGGAAATTGCTCCAAAAGGCACAAAAAAGTACAAAAAAAAAGAAGGAAATTCAGCCTTGAAAAGACATTATGTCGACATACAGCATATTTACTTTGCCCCTATACATGAATTCCATCAGGACAAGACACACCATACTTGCCATATTTCATGACAATTCAAAGACATTGTTTAGACATGAATAAACAGGTTAAGCATGACCACTAAACAGTTTAGACCTGACTACAAGCACATGAAACAGTTCAGATGTAACTACAAGCACATACATTTGGGTCATTCCCGCTAGAATCATCAAATGGTCCCCACCTGATCCCCTCAGATTTGTCTGAAAAAAATCTATGTGATGGGTAATATGCCCAATAGATCATATACAAAATTTCAGATCTCTACTGTGCATACTTTTTTTTTTTTTTTTTACAAAAACTCTGTAAAAAAAAAAAAACGTTTTGGCATCACTGTCCGTGACCATGTTCAGACTATTTGTGCCAGGTCCATCAAAATCGTCTGGGCCAAGAGTCCTAGTCCAGAACTGCATGAATTACAACTCACAGCATTGTTACTGAATTTACCTGAATGCTGGCCCTCTACTTTTCTTTGAAACCATTACTTTTTCAGATGTCCATAGAAACCTTAATTTTCAATGTATAAGCATCAAACTTGGTAAATGGTCTGATATGTCCCATGTCTTTCACATCCTTTGACATCAGACAATAGTCTTATGGATGTTGAGATATTAAGGTCCACAAATGGAAATAAAACTCATTTACACCAATGTTCAGAGCAATATTTCCCATGAATGACACCAGTTGTGAACATTTTTTCATTCTTTTTTTTAAAGAGCATGTTCATATTGATAAAATATAAAACATTGGGATGGGTTTTGCCTCATTTTTCTGTAATAATTTGAAAAAAAATCATTGTTGTGTGACATTCGCAACTACTGCAGTACCAGCTATTTTGAGCTCATATGTCTAAATTAATGCTATAATGCAGCATTCCATTGTGCTCTGGACTCAGGGAAATCCGACCTCCACCTCGGGAAAGTGCAATGGAACGGCCACTTAAGTTGGGGTTCCGAAACACACACTCGGGCCAGTTCAGTGCAGACCAAGTCGGTTGGAATTATCCATAGGCATCCATATTTTGCCTACTGTTACAATGGAACGCATTTACGACGGACATTGGGAGAACTGACTCAGATTCACCGACTACCGACATTCAACTTTGAGGTTGGCCCAGTTGAACAAGGCCTTCACATCACAGATATGGCCCCAGGACAATATGTTACTTGTGTGTATGACCGACAGTGGTGGGTTGGTATCATCAGAGACGTCTCTGACACAGAGCAAGACATTCAAGTGCTTTTTTTGCATTCCCATAGCCCAGCTAGAGGCTACTTTTGGCCAAAAAGGGAAGATGTCTGTTGGGTGCCTCTCCAGCGCATCATAATGAAAACTGATGTCCCAGTCACTTCCACTGGACGATGCTATGTCATAAAAGAAGATGATACTGTGGATTCAGACACTTTCATGAACAACTTTCAGTAACTGTTATGTCACACATTTATTTGTGTTGGTGGTATACATTATTAAAGTGTGTTTTTTGTGTTTTGTATTTTTTGTATAAGTGGAACATTAATAAATTCTGTTGAAATACCCAAACCAAACCAACCCAACAGTACCCCTGTCCCAACACTTACCCACTCCTTGCGGCGGCTGTGGGTCGTGAAGTCATAGACGGGCACCTTGACGCTTTTGCCTTTCTTCAGTTTCTTCAGTACGTTCACCAGCAGCTCAAAGTCGAAGGCATCTGGGTGGTCGAAATTGTACTCATTTCGGGCCGCCAGCTCCTGTTCCTCTTTGGTTAACACCTGAAGCAAAAGCAAAAAACAAACAAAAACATTTGCTCACTAGCCCATAGCATGGATTGTTGGTGCTAGAAATAAATCACGCCCTGTGACACCTTCAATCACTGCATGAAAACACACGCACACACACACATACAATGAACTTAAAACAGTTCAGGGCTCCACTTGTGTATTGAATGAAAAAGGGTGGATGATGTGTAAGTGAGCCATTAGTCCGCTAATCACTGAAAGGTTTGCCAATTATAGAGCGAAATGAGGATTAATGGCAGACCAAACCAAGGCAGAGGACAGAGCCAGAGGCACCCTGGGAAACGCTTTGGCTGCGCTCCAGCTCCCTTGTGTCGTATTCATAGTTCCCTTATTAAGAACGAAATGTAATGGATCACACAAAGATTTGTGTTTGATTGAGTGCCTGACCACACATCTGGCAAGCTGTTAGTGTGACACAAACAGCACACTGTAGACAAGAAGGAGGAGGTTTCTGCAAACTCCCTGCAACCCACCTGATTTTCCACCTTGTTTTGCTTTGAATACACTTTCTCGTCAGATATGTTGACATGTCATTTGTAGTCGATAGTCATCTTCTATTATGGACAATCTTGAGTTTACCTTGTAAAAGGAATCCATAGACAGCAGCACTACCCATGGTACATCCAGTGCTTCAATGATTTTATTGGCCACAGTGGTTTTCCCTGAGGCACTACCTCCACACAGACCTGCAACAACAGCCCAGAGCACCACACAGTGCTATTAAAATTACAAGCAGTAATTTGGGAAAAAAGGGAATTTTGTTTTTTTTTAAAGAAAAAGAATTTTTTAAGAATTAAAAAGAAATTCTTGCTAAAACATCAAACAAGTCATCACAGCACAAACTGAAACTTCTAACCATCAATGTGGCCTTGTACACCCTTCATACACTGTATGGACACTGCCCCCCCCCCCCCAATCCTATCCTTCATGATTTTCCAGCTCTCTTCTACTTGCTCCACGATCTACCAGCAGCTTGTCATGTCAGCATAGATGGATCTATTCTCTTCTCCACCAGACCGAAGAAGTCCGTAGACTCAGACAGAAGAGTCTCTCTTGTCTTCCACCTGCCTTTTCCTTTCTTTCTTTCTTTCTCTTTTTTTAAGGGGAACAATCGACCCAGACACGGCCGAGTGTGAAATTGTAACTCATCAGCTGGACACAGTAGACACAACACACTGAATACAAATGAGTGCAGAGGGACTAGCACCACAGAAACAGCTCTGCCTATCAATGATGCAGCTGTGCCACTCGTCCACGCAAAGCTCTCTTGCTCATCTGATCTTAAGGCTCCATCTGTCTCTCTCACTATCCCTCAGTGTGTTCTATGCATCTGTGTGACACCTCAGGCTACACTGACTTTTGAATGCACAGCACAGTCTTGTTCTAACCGGAATATTGACTTTATTAATGGCAACACTGGATAAATTAAATATCTTAATCAGAAAATGCTCCTTAACTAAATAGGTTTTTATGTGTGCACACGTTCAGTTTCTGTGAAGTTGTTGATTATTTGAATGATTATTTGCAAGCATTAGAAGTGGTTTAGGTTCATTAGAAGCAATAACCCCTTTTCATCACTTTCTGTGTCTGTGAACTGCAAAAACATGCAGAAATTTTCAATGCACAGTTTGCAGCTGTGAACCTCATCCTGGCTTCAAACTTATTTACTATCTGGGGGCCTCTTAGAGGGAGAAAAACTATAAAATCTCAGCTGTAGTGCTGTACATTATGCTACGTTGTTGGTCACTGGTTTATTCAGAATATTGATTAGCATGTAAACTGGAATATATCCTTTATCACATCTCTTTTCAAGGATCATCCCTTAACCAGAGTATTGACCTTATTCCAAATATGCTGGGAATGCATGTAAATGTAGTCACTGACTCCAAGGGTAGACCCAATGCCGACACTACAAGATACCTTGTGGTATTCGGGCATAGCCTTACTGGCGACTTGGCTCCTAGTTGAAGGTGGCAGCCATAAAATGCCTTCAAACATACTCATTATTTAATGCCACTACCTTAAGATAACTGACTTGAATTTTAAGATTTTTAACTAGGTTCTCACATTATGACTCAGAAACAAGAATGTTTTTGGTTGGACTGACCAATGACAAATGCCTCCTTGAAGGTGGTCCCAGTGACATTGTACCAGGGTGGTCGGCCTGCTGTGTAAATGGTCCTCTTGTTGGTCCGCAAGAGAGGTGGTTCGGTTTTACTCTGACTTGTGGCCCGCTTCTGTGGGGAAAGTGAGGGCGTTGGGGGGCATCTGTGCTTCAAAAGGTGGTCCATGGAATCCTCACCACTACCACTGCAGTACAAAACGAGAGATTAAGGACAAGAAAAGTTTAAGAAAAAGGTTTCTGAATTTACACAACACCACACATGTGTAGAATACTACAACGAGAATCAAACATCATCCCATATGCCATCAGATATGCCTTGTAAACTCACTGTTTAACCCAGAGTGACTTGAGCAGTTTGATTATTGATGACTGTTGAGTGGGCAGTGATGAGAGGATCCATGTGCTTGTGGATCGCCTCATGAACAAGTATCTACCCATCCGTTTCTATTAGTATCTGTGTGGGATGAGGGAAAAGGTCTGAACTCTCATAACCATTTTCCAGGAAACCACACAATGGCTCAGCCAACAATGGACACTCGTCTGAGTAAGGCCGTCATCATTTGGAGCGGGATACTGAATGGTGACAAAGTGACATAGCCCCATCAACACAGCTAGGCTGCACTGGAACATCGGCTCAAATGTCAAGGGCCTTCTGTTTTCTCAATAGCTTCAATTGAGATACTGAGAGTAAATTGCAAGTATTTTATGGGATACTCATTTAGTTGGTCTGCTTGGTAAAACGTCGTTGCTGTGACCATTTAAATGTCATTTTAAAACATCATCATTTCCCATCAATCACAACTACTGCCATTCATAAGGACTTTAGCAGCAGGCTAGCTAGCTAACGTGTTGGTTGCTGCAAGACCAAAACTCTTTCACGATCGAGTTCACTTTTTACAGAATGTTAATAACCGATTCGTTCAGTTTAGTCAATTCGCCTGGTATTGTGTAAAATAATGTGAATGACATAACTCCAATCACGCCAGACAACTGACAAACCCATAACATTACTTCTGCCTCTAAAGAGAGCCTGGTTGGCCACGCGTTATCACGCCACGTAACGTTATTTGCAGACTAGCCTAGCACAACATGCGCAACATACTTGCAATAATAACGGGTTTGTCATGCTTTGCCTATCGACAGCACATATGGCAGTGGAATACTATAACATTAACTTAGTTCAGCTCTCTCTGGTACAGACGATTCCTTTAATACGTTTTCACAGCAAGCTAGCAAGCTAAAGCTGCATACAATGGGTCTTAGCCTATCGCATCCTAAATAAAAGGGCCGTTATTGAGAAAGATGGAAGAAATAACAGTTTTGATATAGTACTTACCTGTCAGATCTCGACATAGACCGATCTTCGTCCTCTCCCTCCTCCTTTGGCTGCATTTGCACGTCAGTTTGGCTCATTGTCACTGCCATGTTTTCATGTCAGACAGCGTGTACCGTACACTACACACATCGACGACGAGACGGAAGTGCGTTGACGTCATCGAAGACGGTGGAGGCGCGCAGTGCATTGAGTTTGCAGCTTTAAGTTGTAAGCTGTCTGCTACTTTCACTCCTCAAAACGGATGTTAAAAGCATATTTTATCTTGGATAGGGCCTATTCAAATTGCACAGGCTAAATAAGATTAAGTTAGTCTAGCCTGCTTTCAAACAATGTCCCCGATGGGCCTAAATGACTTAAAGTTTTAAATGACCTAAATGACTTAAAGTCAGTCGATTTTCAAGCAAAAGTCGTGCATCTCCCATTATTCCCGAAACGCGGGCTGATTAAATCAGTAATTACAATGACTGTCTACTCCTGTGGGAATCTACAGACAACGTAAAAATAAGTTTATAATCTATTTAATTCATGTGTTGGACTGAAAAGATGGAAATACCAGACAGAATAGAGTTGCTCTGGTGGGGAAAATAAATGTGCACTGGTGCTGTAGTATCATACAGCACATTGGACAGTCAACCGCAAAGTAGAATCTTACGTGGAGGTGCGTCAGAAGATTGCGCGCTCGTGTGGGTTCGGCTGGCCTCAGCTGCGCCACTTCACAGCAGGTTCGCCTCGATCTACAGTTGCAGCAACCATAGACAGTAAAAGAAGGCAGCTACGGGACTCGTTTCACTCGTCGTCTCTCAAAGCTACACGAGGAATTTCTTTAAAAACACTTTCATACTGGAATGGGACGGAAGACATCTCGATTAATGAGACAGAGGTTTACCTATTTATGCGCTGGCTCCAAAACTCTGAAGAGTTTAGGACAGGATATATCCACAGTATATTCACACAAGCATGGACGGGACCATGGAGGCTCCTGTGAAATCTGAGAAATCACATCTTATAAAGGAGAAGAATGCAAAGATGTATTCATTAAAACTGAAAAGGTAGGCTGTTTTTTTTTTTAATAAATCAGCTTATTTTGTTATACCTCTTCCATGGTAATTGGCTGCAGGCAGGTAAAAGTCTTTGCACTACAGGCGTCTATAGGCCATTTGTTAAATCAAATGCCAGCTTTCTGTAGCCAGACACTCTGGGCTGTTTAATGGATGTCACATTTTAATATCGCTGATTACGTAGTCTATAGTTTAAAAATATAATTTAGCAATTATTTGAATTTGTGTTCATGATAATTGTGAAAGCGCTTGAGCTAGTTCTTATGTGAAGCGGATTTTGCGACCTCAAGACCTGCAGTGGTGTTTCGCTGGCGATGTTTATGAATGAAAATACGATCATATATTATCAAGTTCATCAGATGTAGTAGTTAAGTGTCACGAGATTTAAACAGGCTAATTCTACATAATGCTTTGAGTATCACCATGTGCCCATCGCAATATAAACTATCAGACTTCCTTAAATATACACAGACGTGTAAAGCTTCTTCGCTCCGAAAGAAACCTTTGTCATGCTTCCGACGCACTCCTATTAACCAGACGGTATGTGAAATGTTTTATGTGAATGAACAAATTCATTTTCATGGTTCACTTCATTGTGGACAGTATTTGACGAATAGCCTCAGGGAAGTTGAGCGAGTGCAAGGCTATCTTCTCGTATTATGGGATACCATGCAGAAAAGGGAACATCCATTCGGTGCTAGAAAAAAATAAAACCACACAATAAATATTTTGCTCTACAATAAAATGAAACAAAATAAATACATAGTACACTCTATTTAGGATTTTACATTAAGCCTACTTTAAGTTGCCTAGGTGTGGGTATATACAGCCCTGAAGAATGGAAGAAATTCGTCTTCTATAACCTATAAGAACCATGCAAAATATTTAAATTAGCTAGACTTGTATGTGACAGTTACAACATTTTGCATTTCGTGTTGTATTTAGTAGCATTTTTTTACAATAAAAGTTTAATAAATTGGCCGATGTCGATGTGCATTTCGTTACATATAAAAATACTATACATTTGTATAATTTGCCAATAAAAGTTATAATATATAGGATTCATCTGTGCATGTTGACTGAAAGCAGGAGGATGTGAATCCTTCAGATGCGCAACAGACGGCGCGTTTACTTCAGCACCTTATACAGGGTCGTCACGCAATCGTTAATTTGTAAGTTAATTTGTAGATTGCATTAAAGAAGACCTTAGAATTGTGAAGTATTTTTGGAATATAAATATATATCTCTAGGACAGCATCAGACAGTGGCTCCATCCAATGTTAAGTTCAAGGCAGGTCCGGATTTAGACCTTCACCATAAACTACATTTCAGAATATTTCCTGGCATGCCTTTTTTTTTTAGATGTGTGGGAATAATGCGATGCCTTGGTCATGTCATAATTTAACTGGTATGTCCCCTTTGTTGGCTTGTTATCCTTTGTGTAGTGCTGTATTACCAGATTCAATCTAGCTTTCAAGGTTCTGTCATTAATATGTAGCCTAATGATTTTAGTAATGGTTGGCTAGGAGATTATCATTTGAGCCTCGTGTAATCTTTATAGAGTGAAAAGAATAGGCTGCAGGAGACGCAAACATGATTTTTCCCCAGAGGCGATTAGATGCGATTATATAGGCCTAATTTCTTACTCTCAAGTGATCTCTGCTTCACTTTCATAAATATACGTTACAACACGGCACAGGATTTGGCTAGTTACTCAATTAAACCGTATTAATCACGCTGTCTTTCAGAGATTCTTCATGCTGTATATATCCTATCTAAAATAGCCCAGTAATTTCGGAGACTTCTTTCATAAATGTAACTAAAACGCCGGTATTGTCTACTATCTCTGACATGCATCAAAGGTTATGGCAATTCCTTATTTGTTTTCTTTTATTTTTTTGCATTTCAATGTGTAGACATTCATGAATTGTCGCAAGGGTTGGAGTTAAAAGTCTGAATAGAAGAGGGTGATGTATGGAAAGATGAAGAGGATAGTGTGGAATTGAAGGAGGTCAGCTGTATAACCATAGTGGATAATTGTTAATTTACTGAGTTTAAATCATTGATGTGCCATTTGCCCATTGGTGACCTTAGGTCTTGAAGCATAGACATAAGTGCTATTAATGAAAGAGATGAGGATTAGCTGTTTGTCCTGTGGGACAGAGAGAGAGCCGAGCATGTCATAGACAGTGGTGGAGCACATTCACTGTTTGCTGTGTGTGTGCCTATGTGTGAGACAGGTGTTAGGGAATGCTACACATTGCCAGAGAAAGCCAGACAAAGGGTGAGCACATTCATGTAAACAAGACAGTGGTGTGTGTGTGTGTGTGTATCCGTGTGTATGAGGCATTGGCATGAGGGTAGAGACCAGAGGAAGTAGAGTGAAAGCTAGAGAAAGCTAGACAGGACGACATGTTGCACAGACTGAAACCCACCCAACCAGCAACCACATTGCCAGTAAGATGAACTTCACAGATTTGGCTCAGTTCATCCTCACAAGTCTATGGGGAATCCTTCATAGACAAGAAGAGGTAATCTAGTCCAGACAAATAATGTGTCCCTCTAAAACCATAGGCTATATGCTGTAAAGACAGATACCATACTGGGTTCCCATACCAGATCCTATTCTGTCATTTTGTGTTACATCCTCTATATTGTGACCCAACTCAATCTCACGTTTTTCAGTTTATTATACTGTTATACTGTATGCATATGACCAACTGTTCATATTGTTTACTGACACCTACATCCCTATAGATTACTATTTGGATAGTAATCTACATATTCTACACACTATTCATAGCCCATGTGTATTGTAAGATATGGCATTATTTGTATGACAGCAGTTCTGTGAAAATACATTTCTGATTAGATACTATTTCAATTTCATTGGCTTTGTACCTGTGTTAATTAAATTCAATTTAATTTTCATTTACTTTAGTCGAGTCAAGTCAAATCCCGTTTATTTATAATGTACTTCAAAAACAACAATGACAGCTGACAGTGCTGGACAAGCAAGGTAATATGACTTGATAGACAAACAGAAACTTAAAATGAACATGAATAAAAAAGATTAGATCAGATATAATCTCATATAATCACCTATTAATCACTGGAATGTTTATAAGGCTTTTGTGGCTACAAGCTTGATCTCCGGTGCTCTGTGCTCTAACAAAATGCTTGGACATGTTTAACAAGTCTTCAAGAGCATGTGCAGGAAAGTAGATCTCTAAGACTAAATTAAAGTAACTTGTTAAAATGCAGCTTGCTAACAAAGTCATCTGGGGTTGTGCCAGACAACCATTTGTCCTCCTCAAGATTGCTGAGTATAGGTTTGAGGCTATAGGCTGGATAAGGAAAAAAAGAGGCAAAGAAACACAAATTGGGTAGATGCACTGAATTAATGGTAGCTGAAGTGCACAGTATGTCACTCGAGTGGCCGATAATTGTTATTGGCCACTCTGATGCACCTAAGGTGTCTCTCTTGATAGGGTCTCGACTGGGTAGAAATACTGGTGCCAGCTGAGATCACTGACACAATTGTCTGTGTTTTTTCCCTCCTTATCAAACACACACACACACACACACACAAACAAACACAGAATGTTGGCCATGGGCCTTTTCTTATCTCATCCTGCAGATTGATGACATTCTAAACAGGACTTAAATGTTGTCAGTTCTATCCCATAGTGTCCTCTGTGTTACCTATTGGTTAGAATGGTAACTTGCAGTGCCCCGTTCAAATGTCATTTCAGGAAATATGCTTCCCTGGAGACTTATAGACTTAGCAGCAAGGAGTCCCTTTATCACTTTGTCAGTGTTTTGTATATAAAGCACATGTCCATGTCCTTCTGCTGGAGAAAAAGTAAGAGCATATTATGTGTGTCAATCAAAGCTGGAAACAGAAGCACTCACATAGTACAAATCTCCAATAAAAAACCTATTCCTCCCTTACAGATCAGAAAGTCTTTGAGCCCTCAGGGTATAATCTGTCCACATAAGACACACACACACACACACACACACACATATGCACATACTCTCACTCTCTCTTTCTCTCACTCACTCATACACACAAACACACAGACCCTTTAATAGTAAGATGTAGAGATGCTTGAGAAATGATTATTAAGCCAATAAAGAAATGGTGCCTTCCCTCAGAGCAAATAGCAAAAGCCAGATTCAATTGTGTGTGTAATGATTTCCGAGAATGCACAGAGGAACACTTCAGGTATTGATTTCATGCACTGCTGGTTCCAGACACAGCCCATAGTAGAAAGAACAGTTTGGTGTGCTTACAGGCGGCGTGTTTGATTGAGTTTCAAAACTTAAGCTGAGGCTGGAAACGGTGTTCAGCTGCTCGCTAAACATCCTTAAGTCATCTTTCCCTTCCCACATATTACAATGATTATACAGTTTAGGGCAAAATTGCGTAATTTGAATCTACTAAAATAAGGCTTCAGCTGTGAAGAGGATAGAAAAAAATTACATTGCCTAGACCAAATGCTGAAGAAACCAAAACTATATGGTATTTTTAATATGCATGGGCAAAAATATACTGTATACTGTACAGTCTTGCAGAAGCTCACACAGAACTAGTTCCCCTCAGCAAATCATTTCACATCCTAACCCCTTTGGAGGACATACCTGCTCCGTTGATCCATGAAAACATCACCAGGGATACCTTTCTATTGTCCTCATATAATGGTCTGCATTTCTTTAAATGTTTGCCCATTGAGCCTTGACCTATAAAATCCTCCTTCATGGGGTACTGGTGCTAAGAAGAGAGATTTGTGTGCAAATTTTTTGTGTCTGTGAGTGTACCTGTGTTTGCAGGTGTAGGTGTATGTGAGTGCATGAAGGCAATATGTAACATGTAAGTGTAAATGTATACAATATGATTGTAACCGAATGCGCCTGTGAGTGAGGGAAGTAGATGGGGTATATGTGGCACATGGCTGTCCCAGTGGTGTAATTAAACAGGGGTTCTTTTCCACTTGGCTGCCTCCTTACAGTTGCCTCGTGGCCCTGTCTGTGTGTGCACATGTGTGTGTCCATATGAGTGAGTGAGTGTGTGTGTCTGTGTATGTTGGGGGGGGGGGTATTGGGTGGGTTCTCAGGCTCTCTCTTTTCCAGTCCATTTGTCTCATCATAGAGCTCCTCATTGGTTGAACACCTGGGCTTGGTGCAGAATGTAGGGGGGAAGGTTGGGGGGAGGGTGTCAGTGTTAGCATTCTGACAATATCCAGTCAGCAGTGCTCACACTAACAGCAGTGTAATCACTGTCTGTGACTGATATATTGGAAGTGTGTTTTTTTATGTCATTATAGTGTGGCAATAAACATCAAGTATATATATACACACACACACACACACACACACACACACACACATATATATACATACATTATAAAATAAAATCATATAAAAAAGATTGTGCTTCTACTTTCTAGAGAGCATCTGGGAAATGTAATTTCTACACATGATTTTTGTTTTCTTTAGTGAGTTTCCAGATTCCAACGACAGCTATCCCAATATGCCTGTAGAGAATGGCGATGTGGCTGGGGCCATCGAACTGAGACGGTCCATACGTGCCCATTGTCATGGCCACAAAGCGTCCGGCGTGGAGAGCAGTGAAAGGCTACTCGCTCAGAAGAAGCTCTACATTGCCTCCATAGTGTGTCTGGTGTTTATGATTGGAGAGGTGATAGGTAAGAGAAGCTTGAGGCATAGAGTTCATCAACCCCCTCCGCCTTCTACAGATACACACACACACACACACACACTGAAGAGGCCACTGAGAACACTTAATCCAAAACATGCCGACTAGTCTGAGATCATGTCTTAAATAAAGCATTTTGCCTCTTCTAGGCGTGTGTGATTTTTGTTTTTTTTATGCACATTTATGCAACAACATGGCTATGGAAAAGTTAATAAAATTATTAATTAAAATTATATTTCATCTTGTCAAACTCCTGGAATGAATAGTTAGCTGAGTTATGCACTTGACGTTTATAATTGCTTAGATTATGATCTTATTTATTCTCGCCTGTTCAGATCTAGATTAATGTGTTGGCCATTACAGAGCTTAGCAGTCCCAAAAATGTGTTTAGCGCTGTACTGTTCAAACATTCATCTTTATTCAAAGTTAGGGTCTGGGCATTAAGCCAATTTATGAATCATCCGGGAGAATCATTCAATTTAACTCCACTGGTCCACTGGTCTGTAGCCTACACTGGATTTCAGAGTCAGCATCCTTAGTGCAAGAAAGTGAGGAAAAAAAGAACTATCTCCTTTCTGTACACTGACAGCTCGGAAATTAGATTCTGAAACATAACCAGTGCTTGCTGAACTCTGGTGGTGGAAGTCTAAATTTGGTTCCTGAAGTCACACCGTGCACCTAAATTTCAGGTACACCTTCTCCATTCCACAGTCTACTGGAAAACTGTGTTGAATGTTAGGTTTGTATGGTATGCTTTAGTGGATAGATAGGTAGTTTGCACCATATTCTCGGGTTCACTGAGTGTATACAGTACACAGTAATCTAAATGTTAATATAAACACCTTAAGTTAAAGAAAACAAACATTGCATTAAACTTAATTGCATTGTGGACGAGCCGTGACTCGGTGGTCTTAGGTGTCTTACTATAAACCTAGGGACCTGGGTTCGAGTCCGACCCGAGGTCATGATTCTTCCGAACCTCTCTCCAACTCATTTCCTGTCACTCTATTGTGTAGTTCTCCTCTCAGAAACTTCCAAACAGACTCACCTTGTGATGCCAAAATACCTCATTTGGCAAACTCTTTGCACAGTGGCAGATACGCTGTAGTTCATCTTTACATGATGGGATGTCTGTCAGGGGTTTTCTGCTTAGATGCCTAGAGAATAAACTCTCCAAAATTGTATTTTACTTGTTTTCAGGGGGCTACCTAGCTCACAGTCTGGCCATCATGACAGATGCTGCTCACCTCCTGACAGACTTTGGTAGTATGATGGTCAGCCTCTTCTCTCTGTGGGTCTCGTCCAGGCCACCCACAAAAACAATGAATTTTGGCTGGCACCGGTCAGGTGAGACTTCCTAATATATAATAACATTCTTTTATGTGCTGATAGTCTAATCCAAGGCTTGGCATGTAGTCTACAGCATAGATTTCTTGTTTAAACATGATAGAGTGAGGTTTACTCAATGACATAGAATGAAGACTTTTTGAAATTACAATAGTACTACATTTAGTAGCTTCAAAATAAACTGAACAGAGTTTTACATTGTATCTAGTGCAAAATAGCTTCACCTACAGTATAACTTGTCAAGGTGTGCAGGCCCTCTTCAGCCTTTGACCTAAATTCAATAGCTGTCATATGTTTTGTCCTGAGCTAAATTTACCCTCCTGCATTAACAATGATCATAACAAGATCCTATCGTCTGAAGTGTTGGCTTGATCAAGACTTTAATGCTTTTGAAAACATGACACAAGTTTGTACTTGTGTAAACAGAGAGAGGATCATCATAGAGTTTCTCTTGTGCCTCCAGAGATTTTGGGAGCTCTGGTGTCTGTCCTGTCCATCTGGATTGTGACGGGTGTTCTAGTGTACCTGGCCATTGACAGAATTGTCCGCAATGACTATGAGATTGAGAGCCATGTCATGCTACTCACCTCAGGCTGTGCTGTGGTGGTCAATATCATGTGAGTACTGGGGTCCTTCAGTGTTTTATTGTAAACCCAATGCATTACAGCATCCTCGAAAATAAATACAGTTCTTCATAAGCTTTAGGATTACCAAGACTACAAGTTTAAGCAACGCACCTAAATTCTAGATGAACCATGTGATGTTACTTTATATATGGCTTATTTGACATGACAGTGCACATTAATAAACACTGAATTCAAATGTGCCAGCATTAGCCAAAATGCTATTTTACATCTATTGTCTGTGGACTATTGTTAAAAGATCAGATGCAGATGCATACTTAACTTCAATGTCTCTGTATTCAGATATCAACTCTTGTTTCAGTTGTTTCACTGCTGTTTCAGTCTTTTAAAATTACACGTCTTTTGACTATCACTTTTTACTTTTAGAATGACTTTTTACCTTCACTTTATGACTTTTTACCCTCTGGTTCTAGTACGGTACTAGTTACTGCTAAAGTAATGGTGGTGGCAGCAGCTGAAACTCACCCTTGGCCTCCCTGTTTTCCTCCTCTCTGGCAGCATGGCCTACATCCTGCACCACTCCACCACTTTCCATGCCCATGGTGCTGGCTACCACAAGATTGATGAGAACGGCATGACCCAGAGCCCCGTGGGCCACGGCCACTCCCACGGCCTGCTAGGAGGCCACAGCAACACCAGCGTTCGGGCTGCTTTCATTCACGTGCTGGGTGACCTCCTGCAAAGCGTTGGGGTCATGGTGGCAGCCATCATCATTTACTTCCGGGTTAGCCTGAAAAGGCTACATTTTGGTCACATTTTTGACTCACTTCTTTTTACATGTACAATATATTTTCGTTTCCTATAAATGGGAAGCACTGGTTGAACTGCTATTGACTTCAAATTGTAAGCAGAGACTGAATAAATATATATGATGGCACTTCTTGCTAACTTTTGCCCCCAGTAGCCGCTCCATCCTTTTAGTGTGTAGTGTCCAGTGCACATTACACTTGACTGGCCAGAATGGGTGCCATAACCAGTGTTTTGCCAATGCCATAACTATATTCTAGTCGTATTGGCTTGGTGTTCATACCACTGAATGTATGCATTCCTGTGAAGCACTCATCATTGCTATCCTAAATCACGTTCACGGATGAATCTGTCCCTAATCTTCTCCAGATGGAGCTGCAAGCAGTAAAGTGAATCCCACAGCCCAGCAGATCTCCACTTCAGTGTAACTGGAATACAATGAAATCACTCTGTTTTTAAACAGTTCAAACTACTAGATAAAATGCCTTCACTCAGCTCTCTGTCATGTAGGCTACTGCACCACCACCTCCTCCTTAAAGGAAATGAACCTGAACAACTAAAAAAACCCTCTTTGCACTAGTTCTGTGCCTTAATGTGATCTGACACCAGACATATTTACTATCTGATTCCATTTGCCTAGCCGGGTCTCAGTTGTCTGCGTTTTCTTTCAGCCGGAATACAAAGTAGCTGATCCCATTTGCACATTCCTGTTCTCTGTGTTTGTGCTGGGAACTACTGCCACAATCATGAGGGATGTTTTCCAGATCCTCATGGAAGGTACTGAGGATGTCAATATACCATTGTGAGAAGCTAACTGTGGTGTTCACTGGTGTTTGACTAGAAAACGTCCTCTATAATGACACAGTTTCTATATACATATACTGTAAACACCACATCAACTCTGCACTATTCTATGAGTGATTTCTATAATAAGATGTCACTTTTTTTATACGATTCAATACCCACACTTTCTAAACGCTGTTTCTAAACAGGGGCCCCAAAAGGCATTGAGTTTAACTCCGTGAAGGAAGTGCTGCTGTCTCTGAAGTCGGTGAAGGCCATGCACAGCTTGCACCTCTGGGCTCTGACTGTAGGCCAGACACTTCTGTCTGTACATGTTGCCATTGGTGAGGCTTGACACTTCACTATCTTATACCTGTAATAAGAATAATCCAATAATCCAAACTAACTAATAAATAAATATGTGTAAATATGTATTTTATTCCGTGGGTAGAATCAAATTCTAGTTTGTGCTTGTTGTTTGTTTAATAAAAAGAACTTTTGAGATCCTGAAACAGGAACTGCTCATGTTAATTGTTAAGCTGCGAACTGGAATTAAAGTTTATATTGAACATTGATGGTGTGCTATGAACTTCTTCTGTTTTTTTTGCTTAGGTGCTTTTTGGTAGTTTGAGACTTATTTTCTCCCTTTTTCCCAGTCTGGAATTAAAGCTTGTTTTTGTCCCCACAGACGAGAACGCTGACCCTCAGGTGGTTCTGAAAGAGGCTACAGAGCTCCTGCAGACCAAGTTTGGCTTCTACAGCACCACCATCCAGGTGGAACCCTACTGTGAGGACATGGTCCACTGCATCCAGTGCCAGGACCCTATGGACTAATGGCTGAGCCAGGCCAATCGGGAGAGGGCTGGTACACAGAGGGAGGTACAGGGTTATTGAACCAGAATACATGTGCATATCATTGCATCACTGAGGCCTAATGCTGCAGACTTCATACAATGCAGTGGGATCCATGATCAAGGACGGTGCTCAAATCCATTTCTTATTGTCTCAAATCACATTAAACATTAGACATGGAGCTCATTCATAATTTTGAAACAATATATACAGAACATATAGTGTGCAAGGGAAGAGTGTGTGTTTTTGATTCTTTAATGTCATTCTGCAGATAGTCTGCTCATTTCATTGTATTTCATATGCATAAAAACTGCAGCTGAGCATGGACATATGAGGAAAACCAACACGTCAATCTTTCTGTGGCATCCCTGAATTGCATATGCACAATTGCAATGTGACTGTGTAGTATATTGTATGTGCTTTGAGAGTTGTGACATGTTTTGTGACATGTTTTTGTGACCGTTTTTTTTTTTGGACCACTGGCACAATAATTTATGGAGGGCACTTCACGGTAATTACATGTCCAAGCATTCTGGAGTGTGAGATGGTATCAACTACATAGAAAATAATTAAACTTGGGTTTTTTAAGCAGATCCTAGAATTGCACAGATACAGATACTATTGTACATAGCAGAGATCACTAAAACCATTAATAAAATCACTACTGTGACAACTGTAATGAAAAACATGCTGAGCTTGTTCCGTATTTCATGAACACCTAAGTATGTTAATCTTGTGAATGGATTTCTGGGTGATCCACACTATGGCCCTCAGTTGGTTTGTCGGCCAACACACTGCCGTTACAACCTTCGAGCTGTACATTCCATAAGGACCAGGCCCACATGAGCTTAACTTCTTTAGAACCCACTACAGATACTTGTGATATATGCATTAAATTCAAGGAATAATGTGGCTATGATCAACGCCTTCAATAAATGACTAATGTCTTAAAATAAGTAAGTATTAAGATTAAAAAGAGATACTGAGAGAAGCCAAGTGTACAGCCAAGGAAAGCAAAGACACTCACAAAATCAGTATTGTGTTTTAATGCCTGTTGCGGTGTTTCTTGCAAATTTAAGAATTGTGGCTGAAATTAACTTGTGAACTGAAACTTTTTCAGTTTTGCATGGATGGTTCTTACTCGTTTAGCATAGTGAAAATCTGACAGCAGTCTAATGGGCTTACACGTCCATATCAAAATGTCCTTTTTCAGATCTATATTTTGCCAACTTTGATAAAATGGAAGTATATTTTACATGTAAATATAATGTCATTCGTAAAGCCATGTGAGGCATGAACAAATCACTTAGCCTACTTCAGATTGTCCTACAGTTTTCACAATATATTATTTTTATATAATTTCTGGATGTTTTGAGGAGGGAATTTTACATGAACATGGGAGGTGTGAATGTGGACTGTGACAGCATGCAAAAGAAATTTATCTTAGATCTTAAGTTGCCTGTTGTTACTGGTCAGTAATCACAATCAAGATGAAGAGTCTTAAACTTTTATTATCTGCAATACAATAACTGCAGCTCATAGCTGCACAACACAAATCAATATTGTACTGCCAAAACCAACCACACATGATTTCCCTTATAATCAATAAATGATATGACCACTGAGGCCTATGTATTCTTTTAATGTTGTTAGACTGTGGATGTGTCAGAAAGACATTACAGTTAAAAGTCATGGGAGCCAATAGAATTAGATGATACAAAGAAGCTGATCTGCTGCTATTTTATAGTTTGAGAGAAGCACACAATCTGTTAGGCTCGGTTAGGCTTAGTTTTCAGTTCTGTAGTGAGATATGGGTGAGCTGGTTTGTGAGAGGAGGTGAATTGTATACAAAATCCTGGTCCACATCAACCTTAACTTCACTGTCTTGTAACTTGCTTATGTATCCTGTGGTGTGTCCAGAGTTCTATGTTCTATGTAACATTACTGTGAAAACTCTATAAATGCTCTTTAAAGTGTATTTTCTGTGTATGATTACTTTGTGAATGTGTAAATAAATTTGCTTACTGTAATGAAATGATCTGTAAATGTTGTGTGCAAATGTTGTATGGTATTACTGTATGTAATCATGTGAAATCTCTGGCAACCAACATGCTGTTTGATATTTCATTTCTATGTGTGGTGAGACTTTTGTAAATTGCAATAAATGTGAGCAGATGGTAAAGAAAATGTATTGTTGGTTATTCCCCCCCCTCCCCCAAACCTATCCAACATCTTTCACATGCCTTTTAAAGTTATTTCCCCATGTGTAAAAATAAACATTTGTCTTTTGACATAATGACTGATTTGGCTCTTAAAACCCCACCATCCATTAGGACCTCAACACTGCTCCTTGCAGAGCAATAATAAGGCTGATTATTAATGTCGCCGGACAGGGAGAAGCCACATTAATCTGTCTGGCAGTTCTCCAGGAGAGGATGACCACAGGCTAATTGGCCACATCCACTAAGCATGAAATGCAGGCAAGTTGCTCTGAGATCACACAGTGAAAAGTTTCTACCATAGAAGTTCCAAGAGTAGGTTTGTGTGCGTGGTTACAAAAAATGTCTGGAAGGAAGAGTGTCTGTGTGGAACTTTTTTACAGTTTTGTTTACTTGTTTACAATACATATAGTACATGAGGCAAGAAAAGAAAAGGAAAAATCTAATCTCTGACAGTCTGTCAAGCATTTTTCAAAGAAAGTTACACAAAAGAACATCCACCCATTTGACAAGCTCCATGTTACTATTTGAGCAGAAGGTTGTACCAGCTGAAAGGTACTGATAGTGCAGTATCCTTAAATATAGGTAAATGCACACAACAGACGCTTGGCAAGTCAAAAAGTCTCTCACACACATACACAGACACACACACACTCACAGGGTGCGATTTGTCAAAAAAGAGAGGGGGGGGGGGGTTGTTGTTTTTTAATCATGAAAAACATAAGCAATCAACAAGTTTTATTCTTTTTTAGGTTAATGGTAGACCCTATGTGCCTAAATTATGAACAGATGAGCATTCATCTTCAATGCAAACTTAAAACGACATGAAACATTTCATTTTCTGTGCCGGCCACGATGTGATTGCTTATTGGGGCTTCAGAACCATGGATAAGGTCCGATCACCCGAACATTAGCCTAATGGGATCGGTCTGTAAAAGGTAACAATAATGATTTCACATGTCATAAAATATGATTTCACGTGTTATGTCAAAGTAACTAATTATAAAACTAAATAAACAGTTTGTTCTGATGTCGGATTTCATGTGGCCTCTTCGGTTTTCCCTTTGGCGCGTCATCTGCAGGGTGTCGTCCTTCTTTTATCCACATCGCTGCGAACCTCTGCGCAGGGTACGAACACACGTCTGGCCCATTAACAGCGATGAAAAGAAGACCGTTCAGTGTGGACACATTCGTTCTGTTGCGCTCATCAGTAAGGATATGATTCATAGCACTAAATCCTCGTTCATATTCTGCTGTTGACACAGGGAGCGTGGAGACGGCAGAAAACAAGTTGCGGAGATTGTCGTGCGCGAACAACGAGATTACCGACAATTCGAGTCAGGTTGAAAGGTAGTAGGCTACCAACAACGTAGATTTTAGCTGTGTAAGAAACTGACAACCCGATTTCAATTACAATGTTTTTTTTTATTATTATTTAAGGGGTTTTATCCCCCCGAGGATAAAATTCATTCAGCAGAGGTAAAATACAGTGGGCGTGATGATCTCCCCCATCCCCCCCTACAAATCGCACCCTGCACACTCACACATCCATCTGAAGAGCACAGCTATGGTCATCTACACCTGTGATGTACCAGGTAAATTGCTATTGAAGATAAACTATCCCTGGATGATAGTGCTTTCAGTGCATTTTTCTGATCTCCAAACCCTTGATGGAGACTGATGCACTGGATGGCACGCAGGCGGGCAGGCTGGCTTCCACCCATCAAACAGTGACAAACACCAGCAGTGGAGGAAGATGGTACAAACACAGATGATCCCTGTACAAAACACTGAGCCTAACAATGCACTTGACTGCAACCATCACTCTCGCGGCTGACAGGAAAAGGGAAAAACAACACAGTAAGCATCATAAGAAAAAATGTAATTTTTAATAAAAGTTCAATGGTTGATTAGAACTCATTCAAAATAAATAACACACAGACACAGACAGAAGCGCCGTCTCAGTGGAGTGGCCACTTCTGAAACCGGATTGGTTAGAGTCGAGGAGGTTGTTCTGAGTGAGAAATCCTGTGACCTGTTTAAAGACAGCTCCTTCAATGTTTTTGGAAAGGGAGGGAAGAGAAGAGAGACAGGCCGGTAGTTCTCCACTTGAGTGGGAGCAAGGGATTGTTTTTTGAGCATCGGTGTTACCTGGGCTTGTTTGAAGGTGGTGGGAAATGTACCCCTAGTTAGTGAAGCATTGTCCCCATGTGTGGGTGCTGTCACAATGGTGGGGGTTATGGCCTGTAGAAGGGTTGTTGGGATAGGGTCCAGAGGACAAGAGGTAGGCCAGCTGTTTGTGAGAAGCTTAGACACCTTGGCCTCGGAGAGAGGAGTGAAAGAAGAAAAGGAAGCAGTTGGTCTAGAGAGGCTTGGAGGAGGAACCTCTGTAGTTTGGTTAGAGAACTGACAACTAATTGCTGCAACTTTGTTAGTAAAAAAAGCAGCAAAAGTGTCAGCTGTGAGGTTAGTAGTAGAAGGTGGAGGAGGTGGTTTTATTAAGATTTGAAGGTGGAGAAGAGTTTCTTGGTCTCCGTGGCATTCTGAATCTTGTCATGCTAGAAAGCCTTTTTCGCAGAAGTGACACTGGATGAGAAGGATGATAGCAGTTCCTGGTATTGTGTTAGATAGGCCGAATTCTTAGTTTTGTGCCATTTCCTCTCAGCAGCTGAGGTTAGTGTGCATTGAACGAAGTGAGTCATTAAGCCACGCATGAGACTGAGTGGATCGTGCGGGTCTGGAAGATGGAGGGCACACACGATCCAAGCAGGAGCTCAGCGTAGAACAGAGTGACTCTGTGGTATCATCAACCTCAAGAGAAAAGACATTTCTGGACGTTGGTAGAACAGACGCCACCAAGGAGGAAAAGTGAATAGGAGATAAATTCCGGAGATTGCGACGGAAAGAAACAGTGGGAGTAGGTGCAGATGGTTGCTGAAACTTTGAGCTGAATAAAGTAAAGTAATTACCTTGCCTCTGTGGCTTGGTCGTGCCATTTTTCCCTATTCAACATAAGGAAGATCAGGCCGTACCTAGCCCAACATGCATCCCAGCTCCTGGTACAGACTCTGGTCATCTCTCATCTTGACTGCTGCAATGCCCTGCTATCAGGTCTTCCAGCCTGTGCTGTGAGACCGCTACAGATGATCCAGAATGCAGCTACAAGTCTGTTTTTTAAAGGGCATATCCCCTGAATGTCTCCTGGCTTTTTTTGGAGAATGCACTTAACATCTTACACTTAATTTCTCTTTTATATTACACTTTTTATTACACTATTGCACTTTCTTCTTAAAATAGTGCAGTTTTTATGTTAGCAATATGCAGTCTTTGTTAGTTTCTTTCATTGTGTTGTAGCTTGAATGTTATCCTCTTTTTTAAGTTGCTTTGGATAAAAGCATCTGCTAAATGCATAAATGTAAATGTAAATGCAATTCATTAGTATTTATTGAAGATGCTTGACCTGCTAAGCAGAACAAAAACTAGAGACGACCGAGAACATTCCAAGTGACTGACCCACAAGCCACTTGGAGACATGTCTCCACTGACATGTCAGTGGAGACATCTTCAAGTGTTATGCCCAGGAACTATTTAAAAATAGTAAAAAAGAAAAAACAAAAAACCAAAAACAAAAACATCCTTAAAAAGTCCTTAAAACAAATGACCTCCTAAAGACAAGCTCAAAACAGGGGGCCATCTTGGTCTTGCCTACATTTGTCAGTCTATATGCTCCACAAGAATAACAGAATCCACCTGTATACCTGTCTGTGCCCCTGTGTTTCCCTATCTGTTTTGTTGTTTTTCGTTCTCTGCCCTCACCTTTTCCTTGTGAAGGGGCTAAGACATCCCTGATCTAGTCCTCAGGCTTGCTCACACCCCCATAGTAACCCAGAGTATGTCTAGCTGTCCAGGTGAGCTCTTGTGTGCTGCTAGGTCACTAGCACAGTTCTCTCTGTGCTGCTCTGGACGGTGGTGGCAGCATCTGGCTCGTCCTGAGTAGGGAACATGGCGGAGAACTGGACCTCACTCTCTTGCAGAAGCTTCTCCATGATGGAGCCCAGTAGGATGCGCAGACAGTGGACGCGCACTAGGCCTGCCTGCCCGGCTGACACCACCCATGTACTGGTGCCCAAGTTGGGGCTGAAGCAGACCTATGTGAAAGGGACACAGGAGTTTATGAATAAAAACTAAATCGACTGATATCTAGCTGGCTTTCACAGAAGTGGGTTCAGATTCGAATTTGGGTCAGTTGTTAGCTGTGTCTCCATCAACTGTCGACTACGTTGACACTAAATGCAGTCCTGGGCAGACGAATTTGAGGATTTATATCATTTAAGAGATGAAGAGGAACAGCAACAATAAACTACATAAAGATTAAACACGGTTAGAACAGGTTGGTAAACAGTGTTGATGTTTGATAGATAACAATGAATAACAATTTCTCGATAGACTGATTAGTAACGTGATGTATAGCGCATGTGATGAAATTGGTACAATGATATTGATATAAGGTACCAGTATCATATTTTCCATAATTGAAGTTTTGAAGCAGATAGCTAACATTAGTTTATATGGCAAGCTCCATCTTCCTATATACATGACTCATGAACTGCATGCATAGGTCATACTATGTGTTTTTGTTATCTACAAACATGCACACGCACACACACACACACCAAGGCTAAGTACTACTGAAGATTAGATAATTAGATTATCTTTTTCAATAACAGCTCTGGTTGTGTACTGTTCCACAATTCCTTACACGTTTAACACAAGTCTCTCATCGTCTCCTCCTTCCCACTCCCCTCCCCTGTCTCAGCTGAGACCCTGGGTGACATTTTCCTCATTTAACAGCCCATTACCCCTTGTCCGTCCTCTCTACTCCACCTTGGCCCTGTCAGTGCATCACTTCTCTTGACCCCTCCCCAAACACACACACACACACACACACACACACACACACACACACACACACACACACACACACACAATTCCCCAACATGACCCCAACCACGAGAGAGGGGAGAGAGAGGGCAGTCTTCTTTTACACAAAACAAACAAACAGAGCACAAGTAAAGCTTTCCATTCAGAACTAAAACCCTTGCAGCATCACTGCAGAGGCCTTTATCTCACACACAAACACCACACACACACAAATACACCCCAGCATGGCTGTAGCTTCAGGGACAAAAGATGGTCCATTAACAACACTTACGCCAATCAATCAATCAGGTTCCCAAGAAAGTGGGGTGTGTGTGCATTTTCTCTCCTTTCTCTCCACCTCTTGCTGTCTTACAAATGAATACACATGTGCGCTCACACACTCACACATACAAACACACATTTTACAAAATAGCACAGCCACATAGCAGTTCATTCACAAAAATGTTTGAGCTTGTTATGCTTACATACATTTAAACACACGGCAAGATCCTCAACAAACACAGACATGTCTCCATGCATATCCGTGTCTCCACTTGTGTGTGTGTGTGTGTGTGTGTGTTTTGGGGGCAAGGAGAAAGAGCTGAACCCACTGTCATGAGGATAAAAGCATGCGTGCTACTGGGCATTTGTGATCATGCAGTGTGAAAGGCCTGTCGTGTGCTCCCATTAAGTCCCAGCCAATCTCAACGCTGATGGCTTTGTTCATGGAACAAGGGGTTTTTAAAAAAAAAGGCGCGGGGGGGGGGAGAGAGGAGGCACAACATGGAGCTCTGTTCAATTAAACCTGATGAGGAGGAGCAGTGTGGGATCAGATATGAGATGAGTTTATTGTTTATAGATTTTTTCGTTTATGTGTGTGTATATGTGTGTGTGTGTGTGTGTGTGTGTGTGTGTGTGTGAGTGTGCGCATGCGTGTGACTGAGAAAGTGAGAGAGAATCAGGAGCCAATTAAATTATTCCCTCCCTGAAGCAACATGATTGGCTGAAGTTCTTTACAGCTCGGGCTCAAGCCAATACGACTCATCCTTTCCCACTTACAGCTCCAGGACTGGAGTGTCTGGACACTAGAACAGGCACACACAACAATGACCAAACAGCAAGAACCTGAGGACCCATTTTATTTGCTGAATTAAGACCAGAGGCGTGTGAATTATGAATGTGACTTCAAACACCGTAAATTTAAACACTATACTTGTACAATATCCTAGGCTCTCCAAAGTACTCAAGCTTTCCTGGAATAAAGGCCTTAGACTGACATATGTTCACATGGTACAAACACCTTACTCTTATACATGCACACACACGCACCCCGGCCCCTCCACCACACACACACTTACCTTGTGTAGTGAGGAGAGTGGCATTTGGTCCATCCTCATGGTCCCCTTAACCTCGGTGGCCCGCATTCGTTTCATGCTTCGTCGGCTCCTGATGTCTTTAAAATTTTTCTACAAAAGGAGACAAATCCACAGAGTGATAGACAAGTCAGGCCAACCTCTGTCTGAATGAGGATGTGTTTCCTGTCCTGAATGCCTCGCTGATCAACAACCACCTTCAAATCTCTCTCTGTCTCTCTCTCTCTCTCTCATATATATATATATATCATTTTATTTATGTGTACACATATATAAAATGAAGTTCTCCGAGTTGGAGAAAGAACTTTATTTTTCTTTTAGGAACATGTGAATTTGTGAAATTGTGAAAAGCATCAGTACATGTCCACACCCAATACATCCAACCAGCTCATGTGCCCACACATTACACATACAGTACACCCCCAACATACACCCACAACACACACAGCCAAGCTTGGAGGGGCATATACCCCACAACACACAGAGAAACACAGAAATGCTTGTACAATCTACCATCAGAATTAGTAAAGTTATCAAGTACACACACCACTGAAGATTTTTTAAGACTCAAGACCCAGCGGCTACCATGGAGGGAGGTTCCTTATGCCAGAGTTTCTCAAACTGATCCTTATGGAGCAGAACATTTTTTAAAGACCCCTCGTGATCACAACACAAATGTTACTGTATACAAGTTTTTATCTATTTGATCTGTTGTTTTCTATTTGTTCTGGTATCAGATGCTAGATGCTATATGGTAGCTAACCTTTTCACAGGCCCCCTGGCAATGCACTTCAGACCCCTGGGGGCCCCCCGACCCCAGTCTGAGAACCAATGCCTAATGCAATTCTATTACCAGTTCTATGGTTTTAGATATGTTAAGATCTGGGCAGTTCTTTCTACATGAGTCTACAAAAGTGTTTTTGTAGCTTGCATTCAGCTTGCAGGTCGCTCTCTCTCTCCGTCTCTCTCTCGAAGATATTCCACCCTGTCACTTAGTTCAATTTCTCTCAATCACAACAAAAAGTAGGCATGTGTGGGCCAACTCTTAAGTGTGCTACTGTGTGGGTTGTGGATTCTTTGAAGCTCAGACAGGAGCCGTGTGTGTGACCGAGCAGAGCTGTTCCTAGACAGATGACAAGGCAGTTTTTATTTAAGGAAGCCCAGGCCACCACAAGCGAATTCAACTGGCTATCCAGCGTGTGTGTGTGTGGGTGTGTGTCTGTGTGTATGTGTGTGTGTTTGAGTGAGAGACAAGCTACAGGCAATGTGATTTTGGGGACTGTGGAGACAAACTTGTTTCCCGTTGTTCTTCATTTAGGAGAGTGTGTGTGTGTGTGACTGTGTGTGTGACTGAGGAGAATTCAATTAGCGCTGCCCACTCTCCCCTTTCCATAGTAACCCCCCATCCTGCTGTCATGAGTGGGGACATGGTGGGATGGTGGGCTTCTGGGTGCTGGAGCCGTGTCCAGAAGGGGGGTTTATGGGTAATGGACATGCTCAGTGAGCCGTAACTGTAGAGAGGGGAGGGGGAGGAGAGGAGGGGACTTACTGAGGCGGAAGACAGGGGAACAGATGGAGTGGTCCAAACGGTAGGGAAAGAGGAATAGGGAGAGGAAGAGGAAGAGAGAGAGAGAGAGAGGTAGGGGGTGAGGGGTTGGGTGGTAGGAGAAAGGGTTTTGCTGATTCGAGTTTTTTTAAATTAATGAAGGGTGCAACACTTAATCAACACAATAACCCCCCAATGTGGCTGGCCCGAGAGCAGTGTGTGTGTGTCTCTATAGCAACCCTGGGGGCCACTTCTGGCCTTGTGCTCTGCAGCTTGCTCAGGTGTGTCTGAGAAATGAAGCCTTGGCCACCATGTCGCACTCAGAGGACGTCTGTTGACAGTGTCTGGGACAGGGACCTGACCTGATGTTTACCGACACAGATAGCCTAAATACACACTAACTATGCACACATAATGTTCACACACCTTTCTAGCTTATATTACATGTATAAAGTACATATCATATTACCACTAATTTTTACTTTCAAAAACCATTTCCATAAAGGCGTCACTTATTTTGGGGTTTTTTCTAACAACCAAAGAACAGCTAAAATCTCCTCTGTATCTCCCTTCTTCCTTTTCCAGCACATAGTTCTCTTGGTCACTGCCAGGCTGGGGACCATCCTGGGAGTGGGCAGATACTGACCCCCTCCTGTCACTAGTAAACATTTCATTAACTGATGAAATGAATGATTAATGTAGTGAGGGTGGTAATCTGGGATCAGGGAACATCCCCCTGACAGGCCATTAAGGAGGCCAATGGGTCAACCACACCCTCCAATAACTGGGGGAGCCAGATAGAGGTCTGTGTGTGTGTGTGTCTATGAGAGAGCGATTTGAGAATATTTGTGTGTGTGCACGTGTGTGTGTGTGTATATGTGTGTGTGCACATACGCGTGTGTGTGTATTTGTGTGTGTGTGTGTGAAACTAAAGAGAGAAAAAAGAGAAAAAAGTTAAACTTACCATGTCAGAGTCTTGGAAGTGGATGTAGTACTTCCTCATTGCCTCCTTGAAGGTAGTTGGCTCCACATCAGGGTCGCTCGGATTCCGTTCATCACTGTGGCCCTCACCACCGTCAGCCCCCTCACTGCCCCCCTCAGTCTCTTCTGTGGGGCCGAAGCGCACCAATTCACCAATGTACACCGGCTGAGGGGTGGGGGAGGAGAGCGTGGGAGAGATCAGATAGGAGAGTGATCAGCGTACATAGCAGGGAGTATGTCAGTGATTTTAAGAACACAATGAAGGATGTGGATTTCTGTTTTATTGGTTTATTCAAGGTTTAGGGCCTACTAGGAACTGTATGAAGACAGTGTGTTCAGATGGTAATGGCACCAGCCTCTGCATATGTTAGCATGCTTTTTGTGAAAGCTTAACATACATTGTCTGAGAGATTTTCATTCGCTGTACTTCTGACCAGACAAAAAATCAGGCCAAAAACTGGGACGTATGCCATATTTTGGAGCACACTCACAACCAGCTATCTAGCTATCAGTCGATTCCTTGCATTTAAGAGAACTTCAGAATCTCCAGCAATATGAGAAATTTGGAGGGCGCAGTATGAGCACAGTATTCATGACTGATTCAGTCATGTAATGTGAGTTACAATACACACACATTGTATAATGTCTGCCCTGATTTCAAGTTATTCATGAAAAAGGCAAGATACATCAGAAAGAAAACCAGTTCATCTTAGACACATTTTGAATTTCTGACTTACAAATCTGCGGTCAGTGGTCTTCTTGAGGTTGATGGCGTCCAACCCGAGCTGTGGGACCAGCACCAACATCATCTCACCGATTTGGTCCACTGTTATACAGCAGTTCAGCCACTCGGACAGGGACAGAGACTAAAAAAGTTTCAAACACAGACACTGGAAATTTAATTGCAGGTAAACTGGACTGCAATACTGTGCTTCGGTTGGCAGGCATAAAATTGTGGAGACGTCTGAAGATCTGAGTAGATACTTTACCTACGTATATAGAGATCAACTATAACTCTGCTCCTCTTTACAGAGACATGAAATTGGTGTCCACAAACAACAAAAGACAACATAGTAGCCTAGGTAACAAATGCAGCACTAAATAAAGATTAAATACTCTTGAAAGAGCTTATAATGCACAAGTAAGCAGAGGAAATACAGAAATACTGCATCTAAAACATCCACAGCTCACAGATTGACTGACTGAATTCAGGACATTATTAGGACACTAGCAGAAGCCAGTTTCTCATATATGCATTCTTACAGAACTATCAAAGTTAAAACACACTGGAACTTATTTCCAATTGTGATCATTAAAGCTTACCCAAAGGGTGGCTTTGCGTGGAAGCACGAATAAGTGTCTGACGTCAGTGAAACCTGAGTCAACATAATGGAGTCCTTGCTGCATATGCCTGCATTAAGAGAAAAGAAAACATTATTCTAATCGCAAACATTTCTTACCAACAATATCAGGAACAACATGAATTGACATAATGTTGTGTTTGGTTGAGTGTTGACATTCGTCATGGAAAAATTGTTTGTATGATCTGAGTGCATGAGAGGAGTGAGTCAAGAGCCTTGGCCTCCATGTCGCACTCAGAGGACGTCTGTTGACAGTGTCTGGGACAGGGACCTGACCTGATGTTTACCGACACAGATAGCTTAAATACACACTAACTATGCACACATACTGTTCACACACCTTTCTAGCTTATATTACATGTATAAAGTACATATCATATTACCACTAATTTAGACACACACACACACACCATACCGGTTCTCTCTCACTCACTCACTCACTCACATACTGATAAATAGACAGCAAAGGCTTCCTATGCTTCAAAACTGTACTTTCAAAAACCATTTCCATAAAGGCGTCACTTATTTTCGTTTTTTTTCGTTCTCTTGAGTGCATGAGAGGAGTCACGTAATGATGGAGTTCAGTATATTAATTAATTAATTAATTAGTTGATTAATTAATTAATGGAGGCTCAGCCACCATGTCACACTCAGAGGACATCTGTTAACAGTGTCTGGGACAGGGAGTTCAGTATATTAATTAATACTTGTTCAGCAATTTCTGAACTGGCTGGATCTCAAATTGTGATGGAGAAGGTGATAGGTAGAAGACTCACGTGGCAAAGGCACATTCTTGAGACATGAGAACGCCGGACCAATAGAGGGGCCACACAGCCTCAGTGGTCAGGTAGCGCTTGAAGGCACTGAGAGGTGTGTGGGTTTTCCTCAGGTCCCACATCTTGATCATGCGGTCGTCCCCGGCCGTCGCCATGTAGTCACTAGAGATGAGAGACAGAAGAGGAGAGGCAAGGTCATGTGATGCTTACAAAAGATACACACACACACACACTCCAAGGCTAGTGTCCCAAAGACAAACTGACAGCCTCAGAGTACAAAGTGAAGGTTTATTTTGGTGTGTGGTGTGTATCCAGCGTGATTAAAATGTTATAGCCAGCCTCACTCACATAAATTTTAATCTAAAATTGTTTATAGCCAGCACAGCCAGAGAAAATATCTAGAAAAGCTGTTAGAACAATCAAGGGTAACCTAGTCTTTAGCATAACTGGTCCAGGTGTTTCAATATGTCTAAAGCTCAGCATTATGTTTGTGAGTCTATGGTGTAAAAGAAGAGGAGGGGTATGGATTCAAAATGTCAGTTCCGATGCTTCAGGCCACCACACCGCCACAAACCACTCGTGATGTGTGTAGTGAGCACTATTTTGCCAGGTGGCCCAAGCTCAGTATTTTGGAAAGGCATAAAACAAAAATGCTGTGCTAGTTCCTGCTACATCATCACAGAGAAGCTGTGCAAAAGGAAAACGTTTATGGCAACATCATTTAAATTTGTTTGCTGAACCGCAAAGTATCGGAGTATAATAAAAGAAAAGGTTTAGTGCCTTCCTTGAAAGTTGTAATCAGAAGAAGTTACTTTTGAAGATACCGTAATTCCTTAAAAAATATCCGGGGCTTTTATTTACTTCAGCTGAACCAAACGCAGCCTTCTTTTTTATTCATTTTTTCTTTATGATGTTTATATTATAGGCTATCCTGGAAAGGCACAGCCTTAGTTACAACAAATTCAGACATACTTTTCTGTATGGACCCCATGCATATAGTAATGCATACCTTGCTCAAGTGTTCTGCAAATTATGATCAGCTGATTTGTATTTGAACAAAAATGGCCTTTTTAAAAACTTTTACTTTGAAGCATATCTGTGGCTATGCACAACAACATGGAAGAAACACATTGTTTTCATCACTGACATAGCCAAAAACTGAGAAAATCTGCTGATAAAACCAGAACTCCATCTTTGTTCCATGCAGCAAATTATCCTGCTGTTTATGAGATGACCAGCAACGGTGTTTCAATGTAAGCTTAGCCATCACTATTTAGGTAGATGTAAAAACGGTTATGAATGTAAGTAGCGTTAATAGTCATAGTCTTGACAATATCATGTAGGGAGCCAAAATCTAATCCAGACAATTTGATAGAAAGATTAACCTTATTGTTGACAGGTATTTTAACAACAGCAAAACTAGCGACATTATTCTTTCTAGTTTGGAGACCATAAGGCAGAGATGTATGGTTTGCATTGTTTTACGTGCAAAAAACAATGCAAGGTTTTGTGCACATGTAAATATCGACCCCTCAAGGCCCCATGTCCTGCAGAGCTATACATATTACTTCACCTCACTTTCTTTTTTATACCACACAGGCTACAGATCTAACCACTGGTCCACAGGCCTACATGGCTTCAGGCACATGCAGACAGACAGAGAAGAGAGAGAGAGAAAGAGAGAGAGAAAGAGAGAGACAGAGAGAGGGAGAGAATAATGAAGGGTAAAAGAGGGACAAGGAGAGTGAAAGTGAGATGGACTGAGAACTAGAGAATGACAGCGGGGCAGAGAGAGAGAATTAATCAGATACAATGGCAATAAAAAAGTATAAATGAGGGAGAGGGAGATAGAGTGATAGAGTGACAGAAAGTGAACGAATGCTCTGGTGGCAGAGAGAGGGTGTGCAAGAAGTTCTCCTGAGGACACTGGGCTCCCTCCATTGCGTGAACGCTCGTAATGGGTTTTTGCCGCTCTGTTACTCTGCAGATTGACTGTGCTCTCTGCGAACAGCCTTCTGTAGCCTCCACTGCAAGTGTAAATGATGAGTTCATTACCACGTGCATCACAGGAGCTAGAACACCTATAAATAAGACTTCCTTTAGGGATAGGGATGGAAATGGGTCCCAATATTCACAATAACTCCCAGGTGAGGTACAGGTGAGGATACCTGTAAGTTAAGATGAAATGTGTGACACAAAAGTAGATACACACAGTACCTAGACACAAATAAGTCACAAGTGAGGCATGACGAGCATATCGGGATACATGTACACCCAGCTTAAGCCTAGTCCTACTTTGGTATGCCTGTGATGTGAAGGTAGTATCTGGGCAAGTGCTGTGTGGATGTGAGCAGCAGGGTTCAGTTGTCAGAAGTGCATAAAGCATAGACTACGCTATGTGCTCTTGCCCTGGGCGAGCGTATGCCCTCGTCCTCACTCTGACTCTGACATCTGGACCGGGTTTGGTGGGATGGGTGGGGAGGGAGGCGACGAGGGGTGAGGGGTGAGCAGCAGACAGCTGACTCCTCAACCAACCACCCCCGACCACATACATGCATATACACACACGTCAAACAGACTGTATTCATGGGGCTATTGCGTGTATGTGTGCGTGTACACAACTTGACATGGCTACACACTCCCGTCTCTCTTACACAATGCCTTCATCTTCACTGCTTCACATCCTCCTCCTCCTCCTCCTGCCATCTGCTGGGGCCAAATCACCCTCAGCTTCCTCCGCAAGTCTGTTGCTTATGTGTGTGAGTCAGTAATGCACCGGGTAAGCTTAGAAATGACCCACGATCATCCGAGGCTTTCAACCAACCCGACCGCAACCCAACCTGCAAAAATCGCTGAGCTCCATGACCTACATTTTTTTCTTTTAAAAATATAACTAAGTAAAAAAAAACTCTTATGCCTTATGTTACAGCAAACAGACAGGAGGCTACTGAAATATTATGGTGCCATTTAATTTGGGTTACATGTGCCCAGAATATCTTCGACTGGACATTGGCTTACTGGGATGCTAAGGCTTACCCGTTCCGCATTTGTGGCAAGCTGTGTTCATCATGCCCGTTTTGTTGCTGTTTGATACTTGTAGGTGGTAACAAGTAGGCTACATGAAACAAAGCCTGCACCTGTATAATGTTCATTTCCTCAAATGTTTATGAAACTTTGCTTTTTCCTTTCTGTTTTTTTTTTCTCAATTCCCCCATCTTCAGTTTTTCCCTGATCGTCTCCATCTCCTTCATGTCACGCACACACCAGGTGTGGAAAGAACCTCTTCATGCCAGACATTCAACCATGTATTTGAGCATATATGATAGCCTTTTGCATTTTACAGGCTAGAAATATTTGTGTTTAAATATTATATTAAAAGGGCAATAATTATTTTAACTAGTACGACTAAACCCGACCCGAATATCATTGGTGTGTGTGTGTGTCCATAGCTCTGCAGTATGCAGTAAATATGTATGCATTTGTGTGTGTGGTTACACTCCCCATCTGTTAACCTCACCCTCACTCACACACACACACGCACACAGTACTGTATATATAATGCGCATGCCCATGTATGTCTGTGTGTGTCCGGGTGTGTGTGTGAGTGTCTATCACACACTCATTGGCATTCCAGATCTGTGGCGTTTGTTCGGGGACGCACAGGATCGCTGCTCTCTCACTTTCTCTTCCAAAACCTCTCTCTCTCTCTTCCCCTCTCGCCTACTGTTGTGCTCTCTCCTCTTTCTGCCCTACTGTTGTGCGCTCTCTCTCTCTCCTACCATCGCTGGCCTCCTGCCGAAGGCCGAGATATGCTGTAATTTCCCTAAACGAGCTTTTATGACACAGCCCACTGGAGCATCATAGAGCCCGCAACGGCTAATACAGCTCTCCTTGCACATAAGGTCACAGCCGTCCTGGCTGGCACCAGGGCTGAGAAATAAACACCGTGTAAAATGATACAGAACTTCAATATACCACTACAGGCATCACAAGCCAGAACTTGCCAAAGCAGATGAATCAGAACTGTAAGTATGTAGTATGGGATGCAATTTTTTCACCGGAAAAGTGAATGTCATTAAAAACTTAAAGAGAAATAAACCCCTTTAGGAATCAGTTATGTTACCTTCTATTAAAGGAATTCATTATTAAAGGAATCAGTTACATTACCTTCTATTAATTTGGGTATCAAGATTAGTCAAGTTGATTAGTTAGGTTACTCCTCTAGCTACTGTGGCTTATATAATGTTCATTAGGCATCTTTTGTTCTACTACCCCCCCTTAATTAACACTTAGATAATTACTTACTTAAAGCTGATGCCTTCCTTAATACATACCTACATGTATGTATCTGTGATGACCTTTATGACCATGCTACACACACACACACACACACACATTCCAACTTGCTTGAGAGGCTGCTGCCCATTACTGAACGTTTGATGAAGGACAATGGGGATGAGGGTTGTTAAGGTGCACTAATCCTGCTACGCTTTTTGTAATTGACCTCAGCGGATCCACAAGCAATGATGGCACAGTTGAGTCACATGGCAGTGGAATTCAATTCCCACCCCGGTGATGAAATGGGCTCTTTCAGCTCAAGAAGTCACGAGAGAAAAAACATCTGCCTCTGGCTCTGATGGGGTTTAATCGACTGAGAACCTTCTGCACAAGGATCCATGAAATTCCCTTAAGGCTAAAAGGTAGTATAAACAAACAAACACACACACACACACACACACACACACACACACACACACACACAGGTTCTTCTTCATTTTTCTTGTGTGTGTGTGTGTGTGTGTGTGTGCGTTTAGGCCTCCTTTTTTATTTTTGCACAGATTAAAAAAAATAGCATCCAGTGACTTATACAGTGGAGGAAGGACTGTTCTTGATTTAATAACCTTCATAAACGATGTTTAATGAATGTCTGGAGCATTCTTTAGAACTTCCTCCACACAGACGCACATGGCAGTGCAGTGGTACTGCTGCTACCAGACAATGGATGGTTCCCAACCCAAATTCACCATAGCCAGACAATAGCCCCTTTCACTGACGAATATCCCACGATTATTAGTCGAATTTTGCAAATTTTTCACCCTGACCGACATAGGGTCAGGTGCCCACTCTACCCACCAAATTGACCCGCCTCGGACCCTAGTGTCAGAGCCAAGGCGTGTTCAGTGTGAAACCTAAGCCAAATTTGACCCGGGGTTACGTGGATGACGATGCATCACAAGTGCAACCCGTTTTAAAATGCTGTGTATTAATGTCAGTGTCTTGCTAACTGTGGTAACATAGTTTTCTTAGGCTACTGGTAGCAGTTTGTTGGTTGGAGTCTACCTTAGAAAACACGAATGAACTAATGAGTCATGTTTCGGGATACTGGCAATATGGCAAGCAAAACTAACTGCTTGTCCAATTCTTGTCTAACAACTGCTTAACATCACCTTACATGGTCCATCTTAAGTCCACCATTACATGTATTTCAATCATACAGACATAAGCTACAGACCAGCAGATTAATTAGCTAAGAGATTTCTTTGTGCTTTTGAAAGATCTACAGAAAGTATCATAAGCTTACTGATGTGGCTCTGCAGAGCTACCTCTGCTCGCTCCCCTGCACAACTCTCCTGACTCCTCCTCTCCCAACACGGCAACAAGGCTATAGGCAGATAATATGGCTTGCTTTCTCGCATCGCCCGAGCCGCAATGAACTCACAATTTTAGTCCCCGGAATGTAGAGCATTCCAGTGTGAAAAGGGCTTGCGTCACTTTGGATAAAAGCATCTGCTGATAAACACCAGTTAGCCTTACTTTACTTTGTTGAGGTAAAGGTAAAGACACACACAAACACACCCACACACAGACACAAATGTGCAGTGAAATAATATCCACTGTGTATGGAGCAATGATGGGCCACAAATGTTATATCATTCAAAAGAATGATAATTTATGTACAAATCATTATGTTTATCATTACTGGATATTTAGCTAATGAAACTATACCGTGTATGTTAACAATCCTCCATTAGCTGTTCTATAGTCTAGTAAGTATAGTAAGACCCCCTCTGGCTTATTGCTTAAATATTTGTACATGTATGTGTGTGTGTTGAAGACTGAGTGTGTGTTTGAGGTGTGTTATGTTGCTATTTGTTCTCACCCAGAGGCTCTGCACCAGCTGACAGAGCGTATCAGGTTGTCGTGTGCCAGGAAGCTGTGGTACGGGTAGATGGCGGGAGACCTGCCCGGTGTGCACACCCGGAGCAGAGAGGACTTTGCGCTCAGATCCCACAGGGCCACCAAACCTGTGGGGGCAGACAGACAAAGCACCTGCCTCAGATACTCACCAACACACACCTGACACTCTCTCCATGCTGTACCTATAAAATCACATTATGAACCTTACATGTTGTCAGTATAAAAGTAACAAGAATAACCTCCCCAATAAGTAGCAACTAAGCCCCTAAAGTCCTAGGGAATAGGGGAGTGTGTAGGTGAATAGGTACCATCATAGAAGCCTGCTGCCACAAGGTTGTGTGGTTTGACTGGTAACCAGTCTATGGTGAAGCACTGTCCACTCTCGCCCTTGTACTCCAGACTGTTAGAGCCCAAACATAAGGTCAGTACCGGCTGCACCTGCAAACAAATCCAAAACCAGTGAGCCTCACAATGAACCACAAGTTCTATTAACTAAAGGTCAACAAAACAACAGTGATTTCACTTGAACAATCCTGACAAATAGTATAAAAGGACAAACTTATAAAGTGAAGTGTTCAGAGTACTCAGAGGACACAGCCAAAACTGCAACTCAGACCTCAGGAAACTTAATATCAGGAACACGAAGCCGGCAAAAAGCACTTGCTGTTTAATGTAGCAGTTAGCCTTAACGCAACAGCATAGGAAGAACAAAACAAAAACGAAAAAAAAAAACAAACAAAAAAAATGAAAACAAGTGAGGTTGAGGCTCCTTGGTGTGAGAGTGGTCCCTAAAAGACAGCACTATAATTGGCTGCAGCCTTGTGGCCAAGCGATTGGCGAGGTGGGACCTGTAGCCAAAACCTTATCTAAGAACGATGAAATGCTGGCTGAGTGAAATGGAGAGAATGGTTATTGACCTACCCGGCATATCAGAGGCTCTTGGCTGGCTTCACCTATTGGGAAAGACATAAACAGTGTTTATCAGCTGTGCATACTTATTGATAAGAGAGAAGGCTATAATTCAGTGCTAGACTGCACATTTATTGTAGGGTACAATTAAAGGTAGAGGCAAGCTAAACTGGGATGCAGCCACAACCACGGTGTGCGATGAGCTACATCTTAATGAACAGGAAAGTCTGACTAAAGCTTTACGTAACAGTGTTGCAAATAGCAGCTTATCAATATAAGCTTTTCAGATGCAAACAGAAATCAGAATATGGACTTATGAAAGCATAGACTGCACTTCACAGATGTTAACAAGTTGAAGGGCTAAATCATGCAAAGAAATGTGCCCCTTTTTTGGAAAGCACACTAAACCAAGACTAACCAAGACAAAACAAATCTCAACATCAAAGCCACAAGAACAAAGTCACATAAGAAAGTAGTATGTACCCTTCAGAACTGTAACGGGGACTCTGTGAAATAGTTTCTGTTCAATCATAGTTCTTGTTCTCCAATTCACAAACTCACACAAGTCAAAAAGGGCCATCCCCTTTCCTGCAGACCCCTCCTCACAGGCCGTCTAAGCCCACCGCATGATTGACAGTCACTGGGGAGAGGGCTGTCAGGTACTAGGGCTGAAATTCATGGCTTCAAACACTAACAACTGCGTAGCGATGCATCTTTTTTGTCATTTCAATTATAGATCCTTGTCTGATGGAAACGAGCTAGTAAATTATCTCCACCAAGCGAGAAGAAGCCACAGAGTCCCCTCCCCCCACCCCAATCCACCCCCTTTCATGGGGTTCACTCAAAAAAAAGCTATTTATAATTATCTGTGCCAAACACTGTGTCTGTCTGTGTGTGTGCGTAACCATTTCACTGCTGGTTCTGACAGCCAAGTGCAGTGGCAAACCTTGCGGGAAAGAGAAGAAGTGTGTGTGCATGTGTGTTACCCCTCTGGACACCAATGTACAGATTGGTACAAAACAATAGATTGTTATTCGAAAGCCTGCTCATTTAAGCGGAGTATGCTCTGGTTCTGCAGGCAGTGTTACCTTGTATGGTTCGTGAAATGAAACAAGACTTACCTTGCTCTCTAGCATTCCATCAAGGCACACACACACACAAACAAACAAACGATGGATTCATTCAGTTACATGACAATCTGTAAAAACAACAAAGCAACCCCAACCAAAACAGCATACTGTACAACAAACACTGTAAAACAATGTAAAAACATTCTGTATGAATCAAAGCAGCATAGAATACACTATAAAAGGACAGACTAATCAAGAGTAAGTGAATAGATACAGACAGACGCACGCTGGTACACACGTACGCACGCAAGCACGTACAGTGCAGATGTGACAGTGCCGTGTGTAATTAGGGGCTTTGAGGTACAGTTGTGAGCAATAGGGCATATGAGGTAGAGAAAAATGCATGTGTGTATGTGTGTGTGTGTTTGGGGGTTGGGGGGCATCCAGGATTCTGATGGAGGTCACCTCCCCAGAGGCAAGTGTTGGCAGCAGTAGAGCGGGTCACTGAGTAATATGGGTCCTGAAAACTAACACTCACACACACGCGCACACACCCCTACTCTTATCTGACCTGTGATCATTGCAACCTTAAAACAGCTCCACAATGGTATCTGTGCAAAGCAAAATAATGCTTAGATCAACCCAGCAATACTGCAGTGCGCTCACCTCTATCATTTCAACACAGCAACAAGGGACACACAAGGTTAATGGGATCATAGAGCAAAAACGTTGTGAACGTTGAATTATTTTTCTGAGAATTTAACATTACTTAAAGGAAAAATCAGGAGTCAAACAGGTCATATCCCTTTTCTTTGAGGCTGCCAAGTGCTGTCGGTAGGTATAAGAACAACAAAATTTGGTACCTCGCAGATCAGCTGGCAGCAAACACTAACTGATGGTAGCACAGAAAAACTAAACTTTCTTGCTCAAATCAGTTAGCGCTGGCTTCCGTTTCATTATTTGGTCTACAACTTCTAAATCAACTACCAAATTCTGTTGTTCTCATACCTACATGACCATGTCAAACAACAGGGCTATGGGCTGTTTCACTCTGGAAAATCCCTGAAGACTCTCTGACTCTCACTACAGCCATACATGGTCAGAATACAGGAAAAAAAAGAACAAAACGTAGGACTGGGCGATTTGGCAAAACATTTGATCGCAATATATTTTTCTATATTGACCAATATCGATTTTTATCACAATTAAGCTTTAATTGACTGGACTAGGCAGAATCCTAACAAAAATACTTGTTTCTTATAGTCATTTTAGTCTGTGCAGATGAATCACCCCTGAAAGCATCTTTCTTAAGTTACCGTAAGGAAAGGGCATTGTTAGATGCGACACTCTAAACCCTCAAGCAGTGCCCATTAATAAGGGAGACTGCTGGAAAACAGGAGTTATTCCCCCGCCATTACAGATAGGCGGTGAGAGGAGAGGATTGAGCTGTTTTGTGATGAAAGCTCTCTCACTGACTGTGATATATTTCTCAAAAAGATGTGTACAGAAGTGACTTTACAATGAAGAATGATCTGACAAGAATAGCAGGCTGTGCTTAGCACACACAAATATGGGCATGCATGTGAAGGGAATGAAGATAATAGTTCTGTGAGCCAGTCTATGGGCCAAGGTATAGGTAACCAGTCAAATATAGACTGCATGAATTGTGTAGGATAAACATGACCAACATGACAGCGTTGTATGATAGTTTCAGTCCATTCTGAGCTTAAAACAAGAGGTGTTGGCATTTGGTGGGGGTATATGAACTCTACCCTCAGTACGATCAATTGCTTGTTTTCATGACTACAATCTATTGCATGAATAAAACCAGCCGGACCATCTTCAAACCTTTGATACCATGTCAAGTTCTTTGAAACTATTATTGTTATCACCTGGAGAAAAGAAATGCTGACTGGCTGAGAGGGTGTCTGCTAATTCAGTATTACAGCACACCTATGAAGTAGATCTGGTGAAAGCCTTTCATGTTTGATATGTTTTAGTTATGTTTGTTGTCTTAGTTATCCATCATGCTTTATGAAGTTCACAGTCACAGATGTAAGTTTCTTTACACAAGTGTCCTTAGAGATCGGCATGTCTCTTAATCTCCCCAGTAAGTCACTAATGTGTGCTGAAACATCTAGAGTGGCCTGTGTGTGTGTGTGTGTGTGTGTGTGTGTTTTCACTTGCAAATGTGACAGACAGTGATCTCCAGCCAGGCCATTAATCTAATGTATGCAGTCTTTACTGTTCTGGCCCAAGGCAAGCGCTTATTCGTGGACAAGCTCACGGGGCTTCATCCATCACGGGCCATACGGTAACAAGCATTCTACTGATGGTGGGGCCTTCCATCCCCCACTGGTCTAGCCATCATGCACACAGTGTCATTCATAACATTCCAAGGAAAGAACACGCAACACAAACACACATAGACAAATACACTAGGGCTGGGCTATAGACTACGTGACATCCCGGTATACGCTGTATAACCTCTTAAAATGTTCTTGGGTTTGGCATATATTCTGTAAAACATAGGCTGCAATACTGACAACACTGTAATAGTACAAGACAGTATACCCACTACAGCAAACTAGACTACAGCATTGCACTAGACACACACACAGACTCGCACACGCATTGCACATGTACACACATACATGTGCTAACCAGACACACATACCGACACAAGACACACACACACACACACACTCTCCCCATTGTCCAGTCGCCACCACTCAACATCATCGCTCTTGCCCTCGTGTCCAGGGGCCATTAGAGCAGTCGTATTAGATAATATCCTGTCATGAGGGGGCACCATGATAGAGCGAAGCTCCTCTGGGGATGGCAGCTGCTAGATAAACATTGCGGTGTGATCGATGTGTCACCGGACATATGCAACTCAGGAAGCATTAAATCTGATGGGACTTGGGACGGAGGTATCGAGTTTGTGCCCAACTCTTAATAGAAGCCTGTTGCCACTTATTTTTGCTGAAGATACGCCCCTTCAATCTGAGGCAAGGTAAAAAAGAATGAGAGAGAAAAACGACTGAAGTGAAAGAATGGGAAGGGGGAGACAGAAAGAAAGAGTGAGGAAGAATAAGCTTTGATGTGGCAACCGTGCTTCATTCCATTCACTCAATACTACTTCCTCTACATTACTCTATCCATCTCTTTCTCCCTTTATGTTATGCACTTTATCTGACACTTATTCATCATCTCCCACTCTCTCTCTCTCTCACACACACACACACACACACACACACACACACACACACACACACAGTGTTGGTCTCAATTGCACGATACATGAGTTAGAAAGGCAGAGCTGTGAGAGTGATGCAGAAGTCTAGTTTGCAACGCCCCAGTTGTTTGAGATGAACAGGTAATGGCCCATTCCCACCAGACACAGGCACAAACACAGAGCTGCAAGTAGACAGACCGCCCCCCCCTTTTCTGCCTCAATGCCCCTCCGCTGTTACAGATGTGCTTGATCATTACAAAATCTTAGCCAGCTTAGGCTATGAGATGATAACATGGGCAAGTTTGGATGTTCTAGTGGCACCAACCAACAGCGCTTCACAAATAAAAATCATATGGGACACAACGCTGTTAATACTTCTGAACCACAAAGATATCTTTACATTGAATGAAAGAGATGCCGTACAGTACAGCCTGCAGTGATACTAATTTGTTTCTCATCGAAAGAGACAAATGACTGCCAGTGAACATGACATTAAATGTGATCATATTCAGGCAGAAGAGGTCTGGAATAGGAATGAAAACACTGACTGGAAGATCTGATTGTGAAATAAGCCATTTTCTCATTATGTCTGTGAAGATTCTCATTCATCCAGGTCATCTTAGTCAAAAGAGTTTTGTTGTAGGCAACTGGACTTCTTACTGAGCTTGACAACGTTTCGTCTGTTACAACAGACTTCGTCATTTTCTCGTTACATTTTCTCGTTACTGCTGCCCTCTTCTGTCAAAATTACAAACTGCAAATATGAAACTGTACAGCTCACACTTCAGGTAGATTTGTTTTTACAGAACATCTATGAAAGAAGTATGACATTTTCTCATCACTGCTGCCCCCTTATGGCAGTTTTATGGACAGCAAGCTTTAACCAATACTGGTTTAGGGACTACACAAATCACTCTTCAATTGTATGTGGGTTTACAGAGCATTTTTCTGATCCAATCTCAAAATAATAAAACATGCACACACACATCTGAATCACGTATTCATTCACAAGTTTTTCCCATCAGTACATCACATTCTATATTTTAGGAAAAGGGCTTGTGCTAGTCTCTTGCACTGCATGAAGTGACACTAGTTTGATATGTTTGAAACACTCTTTTCCTCCCCATAATTGTGAATGAATGGAAAAATTCAATAAAACATTTAACACAGTAGAGGAAAAAAATCTGCAATAGAAGGGCACATTAGCAGCTACTTAACCCCCAAAGTTAAATAAATTCTGCAAGCTTGACTTCCTTAATTTTCTTGTGGATAAATGAAGTATCTATGTATATCTATTTATCTATGATAATGATTTTAATGATCTGTCAAACTTGTTGCAAAACAGATGCATGACTGGAGATGACAGGCATGCTAATCAATTGCAGAATGCATGTGGGGTTGTTTGAAAGCACACAATAACATTAATAAGGAACAAAAACAACTTCTTTCATAGCTGATCAGTTGATATGTCCGATAGACTGCACTGGATTGAAGACGAGGGAAAAATAAAAAATAAAAATTCAACAGAATCAAAGCCATTGCCCATGCTTAAAACATTCTACCACTCAATAGGCAATATTTAGGGCAAGAATTCTGCAGCTTCCCCAAACTTGTCTACTACTGTTGAGCTTCATTGTAGCAAACCAACTCCTGAAGGTTTTTAAACATCAATCACTTTACTACCCCATAGCCATACCCTGCTGAGTGTAAGATCAACCTACCATCAGCCTGGCCCTTCCTGTGTGTCAGCAGGCTGTCTGGGTGCGGAAGACTGTAGATGACGACTCTGCCACTGGAGCAGCCAGTCGCCAGCAGACCCAGACGAGGCATCTGGGGGCTCTGGAAGAAGAGATGACTTAGAACACATACATGTGTAAACTGTGGCATGACTTTTTCTTTGTGGTTTAAAAAAATTTGCCTCCACACACATCATTCCAGAACAGGAAATCAGTAAAAACAATGTAGTACACATGCCGTGACAGTAGGTGGCATGTTCGCAGAGTAGAGGTCAGAGTGTAAAGCTTGTGTGTGTGTGTGTTCTCCTACCTTCCTGGCTGTGGATGGCAGCTCAAAGGCCCCTGAGGGGCACCACTTGAGGCTCCACACGCAGCCCTCATCCTGGGCAAGACAGTAAGCCAGCCGGGCATCTCTGGAAGGACTAGGAGAATGAAAGCATTGGAAATATATTGAGATGCTTCCTAACTCATCATTGGACCAGCAGCTATTTATTTTATTGCTTTTATTATCATTATGATTTATGATTTTTGTTACACAATATACACATATACACAAACTGACAAATATAAACCCAAATGAACTAAAAAAAACTACATAAACATATATATATATAAAAAACACTACATAAACACTACATAAACACAATAAAAACCCATCTACATACACTGCATGAAGCTGCCTCTAGCCATCCTGTACTGCAAATATCAGCTTCTACCCATTTCAGTGTTGAGTAGCTTAACACACTCACCCAGACCGGTTGTTGAGTTCCCCCAGGTCCCACAGCTGCAGCAGGCCTGGCCCCGTGTGAATGCCCTGTCTTCTGTGGCGGGCATCCATGTCCCGGTGGCTGTACACGGCTACATACTGGTTGCCAGTGGCGCCGTCAGGGCAAGGGCACCATTCCATGGACCACACGGGGCCACCCACAAAGAAGGTGGAATCCCAGCACTCGTTGTGATATGGCATGGCCTCGAACCTGCGAGGAGGAGTGGGGGGGGAGAGAAGTGGATGCTGATGTAGTAAAAAGGAAGTGGATGCTGATGTAGTATGGCTACCAGTGGTGGAATGTAACTAAGTACAAGTACTTCCATCACTGTACGTAAGACAGGTTATTTTTTTTACACTTACAGCCTTGCTTTCTGATCATTTATGATGACATACAATGGATAAGATTGCATCAGATTGTTAAGATTCCATCACCTTGTATTGCTTAAGATTCCATCAGCTTGTATTGCTTCAAACAAATATAGGTCCACAATTGAGAATGAATGGTAAAAAGCATATCAGTGCACATTACTGACCACTCGGTGAGTTTCACGTCTTTATAAACTGAAGTTTAATGAGTTTTAAAAAAGATTGCAGCAGTACATCTAACGTAATGCAGGCATTCTGGAGGTAGTGGGGGTTCTACCACAACAACAGAAAATTCTAAGATCAGAGGCATTCGTAGCAATTTCAATTTCATTGTATTTCAACATAAACGATCAGAAGTCGTAACAAAGTGTAAAAAACTAAATCTAAATACTTTCGTACAATTTCAATTTCATTTCATTTCTACATTTTGATCAGCTAGTATCAAAGTGTAAAAACTTCCGTTAAATCCACTACATTTCTAATACTTTTACTTGCATTCCATTACATTTTGCATTAGTATCTGTATCCGTTTCACTACATTTCTAGAAATCACCTAGGCTCCATTTTTTGCAGAAATCACCTAGGCTCCGTGGCAGTCTCGGAAGTTAAATCAACCAGATGCATTGTTTTGTGTGAAGATGCTTCACAGATTTCAACACTGAGCTGGATGATGTGTAAACTTTATTTTGCTACATTTTGCCATCTTGAACTCAAAGCACTCTTTTTGGGCCAAAATAGCTCTTTTCTAGGATTAGCATCACTGTTATTGCTCATGCTAACGAATTACAACTTGCTACCTACTAGTACTAAGTCAGTACTATGGTTTATGGACAGATTCACCTTACCTTATCTTTTTATCATTTGTGACTACTGGCCTTTTCATATGAATAAGTAGTCCAAAGTTGTTGCGAAAAATATGCTGTGTTTGACTAGCATTATTCTAATAGGTAAGCAATTATCTAAGTGACTCCGGGGTGTAGCTTATTCCACTTTACAAACTTTTAACATTGCTGTCGGGTTGGAGGAGGAGCAATTGGATGAATTGGAGCAGCTCTCCATGAAATATGTAATTCATTCAATATTTAATAATCTAGAGACATGTACCTATCTAGTTAGCATCTAAAAAACAAACAACAAGTTGTTGTCAGGGATCAAATATTTTGACCATGCCATTTTTGTTTTTTTCTAGTCAGCCTACCTTTAAAATATCTCAATCAGAATTAGTGAAAGTTTTGTCTTTGTCCTTCAGGAAACAGTTTAAGTTATCAGGGAAAAATTATATGGGAAAATTTGAAGTTTTGTGCAATTTCATAGCCTAAGAATGGAATGAAATATATACCATTATGGGAAAATATGTTGCACCAATATTTTTACTTTTAGTACTTTTAAAAGTACATTTAAAAAGCAAGTACTTTCCTCTTACTAAAGTAGGATACTTGATGTTGCAGTTCTTCTTTTACTTGAGTATTTGTACTTTTACTTAAGTATTGATTTCCAGTACTTCTTCCAACCCTGTGACCCGGTGACTAATGATGTAATATTAGTATTCTTGCTATTCACCATGCTAGGCAGATCACCGATTCCAAAAAGAAAAAGAAGCAGCTATCGATTACTGCCAAATTGTAGTCAAGTTTAACGAGGCAGGCGGAAAGGAAAGGAGGTTTAAAAAAGTAAAAAAAAAAAATTATCAAAAAAAAATAAAACATAATGAAATCCTTATATTACCTCTTCAGTCTGTGAAGGGTATTTCCTTGTTTCATTTTCTCACGTGAAAGCTTAAACGCTGGAGATTCCATCACTTGAGGTAGATATTTCTCAGCCTCACTAGACACAAAAAACTTTGTGTCAACATTTGCAAAAGCCACTGTTACATTTGAAAACAATAAAATTGCCACAGCTTTGACTTCCCCCACCTTTTGGACAGAAACTGCCAGTCCTTTGCTGAGGGTAGCCATTCAGGGAAGACCCACGGTAGCATGTTATCATTACGGCTGAAAGCAAAACAAACACGTAAGTTATGCGACACAGATGGGGGCAGCCGCTTACTGGTTAGGGCCTTAGGCTTGTAACAAAAGGGTGGCCAGTTTAAATCCTGACCAGGAGAAAAAAATGTGTGAGGGAACTGGTTGAACATTGCTGTCCTGTCCACATCTGCAGCTGAAGTGTAAAGTGTAACATGTGCACCCTGTGTATGTGTGTCACTAATTCAGAGATGGGTTAAATGCAGAGACCAAATTTTATTATGGTATCAACAGAGTGTATATACTTATTCTTATATTATGTTATATTTCCCTGCTGAGGGAAATGACATATTTATACATATTGATACTGTTAGTTACAGTAAGCTAGCTCTGCAGCAAGACAGAGCATCACTGAAATAGCTCCAAGTTCAAAGGTACTTCAATGAAGGCTGACGGTAAGATGATCCTGTAAACAAGATTCCTCACCCCCAAACTGACCAGGGCCCCTCTGACTGCTCTTTAGACAAAACATATGAGAGTCGCCTAAAGATAAATGGCACTACAAACAGCACTACAGCTAAACTTGTGAACTGTGTTTGGAATGTTCATTCACTCAGCATAGTAACCATATAATTTAAAGTACTGCACAATACTTTATTTTAATTTACTGCATATTAGTGTGCTATAAGTTTGGCCTAAGATGCAGACTACACTGTAGAAGACTAACAGGGAGGCTACACTAGATGTATTAAGTCAAAGACATATCTGCCATAACAATTAGCTTCCATTATAATCAGTGGAACTGGCTACAGAAACCAAGGCAGTGCAGCGAACATCCAAAAAAAAATTCAATCTTTTCAAAGTCATTTTTACATGGCTTGACTTAACACTTCCGTAACGCATCCAGTGTAGCCCTAGGGTAATGTTATAGTAATACTAATAATGTCTAGAAGTAATAGTAATCATTAATAATAATAATCTAAAAAATAACAGAATCCACAGTGAGTAAGTGAGCGAATCAGCAAGTGAAGAATTCAGATACAGCTACAGCACACTTCTGTATGGTCTTAGCCTTCACTACTTGGATGTGGATATAGCCTCAAAATGTGTCTAATACACACCAGCCTATAGCTGTGAAAATTATACACTGTACACAATCAACAGGTAATCAGCACTGAGGTATGTCGAGTCAGTAGGTTGGTCACATAAGACCTCCTAGTTCCACCACTCAATATTATGAAAATAAATAATTTCTGTTAAATAATTTTTATTTTTCAGTATTATTTAGTCTATGGAAAAGACTATCCATAATCCTTGTGTAGCAATGATCAAGTCTGGTAAACTTCGACTAGCAAGGCTAGCCAAGCGCTTTCAATCTCAGTGTATAATCTAACAGAAGCTCAATATGATTACATATAACTGATTTCATGTGATTGTGTGTATGTGTGCGTGTGTGGGTGGGTGTGTGTGTTCGTTCAAAGTGACATGACACAAACTGGAGTGAGCATGCTTCACCGTGTACAGGCTGCATATGTGTCTCATTCACTGGTGAATTCCAGCATGTCTAATTACATACAATATCTCCACATGTCAACTGCTGACATTACAGAAACACTATGTACTGATGAGTTGCCTGTCTGTGTTGCAAAACCTGAAAAGATCCTCTGAGGAATAGATCAATGGAAAAAAAAAAACATGTACAAAATACTGAGAGGAGCGCACTGGCATTTGCAAAGAAAGAGATTGTGTGATGGAGAGACAAAGAGACTCACAATTCCTTGTGCGCAGGGAAGGCCGTCCACACTGGGTACATCAGCCTGTTCGAGAGCCCATTGCTTGCTAAGCCCGGTCTCTGCAAAATAAATAAAATAAAACCTTAGTGCTCAGTTAATAACAATCTGAATAATGAATGAAAAACACAACTTCCATTCAGAGAAGTTTCTTTGCACCATACAAACACAAACATGCACAAACACACTAACATACACATATACACACACATACACACATGCACTTTGGTATTCTGGTACAACACTGAAGTGCCTGATCTAGTGTTCTCTATGGGCCTGGATATGGTGCAATCAGATTAGAACAGACTAAAGAACACCACCAAAATTTTCCAAAGTCCACTATTTCTCACACAGGATGGCTTTGAATGCCATTTCAGTGTGGATGTTTTTGATATCATTAAGTGTTCATAAAATCATAAAGAAGCATAGTGGTTAAGGAACCTGGCTAGCTTGCTAGTAGCCTGGCAACTGTGGGTTCAAATCCTGGCTGCCACTGTTGTGCCCTTGAGCTAGGCACTTAACTCTAAGTTGCTCTAGGGGAGACTGGCCCTAAAGTAATTGATAGCTGACAAATGTAAGCTGCTTTGGATAGAAGTGTCTGCTAAATTCAAAAATGTATGCGTAAAATTGTGTAAAGTTGTGCAAAACGTAGAGCAACACAACACTTCCCCCTCCAGTTAGTGTGAGGGGTGCATTCATCTCAGCCCCCAAAACTTATCCCATTGGTCGAGGCAAAGTTGGCTGTATGGGATTGTTTTGGGTACCCCAAAAGGTTTGGAAACAGAAGTTGTTCATCTTTTTATTTATACAAACATAAAACAATTTAAAGCTGTAGTTGCAATACTAAAGATATAATTACTAGGATATTAAAACTGATGTGATATTTTTGCTGAAGGATGTCTTGCCATCAGAATCTCGCATCTCCCTGAAGCACAGAATATCTCTGCCTGCCAGCATTCATCCATTTGTTTATCCACAATGTACTTTAAAGGGGAAGTATGAGAGTTCATATGGCTTTCTTGAGCATGTTACAGCCACATGTAATGAACCCCTCTGAGAGGATCACGCAAATCAAACACTGTAGGGATGGGAATTGAGAACGAAATGCTTCGGTCTACTGGAACTGTACGCCTCTGACCTTATCATGTTTTTGATCATAGGCAGTTAGTCTTTTTGAAAGTAGAACTGAAAAAGACAACATAGTTCTACATGATTTACCTCTGTAGTAATATTGGCTACATTACAGGTTCATATGTTTATACTGAAAACCTATGTGGACTAGTTTCTCAACTGTAAGGAACTGATAAGAGAACTGATAAAGAATCAGACCAATAAGCAGGATATGACAATGGCATCAATACTGATAATATCCTATCAATTCCAAGCCCTCGTAGCTAAGAGCACATTATTGGGGTCTGGACTCACCCGTATTGGAAAAGCTGAGGAGAAATTAGAATTCTTCTGAAATATTGGAGCTACTTTGCGCTCACGATGAGAGAACTCTTCGTCTGAGTCTTCATCATCATCCATCATCTCATCACTGTCATCATCTTTTTCCTCAGGCACAAAGTCAGAATCTTCTGCCAAGTCACTATCGGGCTCTGGGGCCTTCCTCTTCTTCCGCTGGGCAGTTGCCTGTTTCTTAGGCGTCTTTGTGTTGCTAGGTGCTGCATCTGCATCCACATCCATGTCCACGTCCTCATCTTCATCCTTCTTCTGATCATCAGCATGGCCACCATTCAGGCTTTTCACAATGTTGTGAAGGTACTCGATTGCACTGTGAAAGATTAAAAAGATCAAAACCAGTCAAATGTGAAATGTCAAATGTGGCAGAATGCATTGAGGTGACAGACCGCTGACTCCATGCAGGATAAGAAGCGATAAACTGGCATTACCAGCAACAAATGGCCATTTAAATATCAGAAAAGCAAACTTCTTTACATATTTCTGTGCGCTGGCAGATAGTTATGGTAGTGCAGTCAATCTGGACTCCAGCTACAGGTTATTTTGCTTTTCCATGGTTATGTGGATATCTGAATATATGGTAAGTCATTTTCATGCAATGTTTCAGGAATTTCAAATGTTCTTCCAAGTGATGGCCTACTTTCTCCCTTTACAACAGTGCTTTAGGTATCCAGATAAAATATGATATAAATACAATCTGTTATGTTGTCACAGGGTTAAATAACAAGCAACAAAAAGCTTTCATACTCAAACCATGTGCAAACTACATACACCTTAGCCGCTCTCCTCTTGGGCCGACCACCGGGCGTCACCTCTGAAGTGTCAAGAGAAGATGCAACCTCCAGCCCGGTTGTGTTCTTGGCCATGGGCGTGCTAGTGGCCTGTGGCAAAGGCATGGAAGGCTGTTTCTTTGTTGAGGCTTTTGGGGTTGCTGGCACAGCTTTGGAAGTTTTAGGAGTTCTGGCTTTGGGGCTTTTTACTGGCTGTTTCCGTTGACCCTTTGCTGTGGACGGAGTATGCGCTTTGCCTTTTGCCTTTCTTGGTGTTGCTAGAGGGATAAGTTATAAGAATTATTATTATTATTATTATTATTATTATTATTATAAGAATTATTATTTGTCATCATACAGTTCACAGTGATTTATTCAAAATGGTAGAAAAGCTGTGAAAAGCAAATAGTTGTGTAAAAAAAAAAAACAATTCCAGTAGTGTTAAGGATATTACTGCCTGGCATGGTTGAACCGCCATATAGGCTGTGAAAACCTTGAAACCTCCTCGATGTACAACAAGCTTGAAGAATGATACCTTGCTCATAGTTATCTTCACTCGGTCCACAAGTTGAGCTGTTCCTGTTAGACCCAATCTCTCCTACGGACTCTTGGAGGTTGCTGTCAGATGCTTGTGGGCCACGCTTCCTAGCAGGTTGTCTGCGAGCTTCCGTTGAATCCCCATTTGTGTTCGGAGATGACCTGTTGGCACTCTGACTTAGCTGATCCGCTTGTTGGGTCACGTCCTCTCCTTTAGGCAAACCCATACCCCTATTTCTACGTCTGCCCAACTTTTGGGCAGCGGATGCCATGAAACAACTGCTATGCCTTCTCTCTTCCAATCTGGTGCAAGGTTTCACCAATGCATACCTGAGAAATCAAGGATGATCAAATGTAAGCCATAGATTTTGTAACATTATTATGACGAGAAACTGATCAGACTAGTCATACGTATCTGAAGTGCTTGAAGAGTAATGTTTAAGCCAAAACATAATTGTGTCTTATTGTGTTTAGTTCACGTAACATACGGTATCATCACTCGGTTATCACAGCACGCATTCTTTCAATAGCGTTGCGCTTTTAGCACGAAGTTACCTGACTACTGACAGATTTACAGCTAATTACATACGAGGCTTATCAGAAGCAGCTAAGGTAAATTGTTGAAGTGGTAGTGATATATCATAACTTCAATAAAATGTCATTTTAAGATTGCTTATGCTGACATCCTTTTCGGGTAAATTCATTACAGATCACCCGGCTGCTTCACAACTTTGTCATGCTAACCAGCTACATTTTGTAACGTTTCAGGTAAACAATTAAACTATTTCCTACGATTTACCAAAAGTAAATAGAATAATAATTGTTAAAAGCTGGTCAATGAAACACTAACTCTACAAAAAAAACACAAAAGGCATTGGGTTTTCCACACTGGGAGCACATTATTTCAGTAGCTCAAGCCTTTAAGCCATAAAGCTCGAAGAGGCCCTTTCCCCGTCAGATCACCGGTTCGAACCTCCATCATCCTCGTTGCAGTCCAACAGAATACCAACTAATGTACAGCCCGCGAAACTTCGAAGGTCCAGCTAGACGTTTCTTAATGCTTACCTTCGTCGCCCATTCGATGGAATCAAAGCAAATGCAAACGATCGATAATATCAACTGTGCAACTTAGCCGTCCTACAGCCACGAGCCTTCCGCGATTATGGGCAGCGCCATGTTGGTTCAGTCATCCCATACAATTTTATATTACTCGTTGCTGCCCCCCACCGAATGAAAACTGTTCTAATAAATGTTGTGCTTGCAAGTCGCCAACTTACCACTGGGTGTCACATCATGTGTCTCAACAACACCAAACAACCCTGAAAATAAAACTTGCCATGTTAACAGTACACAAACTTTTAATTACACAAGTTTTAAGTACATTTCCTTATGTCGTTGCAAAAGGTTACATGTGTTCTAAATAAAAAAAAAACACAAGTAGTATACAAGTCGACTAACCTAACAATATACTTTTATTATAAATACAGCTTATTACTGGGTAAGGAAATGACTCCTTAAACCTGCAGGCTAAAGACATACCATGAGGTTACGGTGTTAAGCTGACAACAACCTAAGAAAACTGTAACTGTACGTTAACGTCAATGCAGCTGTCATCTAATGTTACTTTGCAGACGAAACAAGGCATATTGGGGAAACAGATTTACAGACCACAGTGGAATTCTTTTTCTCTCTCTGCACAATAATATGCATGCATTCCTTTCATCATAAGACGGATAACACGGTCATACGACATGAGCGGAACTTAATAATGTTCAGCAACGCCCAAAGACTTGTTTTGGTCCTTTTGTGATTAAAAGCTTTATAAATGAAAAAGTATTTCAGCACTGTGCAGCAGTTCTATATACTGTCATACACAGTGCCATCAGACAAGAAGTAACCCATGCAATACCCTTGCCAATAATCTTTTTCATGAATTCATCTCTCAAACTTAATTTCTTGACAAAATACACACCTGCCAATTACACTACTGCTCATATGTAGAAATTGATGATTAGCGTTCCTAATATTATACAAAAACATCTTTCCCTTATTTTGTACAGCAGCAATGATCATCACTACCATTCAATGGGATTGGGAAGGAGCATTGTGTACAAGACCACATCACATGCAGCTGGTTGAGACACATATTGAGCAGAAGTCTACAGTGTGTTCATAGATGACAAAACAAAAATGACACACTGACCAGGGTGAACAACTTGGATGTCACTGAACAAGGCAACTCCCCTTCCTGTTGCACTTATTCAATGTTCTGGCTTGAAGTCAACTGGGATAAAACAAATAATAATAATAATAATAATAAAAACACTAGCACATGTGTCAAAAGTAGTTATTCTTCGTTGGTTAAAATTCACTGTCAGTTGTACTACTTGTAGTACATTAATGTTGCACTCTTGATTGATATGAAAGGAGGTCTGAGAACCCAATAATGCTGGGTTAAACAATAAAGAGACAGACGAAGGCATAGTGGCAGGTTAGGGGTTGCCCCTGATCTGCTTGGCAGGAGGAGGGGGGTGGATGGCATGGTGGCGTTCGGTGATGGGCGGTCTCTTCAGGGCCCATGCGTCATGGTGCACCGTTTGAGTGGCGGTGTCCTCCACTTCTGACTCGCTGCTGGAGGTGCCGCCGCTGCTGCTGCTGCTGTTGCTGCCGTCAAAATCGTAGCAGTCTTTCTCCCTAACCCCCTGCTTCTCAGCCGACCGCTCCCTTTCCTTCTCTCCATCCATCACATTGGGCTCCTTGCGCCTTCCCTCAGCAGCGTCTGCAGCCCCGGGGTTGGCAATGATGACTGTGGAGGGGGTGGCAACCTGGGGGGTCATCTCCTGCCAGGCACTGAGGCCTGGCGTGAAACGGAGACTGGGGCTCTGCTCAGGTGTTGGCTCAAGCACAATATGTCTAGGCTTTGACTTCAGCAGCTTTTCGAAATTCTTGGAAGCTTTTTTACTCACCACAAACCATTCCTGGGGGTACAACACATGGGAAAGCAAACAGTGGGTAAAGACATTTCCAGACACTATGAACTACCCTGTCAGCATGAAAACTACTCATATTAAGTACGGTTGACTTATATAATACTATTGTGCAACCTGAGGCAATACTTGTGCACAACATGGTTGGGTATTCAACTTGTACAACATATTGGATGCACAGAAAAATGGTAATAATTGTGTTAAATTAAATTAAATACAACAAAATAATTGTTACATAAAAACAATTCAATGCAATATCCATTAAACTGTAAACAGTAAAACATTATGTTACGTATTCCAGGTGTTCCAGGTTGACAACATTACTAACCTGAGAGTGGACAGAGTTGATATGGTACTTCACACCACTCTCAGAGTTGAACTCCTTACGGCATATCAGACATTTGTATTTGCCAGCTTCAAACTCACCCTGTGCAAGTAAAATAATAAAAAAGTCATCTGGATGAGAAATCTGAGCTTGCCTTACAAAAACGATGTTTTTTCTACCTGGAAAATATTTCAAAACCATTTTATTGGGTTTGGCCACAGTTATAAAATATAAAATATGTTTTCTAACAGCATATTTTAAAAGCTGGAGAAAATTTTAATGCCAGAAAATTCCTCACCATTGTACAGAGGCCGAGGTGAGCTTTCAACCCAGATACACTTGTGTACACCGCACCACAGCCCTGTGGACAAGATTAAGAAAACTACTGTTTGTGAGATAATTCATCTTCCACAGATATGGCTCTCTGATGTGTTCAGTCATCGAGTCTAACAATCATTAAAACAGGCTTTTTGATAGGTCTGACCTGATTAGGGCACTGAACTTTCCTTTGCAGTTTGACTTCATTCTTCCACTTGCGCAGAACCTCCTGACTGAAAGCTGGCAGTCCAGGACGGGCATATTTCAGCTGCCAAGTAAGACATTTGGATTATTTACCCCAAAAAACATGTAGGCCTATTAACCAAGAGAGGCATCCTAATTTCAACGATTACATTCAGGTACAGACTGTGCAAAAGCTTTATTACATTATTCGGATTTTCTTCATCACGTTATTCAGATTTTCAAATACTGCTCTGAACTCAGTTTTTAGTTTGTATAGTCCATATGCATTGACCAGATGCATTTCGCCAAAGCCACACTACCACCGCCCAGTACATGAGCACTTCATTATTCATGTAATTCTGAAAGTACCCTGACAGCAATGTTTTTTATTGTATCAGTGGACAGAACTGAGGTGGTCAGGAATAAAACTGTTAATTTTGAAAAGCCCAGTGTGTACATCACATCCATACCTTATTTCAAAATTAAACTGAAAATATCTTCCTACAGCATGACCTCTTAAACACAGCTATAGGCAACCACTGTCTGTTATACTGTCAGTAAGGGAAGGTCAATTCTCAACATGAGTGGAAGTCCTCCTCCATTGATGAGGGAGGAAGGTCGTCCTTTTTTTCAATTTTTAAAGAAAGAACTTCCAGGAGAAATGTATAAAAATCAGATATTTAATAGATAAACGTGCAAAAACATGTCAAAACAGCTGGAATACCTTTATTTTATCACTACGAAAACAGAAAAAAGTCACCAAAATATCATCCTCCCTTACTCCCTCATTGACATCCAATATAAACACTAACCAGGCGATTCACAGGCTCCTCTTTTAACATGGAGTGAATGGCAAAAAGGGAGGAACGTCCTCCCTTTGGGCGGGTCAGTTTAAAATGCTTGCCTGTCATCAATCAGCCAATCACCGGAGCTGCATTCGTCAATGGCCAATCAGAATGAAAGGGTGGGTTGATGGGTTGACATGCAAGGACTTGTAACACTGTCATTGTTGACAGACATTCGCAGACGGTAGAGAGTTTGAGCCTTTGTAGAGTTTTGCTTTGTTGTGTCAATTAAAAAAAGAATGGAAAAAAAGAATGGACGTTGTATTCATGATGTTAAATACCCCATTTCGAATTCGATGAAGGGCCAAATTCAGATAACAAGGGCAACTATAGGCAGTTGGCTGAACTGCTAGCACGATACAACAATTTGCTTGCAGAGCAGTTGCAGTCTTGTGGTGTTTCAAAATCATTTCTGCCACTTTCACAATATTGCAGTGTAAAGCACAAAAGACAACTGACATTACCACAAACAAACTATACTCATTGCACTGTATGGTATTTCCCATGCTGACATGTGTTCTCAAAAAACTAATAAATTTTATTTAACACTATCCCCCTAAGAGCAAGCACCAAGGCACCTTCCTGGTTTTGCAATTCTTTCTCTCTCCCTCTCAACCATTCACCCATCTACTCCCATTTACCTGCTCACCCACCTGACCACTTTACACCCTGTCCTCCCATATTTTTGTGACCACCAGTCGCCACTGGTGGAAGACCACGCAATATCCCATCCACATTGTCATCCATGTCACACTATGCGGTACATCTAGTTGAACAATATAAAAACCACAACATCTTAAGCAAGGTACAAGGCATGAGAGAAGTTCTCGATAAAGACCAAGAAATAAGCATGGAAATAGGTCACATTTTGGGGACAACTAGAAGCTATTACTAAAATTCCGGTCACATTTTGAGGACAACTAGAAGCTATTACTAAAATTCCCTGATGTTGTCCACAAAAATATAAAATTTCCTTATTTTCCATATCTGAAACAGGCTGTGTTGAAATTCCATAATTTTCCTGATATTCCCTGACCCATGGAAACCCTGTCCATGGTTGGAAGATACGCTGGGACACAATGAGTGAGTACACCAGACTCAGGGAACGTCATAACAAGATCAACTTTTTTTTTTTTAATCAGCAAATGGTGCTAGACTAGAATACCTCCTACATACTTAATACAAGGCACAAACAGAGAGAAAAAGATTTTAGAGCTATGTACTAACATGCATAACAGTTTCTCTCCAATTCACCATACAGAGCCAAGCATCTAGTGGAGTTGCTTACTCAAAATCATGGATGCCCATGTCCAAAGTCACGACAAACTCAGCTCATTGACTGCTCTGTACTTCACAGAAGGGACTGTACCTTCTTATCGTCTGGGACCAGGTCCCGTTGCACCTTTCTCTTCGGCCACTCCTTACTGAGCTCGTCATTGGCTATCTCCTGCAGGTGATAGACGGCCACTTGTGCAGACGTGCGCTTCACACGGCCACTGTTCGTCCTCTCTGGGCTCGGCTCCTGCTGGGCCTTTGACTCGTCCTCATCTACCTTCGGGGGCGACTGTAGACAGGTCACAACCATTTAACCTTATATGTACTGAAATGTATCACTAGCCGTGTTTCCATTTAACATATTCTCATTTCATATTGTTATTAATGAAATTCAGCACAAGGAAATGTGCATCTGCTGTATTAAACTGTCCATCAACTTTAACTGTATTATACCCTATGCACATTATGAGTTAATCTACCCACCCTCAAGTGAATTGAATTCATATGCACTTTAGGAGACTGATGTGAATTTGCAGGTGTTTCCAAGTGAGGATAATGCACATTAAGAAAGTGGATGGAAACCTGACTACTGTCAAACCAGACTCAGGAAACAATCTGCAAATGGTGCTAGACTAGAATATCTCCTACATACTCAATACATGCCACAGAGGGAAACAGATTTTAGAAGTGTGTACTAACATGCATAACAATTTCTCTCCAATTCATCATACAGTAACCCAGTAGTTCTCAATTATTTTCTGTTGCGCCCCCCCTTTATGACTTTAAGTAAGTGAATCATAAGTAATGTTATGGATAGAGACCGTATAGAAGGAGAGAACTCACTGGAGCATGTTCAGATTTAAGGTGGTACTCCAGGCCTGCCCTGGAGCGGTACGGCTTCCCACAGTGCTTGCAGTTCAGCAGCAGCTTCTCCAGTTCGGACTCTTCTTTGCCACACTTCTTTGCGTGATACAGGTAGCCCATGATGCTGGTGAAACTACCAGTGCATCCCTGAAAACAGTGGTGGAAAACAAAGAGTAAGCAACAATAACATCAACAAATTAATAAACAGACTGGCAACAACAGGGTGGTATTCTGAGAAGGTGGCTAAGTGACACAACCAAGAGAACATGGTAAACCTGCAAATAGAATAGCCTGATGGCTTTGAGTAGTTAAAAAAAAGAGGACTCGGGTTCTTCTATTTTCAGGTTTTCTACTACCTCCGGCTTAATTACCCAGGTTTGCCATTTAACAACCTTCTTGGAATACTCCTCAGAACTAACAGCAATGACAACAACAACTTCTCAAAATATCAAAATACATTTTCACAATTACTATCACAACAATAACTTAATGCACTTGCCACCTCAGGTTCTATCAACTGAAACTGCGAAGTGTACCTCTTTTGAACATTTCAGTTTGCCCATTCTTTTCAGAATCTTCCTGAGCTTCTCTTTCAACACCTGCTCATCCATCCCACTGCTCTCTTGCAGTGCAGGCTAAGAGAAACAGGACAGAGAAAGTGAGGCAAAAGTGAGACAAAGTGAGACACCCACACTAGGACACAATGGCTGAATCATCTCTAACCCTAAGGCTAGGGCTACACCAGGTGTGCTACTAAAGAGTCAAGTCACGTCAAGTCAAAATATAATTATAAAACTAGTATACATATATATTTAACAATGTTTGCAACACTCTAGCTGTAGTCAGCTCCATTGATTATCATGGAAGCTAATTATTGCTGCATTCAAGATACAAACTTAACGCTTCAGTAACATAACCAGGGTGGTCTCCCTGTAATCCACAAACCCACAAAGGCAATCATGTTCATGCACAACAGTGAAGTCCAGGGCCTAGGGTTTTATGGCAGAGATTGGGATTGAGCCAACAGTACTGGGAAATGAATACCTCTGAGACAGAAGGTCTTACCAAGTTGTTGTGGTCAGCCATAAGATGATACTTCATCCCTGTTGAAGATTTCAGTTGTTTTCCACAATGTGGACATGTAAAAGGGTTCTGCAGGGGAACATTCAGGGGAAATATGGAATTTACCTTACTGCAGGTCACCTTATTAACTTAGCTGTTAGTGCCAACTAATTATCAGTTAACTATGTGAAATAATATTAATTCATTATTATTAATTAACTATTAGCATTATGACTATCTACCCCCCTGGTAACACTTTGAGCCAAGACCAAAGAAGCCTTACTGGGCATGAATGAACACATGTATAAATGATTAGATAAATAAAACATCAGTGAGGTAATGCACACTTGCAGTGCCTACCATATTACAGGACTCCATGTGCTTCTTGAGACCCTCTACTGTCTTTCTTCCGACTGATTTGCACTTGGGACATGTGACCCTTCCCTTCCCCAAGATCTGCAACTGCCACCTCTCTTCCTGACTCCCTGGGCAAGCATAATACATGGTAAGGAAAATGGGGTCAAATAAAAGTGATGCATTTACAGTATACTGTATTTTTTAGCTCTGTATGAAACACTTTGGATGAGCGTTGCTGGCACACCTGGAGGATATGTCGGTGGGTCTCTCTTAGTGGTGAAGATCCTTGGCCTCGGCTCCTCGGATGGCAGCATCAGGTGACTGCTATCTGTGCGTTCCACGACAAGCACTAAGAAACAGTAAATGCAACAGTATCTATGACTAGAAATACTTAAAAAGCACAATAACAGCTTTGTTCATGCTCACCGAGTGTTGTCGGTAAAAAAAAGAATGAGAGAATTTCATACGACATACACTGGACAGCAAACTGGCAGCTAACACTATGGGCAAAATTCTCCCAGGTGCTAAAGTCCAAGGGCTTAACTGCAGGCTGAAAAGCCCACAGCGAATGCACTTTTTTGGATTTAAACACCTGGAGAATTTTGCCTTTAACTGAATAGTGCCTGTAGTTTACTTTCTGTTTACATCTCAGAATACTGTGACTGAATCCTAATGCTCATCTAAGCCCTACACTCTGAGCACAAGCAATTAACTGGCATGAATTGGCCTGATAATTGGCTGATTCAGGTCGGTCAAGTCTGTGAGGGTTCACAGCTCAGGGTTAGAGGGGACACTGAGATTCAGCCAGTGTGTTGATGCTGTGTCATTGTGACCTATAAGAAACATACCTGACTCTCTGATGACACCTGGAAGGCTTGTGACAGGGGACCGGCATGGCTCCTCCACAAGCTGCTTCCTCTTTATACCACCACCTAAGCGAGAATCACTGCAGTCAGTTGTGCACTGCCATAACACACAAGCCCACTTTATTTAAGACTTTTAAAAGACACAAAGCACTGTGCTGCAGTGTAGTGCACAACCAGTGACTTGAAAATGGAAATTGTTACACATTTTTACATACTGTAACTTTAACAAATCAAACTCAATTTTGTGATATTTGACGCAAGCCGTTGATGCCAAAGAGCACCTACTGTATCTCTGATACATACAGAAGTGAAGCTACACTCTTGACTGCCAATACACAAACCCACAAAGTTCAGCTACTATATGTTTCATAGGAATGGTTAACTCCTCTAGCAGAAGCTGTGTGTGTACAGCACCTTACCAGCCCCCCTCATGCTCTCCAGGCCGTGGCAGCAGGGCTCTCTGGTGGGCATCCGGTAGGCCATGTGGCCCAGGTGGCCCAGATGCCCAAGATGGCCCATGTGGGGCTCCTCGGCCCCGTTGATCAGGCTGGAGGCAATGACTGAGCAGGAGGAAGAGGATTCGCTCGCAGGATCCTCAGAAGGGCTCATGAAGACGGGCTGCAGGTCATGGTACCTGTGGAAGACAGCACCACACAGGGATGTGGACCTTTAGTTGAGCACACTAAGCTCACTTTTTGACTATTTGGATCATTTCAATGACTTGTCAGCTTTGGCGAATACAGTAACATTACGATAACAAAGCAGTTATCTGGTTATGTTGACTAGTGTAAACCCTGACACATTACAAACTTACCATTGCAAAGTGTCTGTACAATCTCCAAGCAACTGGTGTATGTGCGCATCATAGTCTGAAATTTAATATTCCAAAATATTTTGTTCCTCTTCCCTTGCAATTCTGACATTAGCAAACTAATGTAAATATATCCATGCAAGGTGCCATCAGAGCCATGCAACACTGACAAGCTACAGCAGCGAATCAGAACGCAGCTCATTATTATAGCAGGAAACCCAAGGCACTTTATGCAAAGGCTATTTCAATATGTTACAGAGGGCCTTGTTACCGTGCCCTTGGACCATTTTCATCCCAACTAAAGTTACATATAATCTTTGGAGACCTCAGAGAACAAATTAAAATACGATATAGATATGTCTTTAAAAAAGAAACACACAAAGGTATTCATAGCAGAACATGGGATAGTGAGTGAAATACTGGCATATGCGTGCACTCACTTTTTTCTGGCATACGTCCTCTTTATGCTTTGATTCTTCTGACAACAGGCCTCATCAATCTAGAAAACACGGAATGGAATAGTGATGTTTTGGAAGGGTTGGGTTGGGTGTTTCTTTGAATACCAAGAGTGGTTCATGTCAATGTGTCTGGACATTTTTGCGTCTTAAAATGGCAGAATTCATTAGGGGAAAGTAACCATTTTTATGATGCATGGTAGTCATGCTGTGAATCAATGTATTCATTAACACTGGGGACTTGGATGTTTCTGTTCTGCAAGTCTTCAGTAAAGTAGTCAGTTACCTTTGATGTTCCAATGCCCCCTGATTCATATTCTAGTAGTCTCTGTCCAGGAACTACAGTATAAATGGACAACTTGTCAAGCTTGAGCAATATTGTAGATGTCAAATCATATATTAGCAATATGTACATTGCAAGATAGTGACAGATAAAGACAACATGTTCAAACAAAGCCAACTCTTGACAATTACACAAATCTTGATTTTGTCTATACAATGCTATTCGTTCCATTTTTGGCATGTTAGACTTCATTAATTACCTTTTGTATTGGACTTTAATTGTGGCCTGTGGATCTTCTTTTTTGTGGTCACATACGTGACAGACATGTTGTTGTGCATGTGATCCATGTTATCTTTGGACCTAAACAAGTCAGTAAAGGTCAGTGAACATCTATCTTTGGATATAAATGTCACTGCAAAGCATTTCAAAGCAATCAAACAAGTAACAATTGCACATTTCAGCACCGCTGAGCCTGTAACGCCATGCATTGTCCCGTTTCAAATACAGGCCAGTGTACAAAATATAATCAGGTCGTCTTCACTTCGGAAGACTATGTAGTAATCAAACAACCCAGGACTTCACAATATGAACTATTTTTATTCCTCTGCAGAGCAACGATCACGGTGTAGACAGAGGTAGAGAGGTCCTCTGAGCCACCATCATTGTCCGCCGAGTAGCCTTTTCGAAGGGATCCTTCTAGCGACATTGGGGTTCACATACCAATTCGTTTACGCTTGGAAAAACAAAACATTTGCTTCCCTCTGTGGTCCATTAGAGGCTTACAATGTCATACAACATACAACTCGAACAGAAACACGTGCAAACCGATGCATTCTTCTTGGAAAATACAGAGCTAGGTTAGCTACAATGTGACATGTCTACCCTACCTCACACCCCTTTAGTGGCTACGGTTCCTGTCGTCTTTTTGTACGATCGCACATTTTCTCCCTGGCAGCCCATACTGGCAGTGGCATGCTACTCAGGAGTATGTTAAAACACTGCAATTGAACGATGTTGTTGAATCTGCCTTGCTTTCACCGTCCCTTGCCAAATTCTGAGGAAACCATTACCAGCCCCTTTGCTCGATTACTTCATGCTGGGAACGCCCTCTTTTTCCGTGGCAACAAATGAGATGCACGTCCCTTTCGCTCCCTGATCAGTACGGTTGCTAGAGGTGGGCGTTACGTACGGCCTTGGAACGCTATCTCCTCCTTCAGGGCGAGTTCACAAGGATCATCACAAGCGAGCTCAACTTCATACAGCTGGAAGGGTTTGCTCTGGATCATAGGATGAAATGTTTCTAATAATTCAAGTAACTTTGAAAGTGTGAAATGTAAATTAAGACTATGAGATTCAGCCGTATAATGACTTGCCGGTTACCAGGAGCAGACAACCCTGATTTCCAAGGACAGTCCCCGATTATGGTGGTCTGTCCCTGGTAAAGTACAAGAAAACCCAATTTGTCCCACATTTTGAAGCTAAAACATTACTTATTTTAATGACATGAATGTAGAAATACGAATGTCCCTGGTTCCCAAGGCAAATTCAGGGATCTGTCCCAAATTTCCATCGCAGAGGTTTTGTCTCCTTAAGCTAATAACAAAGTCACAGATCGCTGTAATTTACTACTTTTTGACTGGATTACTTACATGCTCTATGCCCAAACAACAGTAACATCCTAACATTGTTTTCATTACAGTTAAAGCTCCCTCATGTGGCTGCAGTGAGGACTAACCAGACACAATGAAGTAGGCCTACAGATGCTTATAGAATCTCTGACAAAAATACTTGAAAGATGCCATGGATTTCATCTTTTTTACAAGTTTTGTAAGATTTGTGGACCCAAAGCTTCCATAGTATGACTTGCTCTGATATACACTGATAAAGTTAATCTAAATCAAAACAATAAAGTAGTGAACAACAGATGACACTTTTAAATGCATAACTTTTTATTCAGTGCTAAATGTTTTTTTAAATTATATTTGTGTAAGTGTACAAATATGTATGTATGTATGTATGTATGTATGTATGTATGAATGTGTCTCCTATGTCTCCTATGTATGTAAACAGTTAATTCACGCCTTTAGCTTCTTCTTCTTTAGCTTCTTTGCATCTCTCCATCCATGAGATGATGTTTTATTTCTTCACCTGTAAATTGCATGCATGTCTAGTGGATGCATGTATTTCTCTTATTTTCCTTCCTCAGCATCTCATCCTTCTCCTTTTCTTTTCATCATTCTCATTCTTGCTGTTTTTTCAATAACTATTCAGTTTCTTGCAGTTGTAGCTGTTCTTCCACTCTTTCTCTAACACTTAGCCACCAAGTTAGGCCTTGGAAGCCCCTCCTCTCTCGTCCTTTGCTCTTATTTTCTTGTCTGCCATCTCCTCTCTGTGTCTCTTTTTCCTCTCCTCAATTTCCTTTTTCATTCTGTTTTTCTTAGCTTTCTCTTTGCTTTTTGCATCAGCTTTTTCTTTTGCCATATTTTTCTTCTCTTCTTTCTTTCTCTGTTTCTCTTCTTCCAGAAGATGTTTCTTCATCTCTTTCTCCATCTTTTTTAGTTTTCTCTCTCTCTTTTTATGCACTGCCAATTCTTCCTTTTCTCTCTTTTTTCTCTCTACCAGCTCTTCCTTCTCTGTTTTTTTCCTTTTTGCCAACTCGTCCTTTTCTCTCTTTTTCTTCACTGCCAGTTCTTCCTTTTCTCTCTTTTTCCTTGCTCCCTCTTCTTCCTTCTCTTTTTTTTCCTTCTCTGCAAGTTCCTTTTCCAATCTCTTCTTCTCTTCTTTTGCCTCCCTCTTCTTGATTTCTAGCATTTTCTTTTCCTCTATGGCCCTCTGCTTCTCAAGTTTCTTCACAGCTGCTTTCAGCCGCTTTTCTTCATGTGCTAGTCGTCGTTTCTCTTGCTTTTCTTTGTCACACTGTTGCCTTTGCAGCATCTTCATCATCTTTCTTTCAGCCTTCTCCTCCACTTTCAGCTTCTGGCAGCAGTCTTCCAAGTCAAACTCAAGTTTATCCCTCTCTCTTTTCATTTGCACCTCTTTTGATCTCTGGTTGAAACAGAGTTCTTTCTCCTGAATTTGTAAGTAGTCCCTGATATAATCCCGGTGCTCTGGAGTCATATTCTTCTGCTCCTCTTGAAAATACTCTTTACGTTTCTCAAGTTTTTCCCAATTTATCTTCAGCCTGATCATTTCCTCTATTTCCTGATCATTCAGCATTTCCAAATTGTCCAGAATGGCCTTTCTCGTACGTCTAAGGTGTTCAGCGTTGGTTATTTCAGCAGTTTCTTCTGAGAAAGTGTTTTTCTCTGCCAGTGCAGGACCAACAAGATCAGCTCTTTTCCTATTTATCTTTGACAGACAAGCCTTTTGTGTCCTCAAGGTCATCTTTTCAATGATGCTTTCTTCCCTAATGCAGATCTGAAAAATAAAGTAAGGATGTTCACTGTCACATAGGTCCATTCAGATGTCAAATACCCTTGTTACTTCCAGAAACAGAAGTCAATGTTTTTATTTGACATTTCAAGTATCTAGTAAACATAAATAACTAGTAGGCTAAGTTATTCCATGGCTCTGATTTCAAATATCTAAGTGTTTGTGTTGCACTGACCTTCATTATTTCCATCGGCCCCTTGTCAACACAGCGAGGACACTTCAACTCCACTGCTTTCAGGGTATTTGGACAGACAAGGATGATGGGAGGACCGTGACACAAGTGTCCCACAGGAACACCGTCCACCACTTCTACTTTGTGAGGAACCAGGCAACAGTCAAGGCAGATGTTAAATTCTTTCATGGTGCTATCTGCATTGAGGTTAAGGGCTGGCTCAAATGACTGAGCAGAGTTTTCAGGATCCATCAGATCATTTTCACAAGATCTCAGCATCTCCTCCCTTAACTTGTTCAGCCTCTCCCGTGTGTCCAGTTTCAAGTCAGTGGTGGAAGAATCACAGGACTGTATAGACCGTGGCCAGACCACGTCAGTGTTTACATGTATCTTTTCTGACCCATCCATATCCCTCTTTTTGTTGTTTTCTGTCTTTGCCAGGTTGCTATCAACGCCAGTTTCCATGCCATTTTCAAGATGTAGGCTGGCTTCATGACAAGAGTCATCATCGGGAGAGGCTGCAGCAGGTGGGGCATAAGTGGTCCTTGGCTGCTCCATCTTACGCACCTGTCGCACAGGAACAGGAAGCACCTCAGCCAGGTGGGACTCAGAAAACGTTTTAGTGATTGTCAGACACCTGGGTGGGCAGAAGGAATCTTTCTTCATACACTGTGCATTTTTCTCAACAGATGCCATTTCTGATTGATGTTGCAGGCAGATATCAAACTCCTGTATTTTGCATTCAGAGTTTGTCAGAACAGAATCAGTTTTCTGGTCCTGACACTGTGTCTTTTCCAGGGTGCTGTTCATGCTCCCTCCATCCAGTGTTTTACGCAACTTGACCCGAGGCACAGCCATTCCAGAGGTCTGTGTTGACTTCATGCCAGTGTCAGTCTGGAAGCTCACCACAGGAACAGCAGCAATTTCGGTAGATGTTATGGCAGGTGGTGCTGATATTGCCCTGGGTTGATTGTCCTCAGATTGCCTTAGTGCTAGATCTGGAACTTCTCCAACCAGTGTGGGCTCGGAGAGAGTTTTACCACTTCCAATACCACAGAATGGGTAGAATACATCCTCCAACATACCTAGTTTGTGGACTATGTTGTCTTTGCCTTGTCTATTTTGGGCCTCTGTGTTGAAGTTAACAGGTGTCAGTTGTGAGTCCATCAATGTCAGGGGTGTGTCATTCCTATGCTTGACAATCACCTCAGAGCAAAGATCAGGTTGAGTAGCGGGCAAAGGAGATGGTGTGGCCTTAGGAGAATTATTTGGCAATTTGCAGGTATCAAATTTGCCATCAGTGCTGGATTCAAGGACACATGCGATCTTTGTGGACTGACCTACAATGTAGAAATTGTGCTGTGGTTCTCTTGGATCTTGTCTGCAAGCTTTTGCCATCTCTTCCCTCAATTTCTTTAGTTTGTCCTGAAGGTCTGACTTTGGATCTGTGTTGGAGGAATCCCAGGATATCATAGGTTTTATCATAGGCTTGGTGGAGTGAGGCAAGACCTGCCCTGGACAGACAACATCTCTGTTTGCATTCTGCTCTGAGCCATCCACCATTCTCTCTCCCATGCCTTTAGTTTGTGCCAGGGTGCTGTTGTCTCCCCCTTCCTGGTTCTCCTGCAGTTTTACCTTTGGCTCGGTAACTCTGGGGCACTGCTCTGATTCCACTTGAGTGCCTACCTCAGGGGAAGAGGCATCCTGGATCGAACTCAGATCAGTTGGAGTATCCCTTGGCGCCTCACTGTCGCACAGCTGAAGTTTCTGAACCACACGGTTTCTCTGGTCCCCAATGGGGTCAGGAGAGGGTACCTCTGAGGCTGTTAGCTTTATGGGTGCGGAGGTTCCAGGCTGGGCATCCACCTCAGAGCCTGACAGAGTTTGAGTGGTGTGCAGAGAAGGTGGCACTGGGGTGGAAGTGGAAGGCATGTTTCCAGTATACCGAGATGCTGTAGCGGGTGATGGTGAAACCAGCGACGGCTCTGAGCGTGTTTTACGTGCCGCCAGATAGCTGGAGTGGTAGGGCACACCATGAATACGTCTTCTCGTGGCTGATTCCCTGCAGCGCGGCAGCAGCTGGAAAACGGTGCGCACAGGCAGTCTTTGTGGCAGAGACAGGGGCACAAACTCTCTTGCAGTGAGCAAATCATCACTGGGAATTGGAAGACTTAAGGATGAGGTTCTTTCATCTCTCATCTGAGTAGAAGACAAAAGAACAAGCATCCTGAATTACTTCCACTAGACAACAAGTTTGTTTAGCTCGTTGAACATGAACATGAAACATGAAATTATCATTATTCTCTTACCTGCAACAGAGTGCGGAGTCTCCCCACCTCTCGCCAGAGATTTTGATTCTCCAGACGCATCATCTGGCACCATGTCAGCAACTGTCTCCAGTTCTCCTCAGAGTCAGACAAGGGCTCTCTTCGCAAGAGGGCCTCCAATGTCTGACTGACAGTGCTTGAGGATAGGAGGGCAGGCCCATGTGCTCCAGTCTGCAAGTCAAAGGCATGTGTATTTGCGTGACACAAACATAGACAGTCTAACAGACACACACACAAACAGCTTACCTGATCCACCTCGCCATCAGACAGTTCATCGTCATCATCTGACTGAAAAGTTAAAGTAGACTGCTTGTAAATATCAGTGGAAAAGTGACAGTGCAAATGTGATACTCCTTTCAAAGGATTAAAAGGTGAGACGTACTTGTGGTTGGACATGCCGTGACTGGCCAGGAGATGACATCTCCAACTGCAATCTGAAAGACAATAAGAGTTTTGGTCACACACACACACACACACACACACACACACACACATATATATATATATATATAGGCTACAATTAGGATTAGGCTATAGTAAAATGTGTTTGTGTGTGTGTGTGTAATATGCCTGTAGTCTAATTTACAGCAGACAATGGGTGTATCAAAATGGGAAGAGATGTTGCTCATAAATTCTTATTTGTATTCACAGTGGTTTGTTAAATAAAACCATATATTTAGGCTATGCAATTTAGGCCTATTAAGTCTTGGAAGAATGAATTATTAAACAAATTCGTACATTCTATCTATTTTAAGCATAAACATCTTTACTTATTTTTACTCACCACAAACGCAATCGCGTTATTTCTTAAATTCCTTGTTCCTAGTCTTAAATCGTGCAACTCTACCTCGTTCACTTTCCAAATGAACCGATACATCAAATACATTTTGTAATGTTCTTACTATGACGGTAAAAGGTGGCGTAATCATCACCAAACAACAGGTGGCGTCAGAATAATTGTACTTAGGCTATATGCGTTCTGAAAAAATCTCAGTTTGGCACAGTAGGCTATTAAGTCTTGGAAGAATGAATTATTAAACAAATTCGTACATTCTATCTATTTTAAGCATAAACATCTTTACTTATTTTTACTCACCACAAACGCAATCGCGTTATTTCTTAATTGATTCCTTGTTCCTAGTCTTAAATCGTGCAACTCTAACCTCGTTCACTTTCCAAATGAACCGATACATCAAATACATTTTAAGTAATGTTCTTACTATGACGGTAAAAGGTGGCGTAATCATCACCAAGACAACAGGTGGCGTCAGAATAATTGTACTGTAGGCTATATGCGTTCTGAAAAAATCTCAGTTTGGCACAGTAGGCTAAAAGTAATTTTAGCTCAATTTGCTGAAAGCCCTTGTTGCAATAAATCGTGGCAGCAAGGTACACAGTAGATATACTACATGTTCAACACTAGCATCATGACAAAATGCATAGTGACTCATGTGACCGGAGCGTTTGCATCTTCCGGTGCAGATATTGGGCCCAATCCTGTAGGCTACTTGTAATCTGGTTGAATTGTCTCTGAACATGGATACAAGGAAGGTTTATGGTCCCGTGCGGGGGAAAGAGCATTGTGCAGTAGTGGATTTATAGATTTATATCATATTATTGGTATTACTGACATATTGGGTTGTGTTGGATTGGATTTAATAAATGTCTGTCGCCATCATTAAAAATCGCTAAATGTTTTCGGCAGCTTGCAAGGCACTAATGATAGCCCACAGGTCTTTTGGCGCATCACATATTTCAGTCGGGAGGACATGACAAACTGCATTGAGAACATTACGTTCATTTCAGTTCCCATAACGTTGGTGGGCAATGAAGCCACAAGGTGTCAGTGAACTAAAACATTAGCAAGACATCATGTCGGTTATGTGTGGTTTGTTATTTTACCTTTTACATGCGAAATATCATGTTAGAAATTTTGAGTCATCATGCAGCATGCTGGATTTATCCTACAATTTACGCCCACTTTTGTCCACAGCACGCACAACCTATGACGATATCACAGACAAATAAAAAAAAAAAAACGAACGCCTCACACACCAATGTCGGAAGGTGTGTACTTTAAAAGTCTTATAATAATAATAATAATAATAATAATAATAATAATAATAATAATAATAATAATATTTATTTGGCGGCCATTGCTTAGGCTCTACCTGAAACTGCATTCAAAGAGATTAAAGAAATTTGGGAGTTTCTAGAGATAATATGCTGTTCCGCACAGGTAGCCTCGTTTTCCTTTGTTTACATGACAGTCACATAGTGTTTATATTCATCGTGAGGAGTGAGATCCACTTTTGTGATATCCAACAATACTCTAAACTTTAATTTGCCTTTATGCCTAATGACTGCAAAAATAGGATCGCATACAATGAGAATTTTTCTAAAGTTGGTGTAATCTACAGGCACATAGCATCTCACATTAAATCTGTCATTACTAGTGACTGCTATGTAAAGAGTAAGTTAAGAGTATGTCTAATTTTAAATCAATCTGGGCCTGGGGAAGAATGGATCCTGAAATGGATCCTGTTGCAGTTATGATCACTTTATGTGTCGTTATCTGTTTGAGCTACAGGACACAAAATGACATTCTAGGGTTGTGAAAGGAGTCGTCGTATCTGAATGAACTGTATTCAAACTTCCTGTCATTACTTATATCAGTCAATGTCTGTGCTTTTCCCATATTCTCAGTTGAGTTATACCAGAGACTAAACATTAAGACATTGAAACCACACCTTTGTCCAGCACCAATCAAACTTTATAAAACAATTTTCATATTAACTGATACACATAGGCCTACAGCTGTTCTCAACTGAATACATGTAGCCTAACTATTGACAGAAAAGTGTCACTGGTTTCACTCAGTCTCAGACGTGCCTAGTGACACGGCGAAAATTGAAAGCTCAAATTGAAATCAAAAGTAGGCTGACTGATGGTTTGTTTCTCATGTCTTTCTACCTCATGACATTTTTCAGGGAGGTCTTACCCAGATTGTTCCCTCTTGAACCTGTGTCATTAGTGGAAGAACAACCAGAAATCTGTTTCAGATTGGTGTTTCACAAGGTTTGTTTTATGAATATGAAGTGTTTCATGCATGACCATCTGTATTTACACGCGCTCTCTGTCTAAGAATCACGACACTAAAACAATATAATTGTGCTTTCACTATTGTGTATCTTCGTCAGGATAAGATGGTAAAATTCGTTGTATTTAAGATCCATCTTCGAGTGTTATCAAATGACATTTGTCTGCCCCAAAAGCAATGCAATTTTTAGGATAACACATCTAGAAATTACCTAGACATAACAGCAGAACGCGAAGAACTCGCTGCATTGTAATGGCAAGCTGCCTGCAATATCACGTGTGGCTGTGACTTTAGTGCCGGTGAAACCGACGCTCGGAACTGAATGTCTTCCAAGACAAAGCTACATAGAAACTTTGATCTCACAACTGTGTGATGACACTCATGGCAAGTGTTTTCATGACTTTGTGGACAATGAATGCACAAGTTGTCCGTGAACTAAAACATTACCGATAAATCATGTCGGATGTGTGTTATTTTACCTTTTACAGGCATAATATCATGTTAGAAATTTTGAATCATACAAAAATGCTAGATTTATCTGAAATCACACCCTCTTCTGTGAACAGGCACTATCTATAGGCTATGACCATTTCAGACAAACTGAAAATAACTCGAAGAAACAAAAACAAACCTGCAAACAAAGCTTATGTCGGAAGGACAGTAGCGTACGTCTCATTAAAAATGAAAATAAACATTAAAATATGTTAAATTTGGTTTAATGTCATAGCTTAGGCTCTACTAAGCTGTATTCAAAGCGATTAATAAAATTTGGGAGTGACTACAGATTTGCTCTGCACAGGTAGTTTTGTTTTGTTTACATGGCTATCACATAGAGTTTATGTTCATTGTGAGAAGTGAGACCCTCTTTTGTGAAACGATCTATCCAGCTCTACTCTAAACTTTCATTTGGCTTTAATTTTTTAGACTTAATAGTTACTGCTATCTTTTAAATTTAAGAGTCTGTAAATGACCACAACCACATACTTAAGAAGCCACCATCTTTATTAATTCAGACATAACTCTTAATTAAAAGAGCGAGACATTGCAGTGACTTCAGGCATCATACATCAGTCAATGGATTTCAATACACAATACAATACATTCAATACACAATGCGTAAATAGCACACAAGCACTACAAATCACCACACAGAGAACTCTACTGACTAGACGGCCCCCTGTTCCCCGCTACGCTCTCACTCACACGCCCACACCCACAGACACACATTAAAATGTTACTTAGCTTGGCTGGCGACAGACCATTATTCACAGTAGGCTCTGTAGCCAAAAGAACTGCCCCAAAGTGATCAGAACTGCCTAATGAAAGAAATGGAAGTGTGGTGACTAGCCTACAGGAATGAATGTACAGTAATCCAGCTATACTGTCTACTTTGTTCATTAACACGTCAGCATGATATTCCTGCGTGCTTGTTTGTTTAGGCTATTACCTACATAGCCTACGTTTGTTTTGACATGTCTGCAATTTTTTTTACCATTGAAGAACCCCAGGCTGAAACATGGCACATGTGTGAAGATATTAAACAGACTGGTGAGAGCTGTTATGTTCATGAATTATTACATTCTTCTATTTACAGGCTATTTATAGGCAGCCTTGACCTTATATTCCACATTGAAATGTGTAGCATTCATTCAGATATGTTCTTAGAGTTGTAATTTCCTTCTTTGTGTAGTCTACTTATTTTGAACAAGGAGCTGGCTCTATAGAAATCTGGCTAAGTCCTTGTACTGTACGTGCGGCCCATTTGGCGATACATTTTTTATGGGCCATTTATTGTATATGTGAAAACTATATGGCAGTAAACCTAATTCTGATTCTCACGCACTGACTCTAATGACCTATCTCATCATTTCTTTTCCTTTTCCAGATTCCCCTACTGTCAGATTCTTCAGCAAGGTGTCTGGGGGTCTTCAAAAGCACAACAAAGACTTCCCGTTGTACTTGAAAAACTTCAATTTCATTGAAGTGTCCTCATCAGACTTGTGTGACGTCATCTTGAACTTCTGTCCTGCTGAAGTAGGCCCTTACATTGAGGATATTCTCAAAGAGACTACAGGTATAGCACAGAGGTAGATAGAATGGTGGTAATTCAGAGGTGGGGTGGGTGTGTTTCCCAGTTCAACTAGCAGAGATGTGGACTCAAGTCACATGACTTGGACTCTAGTCCGACCCACTGGCTTGACTGCTTAGGGAACACCAGTTAACCTTGTGTTTAAATAAATGTTAAGATAGATTAAATTAACTCAGATATTGACATTGACAGTGTTAGTTTTGTTTCGTACACAGGTCAGGTAGTTTGGCAAGACCTGTAATTTATTGAGTTTTATAACACTTGAGAGTTGTTAAAAAATGAGACATAAAAAAGATGAAAGGAAATTGTCATACTTTCACACATTCTCATAGCCTCAGCTACACTGATTCACTCAAACTGAGCTCACTGCTCACTTAATCCACACTAAATTCTGGATTCTTTACTAACTTCTTACTAACTAATCATCATCTCTTCTGTGATCCTTTGATTGTCTTTGGGCACAAGTTCTAAAATATTTCAAGATGGAAAAACTGGAAGTACTGTAGTTAGTTGTGCTGACACTGAGGATCATTGAAATAATGAATTTATGATCACAATTGTGTTATTGTCAAGATTATGCGTAGAATACTGTGACTTGTTAAGGACCAAAGAAGCAGGTATGCCATGCATGTGGTGTATGCAGAGATTTTTTGTTTATTACTCTTGCCTCATTAGTTAATCAAGTGTTTAATTTTTATCATTCTGAACACCTGCTGTTTGTAACAGAGTGCCCGTCAGTCCGTGTCCATAAAATTGTTCCAAGAAGCATTAAAAATCACATCAGTTCTTTCAAGATTTGTTTGGATAATAGTCCCAATGTGACTCAAGTGGCGACTTCAGAATGGTCGGATGTCACCCTTGCTTTCTGTCCTATCGTGTCTCGAGTTGGAACTGACATTGAAGCAACTCTCAAAGACATTGAAGGTGCATAAGTCTAAAACTAAATTAGACTAAAGCAAAATAAGTTAACTAAATTTGCTAAGAGATTTTAAGAGTTTTAAGTATTCATTTCAGGCTAAAATGATGATACATGTGTGTTTTGTGTGTTTTAATTTGACAGACTCAAAGCCTGCTATCCTGGTAGTGATGCATCACACATTTGATGAACAGTACGTCATACCAGACACCAAGCGCTTTGGAAAGAATAAAGATATTCTTATTGTGGATTGCGTTTTCCATGAGGACCTGGGGCTTCTTCCTTGCAAGACAAACAAAAAGGCACTGGAACAGATCAAGATGTACTTGATGCATGAGGAGGGCAAAAAGTCAGTTTTCACTCTTACCCCTCATCAGTTTGACACTATACTGTCTGTGTTTAGGTAGCTGGTAGTTTTTATGAAAAACCTTTAAATTACACCAATAAATAATAAAACTAATAACAACTATCCATAATAATAATAATTTATAAATCAAATTCCTTACCCCATCGCACTGATAAGGATATACTAATCTTTTTTGTTTCTCAATATGTTACTCTTTAACCTTTTAACCTTTTACCTTTTAAAAACTTTTTTTTTCCCTTTCTGTCAGGAAAACTTCACAAAGCGTGGATTCCAGTTCAGTTACCCAGAAGTCATTTCGGGGCTTTATAGACTATACTTACGATTTGACTAGATACTCACTAGCTCAAATTGAGCGCCTAATCAGTTGGGTGACTCTTTGACACAACCTCCCTCTGAAAAGTAGGAAAGAAATGTCATTTTATCAACAGGCATACTCAAAATACAAAGATGAACTTGTTATTATAAAAGTATTTTTAATAGCTTTAATATTTCATGTATGTTGTTCAAAAACCTGAACTTGTATGTTGTGTAGTGTACAGCACAGCAAAGTGTGAAATAACAACAATAAACACAAACACACACACACACACACACAAACACACACACACACACAAACAAACAGCTATGTGAACTATGTAGGTTTCTTGCAGTGAAGAAAAATAAACTAAACGAAACTAAATGACTGGGGTAGCACCATAGCACCGGAGGCTGCACCATCTGCACCACATCTGGGTCTAAGTGCTCATGTGGACCTGGGTTTGAATCTGATTCACTGCCATTTCCCAGTCTCACTGTCTCTCTCTGCCTCGCTGCCTCTCACATGAGCAGCCTGAAAGCAGCGAGAAGCCAGTAATAATATATTAAAGTTAGTATGTTAAAGTCCAGTGAAATCTAGGGGTAAGGCTTTATGCTGAATTGTCAGGTGTAGTGTGAAATTAAAGTGGAATAAATAAATCAATTCATACATAATAGTATGAGAATTTGTATAAGTTGTTGTAAGTATAAAGTTTTGAAATAGCATCTCACATTGAAAACTGTCATTGCTAGTGACTGCCATGTTAAGAGTAAGTCAAAAGTCTAATTTTAAATCAATCTGGGCCTGGGGAAGAATCAGTTAATCTTGTAATGTGTGATGTTTCATCAGCCTTTTAAATAAAATGGATCCTGTTGCAGTTATGATCACTTTATGTGCCGTTATCTGTTTGAGCTACAGGACACAAAATGACATTCTAGGGTTGTGAAAGGAGTCGTCGTATCTGAATGAACTGTATTCAAACTTCCTGTCATTACTTATATCAGTCAATGTCTGTGCTTTTCCCATATTCTCAGTTGAGTTATACCAGAGACTAAACATTAAGACATTAAAACCACACCTTTGTCCAGCACCAATCAAACTTTATAAAACAAATTTCATATTAACTGATAAACATACAGCTGTTCTCAACTGAATGCATGTGTAGCATACATTGACCAGATGAATTTTGTGGTAAACACCTTTTTTATTCTCTTAAATTTGAAGTAGTGAGTGCAGTGTATAATAATGCCAACAAAGTGCTTTTAAATTAAACCCTTTTTACCCCAGAGTATTCGCTAGACTCCTACCTTTCTCACTGGTACCCCAGAGTATTCGCTAGACCCCTACCTTTCCTATCCCTCTGTATATACACAGTAGTTGGAGTCTTCTGCTCTATGACCTGTTTTGCCATTGCAAGCACTTCCTTTTGGTCATTTCTAGCCTGCTCCAGCAGTGCTACCTGCTTTGACTGTTCTTGGAATTTAAGTTGCAGCTCTTCAAATTGCTTCTGTAGTTCTTCCAACCTACAGAACTACTAAGAACTACAACCCTACTTTTGAATGGCACTAATGACTAATGACTCAAAAGAGCTGAGAATAATGGTAAAGGACTGTAAGTTTCCTGTTTGTGGACGCCAAAATGTAGCATACATTGACCCGATGAATTTTGTGGTAAACAAAACACCTTTTTAATTCTCTTAAATTTGAAGTAGTGAGTGCAGTGTATAATAATGTCAACAAAGTGCTTTTAAATTAAACCCTTTTTATCCCAGAGTATTCGCTAGACTCCTACCTTTCTCACTGGTGAGTCCTATAATTAACTGAAAAGGGACCCTTTAACCAAGGAGATGCTTAACTTTGAACATAAAAACAAACCTAAAAGAAAATACAAGGCCCAGACCTGCATTTACCATCACCATTTGCAAGTCACCGTTTTAGTCTGAATCAACCACACTGTTGCTTACATTGCACTTAACACTGTCATAAAAACATTTTACAGTTCATCCCTATCCCCCGAATACACTTAACAGTTCGCAAAAAGTTCGCTTCACTGAAGATTTAACGTCTCTGCTGTTGATGTTGCAGTCACTTGTGGCAGGGTAGCCCAATACTCACAGACCGCCTCACTAACGGCTCAGGAGGGAGAGGGAGAGAGGACTGGGGAGGAGACAGGACCACACCGGTGTGTCGTCGACTGCTGCAGGAGAACTGGAAGACTTGCTTCGTAGGTCCCATGACGAAACTTCTGTCGTCGAACTACTGAAGCACTAAATAACTTATTTTATCAACTGGCTAACTAGTGAGGGCAGTCTGCCTCACGCTACGAGTTATACTGTTTACCCCAGCGGTGAAGTTTTCCAGAGTGCGTCGACACGTCGCTTCTCCTCAGCTCGGCCACTCTAACCGTACTTCTTCCGCAAAACAAAACAACAACTCCGACACCGACTTGAGATGAATTCCCGGCCAAATTACTTTTCCTTTCTCCGGAGGCTCAGCAGCAAGACCTTTCGCTGGACGCCGCCATCTTCTTCTCCAGTCTCTCGTCCCGCCCTCTCTCCTCTCTCCCATTGGCCGGCGCACCATCCTCTGAGCCCTGATTCACTGTTCCCCGAACAGGGTTCCGTGGTGCAGTATAGTGCAAGTTCTTAGGGACGCAGTCACATAAGCACAGTAATCAGTCTATTCACACACAGTTCACAGTAAACAGTCACAATAACCAGTCTATTCCGTAGCGAATCACTACACATGTAACTGGAAAATTTAGCTATAGATTGAAAAGTGTCACAAGTTTCACTTTATCTCCGACGTGCGTAGTGACGCAGCAAACAGCTCAAATTGAAACCAAAAGCAGGCTATGTTTTTTGTGCTTTGTGTCTTTCTAACTCAGACATTTTTCAGGGAGGTCTTACCCGGATTGTTCCCTCCTGCGGACCTGTGTCGATAGTGGAAGAACAACCAGAAATCTGTTTTTTAGATTGGAGTTTCATATTTCACAAGGTTTGTGTTATGAATATGAAGTGTCTCATGCGTATCTGTATTTGCACTCACTCTCTCTCTAAGAATCACTGTGTATGTTTGTATGCAATGCAGTCTGATCACGCCACTAAAACAATATAATTGTGCTTTCACTGTTGTGTGTCTTTCTCAGGATAAGATGGTAAAAGTCTGTGCTATTGTCCCTCCTGACCTTGAAAACATCCATGATCACGTTAAGTCCTTTGGAAAAGACAAAAAGCTTGAGGAAGAGTCTAATCAAAAGGAATGTGACATTGTGTTGACATACAGTCTAGCCAGAGACTATGCATCCTCAACACTGAAAAAGGGTAATTTGTTCTTAATTTTTCCTACTTGTTGTATTGTTGTATTTAAGATCCATCTTCCGTTGTTGTCAAATAACATTTGTTAGCCTCAAAAGGAATATGCCAGTTTTTAGGCACCTAGAAAAAACCTACATAACAGCAGGACGTGAAGAAATCGTTGCATCTTAATGGCAAGCTCCCCTGCAATATCACGTCCAGATATCAACTGTGATATCAACTGTGTGATGTCACTAATGGCAGGTGCTTTCTAAAGGCTACGTTAAAGACATTCATTCTGACGGCCACACAGTACAATAGACTTGTGCATGGATCCCTGCATCAGTGCCCTGCATCTTAAATGTTTCAATGCTATTTCCATGAACCGTTGCAGGAATCCAAGTCGATGTTTAAACGTCGATTAAATAGGCTACTGTTACTTAGCCACCCTGTAGCAGGCAGCTGGAGTAGCTTCACTTTCTCTTGCGCAGATGAGTACACTCACTGATTGAGGCTGAGCGCTTCCACTGCACCTAATTGTATATGCGTCATGACACGAAAACAGGAAGTATTTTCTGATCGAGAAAAAGTTGTTTTCTTTCTATCAGTCCATTGCCCATACCAGGTATAAACAAACTTGCAGGCTGAACGTCATTATTAACGTCGCATGCTGAATGCTAGAGCACAATAATTTATGTGTAATTAATGTTTTTAATATAAAACTAAGATATGAATGTCGACATGCATTATTTTTATTTATTTTTTTATTTCTTGAAGCTGCGATTCCGAGAACCAACTACTGCGTAACTTCCCAAGGCTAAACACAATGGCTAGAACACAATACTTGTAAATTAGATAATTAAATAATAAATAAAAACTTAACTACAGTAATCCAAATATCCTAGATAGCCTATGCCAAGCCCAGAATGCCTAAAGAGAAAAGTAAAAGTGAAAGTCAGCTTTATTGTCAATTCTGGACATGTACAAGACATACAAGGAATTGAAATTACGTTTCTTTCTATCCCATGCTTAGACAAAGACAGCCATTGAACATTTAAAACAAATCTTAAACATTAAGACAATACATTGAACAGTTAAGAAATATCTAATTCAAAAGGACTAGTGACTTAAAGTAACACAGGAATTAATCAAATTAAGCATTTGAATAAGTAATTGTATTTGTCACTTTTTGCTATAGGATCAAAACATGTACATGTTCTGGTGCACAAGACCAAAGACAAAGTACCTGAGATTGTCAGAGATTTGAAGGAAAAGAATGTCCTGCTCATTGAGTGCCAGGACGACCAGGGTCCCAGTGAGGACGACTGCACAAAGATTCTGGACTTACTAACTCAACAGGGGGTAGGGGAGTTTTGTTATTGTTGTCTGGTTGATAAATATTTGATAATATAAGAGTTGGCATTTTAAAGTGAGCATTCACAGAGTTACTTTTGATATGTGTGAAAACAAGATACTTTATTAAATTAAATTATTTTAAATTCTTTTAAACTTGTAGGCAGTTGGTAGGTGCTTTTATATTTCTCATTACAGGTCCACACTGATTCAGCACATTGTAATTCTGACAGTCTGAAGCAGACTGACACAAGTGAGTGGTACACAGTTTATATTACATGAGACACTGATTTTGTATTCTGTGCTCTGTGCACTGACAAAAGGGAAAGTAAAGAATGTCTCTCATTCCGTAAGAAGTTCCGTAAGAAGTTCACAGAGCAAAAAATGCTCATTCTGCCCTGTTTCTGTGTGTCACAAACACTACAGCAACCCCAGCTGGAACTGCAGAGGACTGTGAGATAAAGCAGGAGGAATCTCAAGCTGCAGGCTGGAGTATCTTTAGTTTCTTTCATCTTCTAACATCCCTGACAAAAAGTGATGATGAAGATGGGGGTGATGACAAATATGTAAGGCCTAATGGTGGATCATCTGTCACCTTCACTTGGTCGTGTCTCCTAATCTAGTGCCCCCTGTGTCACCCACAGAAGACTGGTGACCAGTCTGTGTTCTTATATACTGGTTATGATATCTTTCTGCTGTTCTCTGATCTCTCCATGTATTTTTACAGGGCGATAATCTGGTGCATCTGGAAAGTGAACCAGATGGTATGTGTATATTTGGCAAAAAGAACATATCCAACATAGCTTTTCTAAAGAGGTTTCTGTTGCCCATAGGGTCGTTGGGGTTGTCTATAACAACATGTTTATTTGGTATAAGCACTATTAACTCCAGTGCAATCTAGTGCAGTCAAAAAGATTTGTTGGAGGAATTTCTGGCAGCTTTTGCAGCTGTTTTCATGAACGATTCCAAGTACCCTGAAAAACCCTAGCTAGTCTGTAGCTAGTGTTCAGCTTGATGGTTCTAATGCTAGAACAAATGTGTTTCTTTAACAAAAAGTCAGAATGCAATAATGCTGTAGAATTGAGCAATTGTAAAGGACATAAAATCATTTCATTCATGTCCAAACATAAAGTATGCAGGTGGTACCATCATGTTGTGGAGCATGTTTGCTACAGGAGGGACTGATGCACCTCACAAAATAGATGGCATCATGAGAAAATAAAATGATGTGAATGTATTTAAGCAATATCTCAAGACATCAGGAGGTCAAGAGTTTAAAGCCTGGGTGCAAATGGGTCTTCCAAATGACCCCAATTATCCCTCCAAATTAGTTACAAGTGGCTAAAGGACAACAAAATCAAGGTATTGGAGTGGCCATCACAAAGCCTTGATATCACTCCTATTGAAAATTTGTGGACATCACTGAAAAGGTGCACGTGGGCAAAAAGGCCTACAAGCCTAACCCAGTTGCACCAGTTCTGTAAAGAGAAATTAGCCAAAATTCCAGCACATTATTGTGAAAAGCATGTGGAAAGATGTTCAAAAATTTTGGCCCAAGTGAAAGTTTTAAGACCATTCCGCCAAATGCTAAAGGAGTGTATGCAAACTTTTGAATGATGAAATCAATGTAAATAATAATATAATTTCCTTTTCCAGATTCCCCTACTGTCAGATTCTTCAGAAAGGTGCTTGGAGGTTTTCAAAAGCACAACAAAGACTTCCCGTTATACTTGAAAAACTTCAATTTCATTGAAGTGTCCTCATCAGACTTGTGTGACGTCATCTTGAACTTCTGTCCTGCTGAAGTAGGCCCTTACATTGAGGATATTCTCAAAGAGACTCCAGGTATAGCACAGAGGTAGATAGAATGGTGGTAATTCAGAGGTGGGGTGGGTGTGTTTCCCAGTTCAACTAGCAGAGATGTGGACTCGAGTCACATGACTTGGACTCCGACCCACTGGCTTGACTGCTTAGGGAACACCAGTTAACCTTGTGTTTAAATAAATGTTAAGAGAGATTAAATGAACTCAGATATTGACATTGACAGTGTGAGTTTTGTTTAGTACACAGGTCAGGTAGTTTGGCAAGACCTATAATTTATAACACTTTAAAATGAGACAGAGACATAGTCTAATTTTTCAATAAAATAGATGAAAGGAAATTGTCATACTTTTACACATTCTCATAGCCCCAGCTATACACTGATTCACTCAAACTGAGCTCACTGTTGACACACACTAAATTCAGGATGCTTTACTAACTTCTTACTAACTAATCATTATCTCCTCTGAGATCCTTTGATTGTCTTTGGGCAAGATGGAAAAAAACTGGAAGTACTGTAGTTAGTTGTGCTGACATTGAGGATCATTGAAATAATGAATTTATGATCACAATTGTGTTATTGTCAAGATTATGCGTAGAATACTGTGTGACTTGTTAAGGACTTGAAAAAAAATGAGACTTGGACTTGGACTCGACATGGCTTGGGTGCGACTTGGACTTGATTTGGTCAAATGTGTCTTAACTTGTGACTTGACTCGGGACTTGGGACTTGAGACTTACTTGTGACTTGCAAATTAATGACTTAGTCCCACCTCTGTCAACTAGCTTGCAGCATGTGCACACACACACACACACACACACACACACACACACACACACATGCATTACTTAGAAATGTGTATAATAACTCACTGTGGGAGGTTAAAGCATTTTATCCTAAGATAACTAGAAACAATTTTAGAAAACTTGAGTATCTATTGTTTCTTGTTGTCTCTAGCTTGCAAGCCTACCATATTGGCTTTGATGCACCACACTAAGGACCCTGCTTATGTGGTACCAGACAGCAGTAGCATTGAAAAAAAACTATGCAAAAAGAACATACACATCGTGGACTTCCTGTATCATGAAGACATAGGACTCCTGAAGTGTGAAAATAATGACAGTAGCATTAAGGAGATCTTAGGAAGGTTTGGGATCATTTCAAATTACACCATAATGATTGAATTCAGTCAGTCCTAATGTCAAGTTCATCTTACTCAAAAATTGTGTCTGTAAAATGAGTTTTTGGAGAGGGATGAATTACTCCTTCTGGTGAAACTTAAAATTCTCTCTCTCTCACTCCTTCAAAGTCTTGAATGGGACATGTGTGAAGATGCCAAAGAAGCAGGTAAGCCATGCATGTGGTGTATGCAGAGATTTTTTGTTTATTACTCTTGCCTCATTAGTTAATCAAGTGTTTAATTTTTATCATTCTGAACACCTGCTGTTTGTAACAGAGTGCCCGTCAGTCCGTGTCCATAAAATTGTTCCAAGAAGCATTAAAAATCACATCAGTTCTTTCAAGATTTGTTTGGATAATAGTCCCAATGTGACTCAAGTGGACACTTCAGAATGGTCGGATGTCACCCTTGCTTTCTGTCCTATCGTGTCTCGAGTTGGAACTGACATTGAAGCAACTCTCAAAGACATTGAAGGTGCATAAGTCTAAAACTAAATTAGACTAAAGCAAAATAAGTTAACTAAATTTGCTAAGAGATTTTAAGAGTTTTAAGTATTCATTTCAGGCTAAAATGATGATACATGTGTGTTTTGTGTGTTTTTATTTGACAGACTCAAAGCCTGCTATCCTGGTAGTGATGCATCACACATTTGATGAACAGTACGTCATACCAGACACCAAGCGCTTTGAAAAGAATAAAGATATTCTTATTGTGGATTGCGTGTTCCATGAGGACCTGGGGCTTCTTCCTTGCAAGACAAACAAAAAGGCACTGGAACAGATCAAGATGTACTTGATGCATGAGGAGGGCAAAAAGTCAGTTTTCACTCTTACCCCTCATCAGTTTGACATTATACTGTCTGTGTTTAGGTAGCTGGTAGTTTTTATGAAAAACCTTTAAATTACACCAATAAATAATAAAACTAATAACAACTATCCATAATAATAATAATTTATAAATCTAATTCCTTACCCCATCGCACTGATGAGGATATACTAATCTTTTTTGTTTCTCAATATGTTACACTTTGCTTAACATAACCTTTTAACCTTTTACCTTTTAAAAACTTTGTTTTTTTTCCCTTTCTGTCAGGAAACCTTCACAAAGCGTGGATTCCAGTTCAGTTACCCAGAAATCATTTTGGGGCTATATTTTGACTAGAGTCTCTAGTATCTCACTAGATTTGTTTGGAACAAGTTCTGGGTGACTCTTTGACACAACCTGAAAAGTAGGAAAGAAATGTGTCATCTTATCAACAGGCATACTCAAATACAAAGATGAACTTGTTATTATGAAAGTATTTTTAATAGCTTTAATATTTCATGTATGTTGTTCAAAAACCTGAACTTGTATGTTGTGTAGGCTACAGCACAGCAAAGTGTGAAATAACAACAATAAACACAAACACACACACACACACACACACACACAAACACACACACACACACAAACAAACAGCTATGTGAACTATGTAGGTTTCTTGCAGTGAAGAAAAATAAACTAAACGAAACTAAATGACTGGGGTAGCACCATAGCACCGGAGGCTGCACCATCTGCACCACATCTGGGTCTAAGTGCTCATGTGGACCTGGGTTTGAATCTGATTCACTGCCATTTCCCAGTCTCACTGTCTCTCTCTGCCTTGCTGCCTCTCACATGAGCAGCCTGAATAGCGGTGAGAAGCCAGTAATAATATATTAAAGTTAGTATGTTAAAGTCCAGTGAAATCTAGGGGTAAGGCTTTATGCTGAATTGTCAGGTGTAGTGTGAAATTAAAGTGGAATAAATAAATCAATTCATACATAATAGTATGAGAATTTGTATAAAGTTGTTGTAAGTTGTGTTGTAAGTATAAAGTTTTGAAATAGCATCTCACATTGAAAACTGTCATTGCTAGTGACTGCCATGTTAAGAGTAAGTCAAAAGTCTAATTTTAAATCAATCTGGGCCTGGGGAAAAATCAGTTAATCTTGTAATGTGTGATGTTTCATCAGCCTTTTAAATAAAATGGATCCTGTTGCAGTTATGATCACTTTATGTGTCGTTATCTGTTTGAGCTACAGGACACAAAATGACATTCTAGGGTTGTGAAAGGAGTCGTTGTATCTGAATGAACTGTATTCGAACTTCCTGTCATTACTTAGATCTCCAAGAGAGTCAATGTCTGTGCTTTTCCCATATTCTCAGTTGAGTTATACCAGACACTAAACATTAAAACATTGAAACCACACCTTTGTCCAGCACCAATCAAACTTTATAAAACAAATTTCATGTTAACTGATACACATACAGCTGTTCTCAACTGAATGCATGTAACTGGAAAATTTAGCTATAGATAGAAAAGTGTCACAGGTTTCACTTTATCTCAGACGTGCTTAGTGACACAGCAAACAGCTCAAATTGAAAGCAAAAGTAGGCTATGGTTTTTGTGCTTTGTGTCTTTCTAACTCAGACATTTTTCTGGGAGGTCTTACTCAGATTGTTCCCTCTTGGACCTGTGTCGATAGTGGAAGAACAACCAGAAATCTGTTTTTTAGATTGGAGTTTCATATTTCACAAGGTTTGTGTTATGAATATGAAGTGTCTCATGCGTATCTGTATTTGCACTCACTCTCTCTCTAAGAATCACTGTGTATGTTTGTATGCAATGCAGTCTGATCACGCCACTAAAACAATATAATTGTGCTTTCACTGTTGTGTGTCTTTCTCAGGATAAGATGGTAAAAGTCTGTGCTATTGTCCCTCCTGACCTTGAAAACATCCATGATCACGTTAAGTCCTTTGGAAAAGACAAAAAGCTTGAGGAAGAGTCTAATCAAAAGGAATGTGACATTGTGTTGACATACAGTCTAGCCAGAGACTATGCATCCTCAACACTGAAAAAGGGTAATTTGTTCTTAATTTTTCCTACTTGTTGTATTGTTGTATTTAAGATCCATCTTCTGTTGTTGTCAAATAACATTTGTTAGCCTCAAAAGGAATATGCCATTTTTAGGCACCAAGAAATAACCTACATAACAGCAGGACGTGAAGAAATCGTTGCACCTTAATGGCAAGCTCCCCTGCAATAGCACGTCCTGATATCTGTGATATCAACTGTGTGATGTCACTCATGGCAGGTGCTTTCTAAAGGCTACGTTAAAGACGTTCATTCTGACGGCCACACAGTACAATAGACTTGTGCATGGATTCCTGCATCGGTGCCCTGCATCTTAAATGTTTCAATGCTATTTCCATGAACCCCTGCAGGAATCCAAGTCGATCTTTAAACGTCGATTAAATAGGCTACTGTTACTTAGCCACCCTGTAGCAGGCAGCTGGAGTAGGTTCACTTTCTCTTGCGCAGATGAGTACACTCACTGAATGAGGCTGAGCGCTTCCACTGCACCTAATTGTATATGCATGACACGACACGAAAACAGGAAGTATTTTCTGATCGAGAAAACGTTGTTTTCTTTCTACTATCAGTCCATTGCTCATACCTGGCATAAACAAACTTGCAGACTGAACGTCATTATTAAAGTCGCATGCTGAATGCTAGAGCACAACAATTTATGTGTAATTAATGTGTTAAATATAAAATTAAGATATGAATGTCGACATGCATTATTTTTATTTATTTTTTTATTTTGCGATTTCTTGAAGCTGCGATTCCGAGAACCAACTACTGCGTAACTTCCCAAGGCTAAACACGATGGCTAGAATAGCTAGGATACAAATTTTCTAATTAGGTGACTGTAATCCAGACTCTAGATAGCCTATGCCAAGCCCAGAAGGATTAAAGAGAAAAGTAAAAGTGAAAGTCAGCTTTATGGTCAATTCTGGACATGTACAAGACATACAAGGAATTGAAATTACGTTTCTTACTATCCCATGCTTAGACAAAGACAGCCATTGAACATTTAAAACAAATCTTAAACATTAAGACAATACATTGAACAGTTAAGAAATATCTAATTCAAAATGACTAGTGAACACATGAATTAATAAAATTAAGCATTTGAATAAGTAATTGTATTTCAATGTCACTTTTTGCTATAGGATCAAAACATGTACATGTTCTGGTGCACAAGACCAAAGACAAAGTACCTGAGATTGTCAGAGATTTGAAGGAAAAGAATGTCCTGCTCATTGAGTGCCAGGACGACCAGGGTCCCAGTGAGGACGACTGCACAAAGATTCTGGACTTACTAACTCAACAGGGGGTAGGGGAGTTTTGTTATTGTTGTCTGGTTGATAAATATTTTTAAGAGTTGGCATTTTAAAGTGAGCATTCACAGAGTTACTTTTGATATGTGTGAAAACAAGATACTTTATTAAATTAAATTATTTTAAATTCTTTTAAACTTGTAGGCAGTTGGTAGGTGCTTTTATATTTCTCATTACAGGTCCACACTGATTCAGCACATTGTAATTCTGACAGTCTGAAGCAGACTGACACAAGTGAGTGGTACACAGTTTATATTACATGAGCCACTGATTTTGTATTCTGTGCTCTGTGCACTGACAAAAGGGAAAGTAAAGAATGTCTCTCATTCCTCATTGGCTCTTTCCTTGATAGTACTATCAGCAGTACATAGTAAAGGTCTTATGTGAACAGGCTTTATGACCATAAATGGTTCTTTACTATGTAAGATGGCATGTATTGTCAGGAAAAGAGCCAGGTCAGCAGAATGTATGCTGATGGAAGTTGTCATGTAGGGCAAAGTGCCATTAGTAATTTATTTAAAATGGACTGGAACTCCTCATATGTTATCTATGCTGTAATTAAATTAAGTTACTTTGTCCTTTGCTACAGCAGCCTCAACAGATCAGAACACTGGAAAGGAAGACATAAGTGAAATGACTGACAGAGACAAAACTCAAGAAGTGGTTCAGTGTCCTTTTCTTTCTTTCTGCCATCACCTTTATAACAACAGATTTTAGAAAAATATGTAATATTAGATTTCCTTGATTGTTTAAGAAAGAATGGTTGATGGTTGGTCTCTAATTTACAGGTCATAACACAAAGTGAAGACACAACACAAGGCAAGCCCCAGTTCCCTTATGCAATGTAACACACTTAAGACAAACAACATACAGTTGGCTCTTACCTCTAATACTACATTACCACATACACATATTGGAGGGGGCAAAACTCAAATCGGGTCTATGCCAGCAAAATGCCGAGAGTCAGCCCTGCATCCATAATAAGGCTGACATACCCATAACTGTCTGTTACTTGGCATGTTTTCATAAGAGTCAGTTTTCAAGGATATCTCTAACAATGTCTTGTGAATATCAACTGCAAATGCTACGAGAGCTTCAAAACATTTGTGCAGAATTATTCTGTAAGGCCAGCAAAAAAGCTGACTCTGTCATATTGCTTATTTGTTGTAATTATGACTAGTGACATTGTAATGATTTATTTGGGACAGGTGAGGTTATCGGGAATCAGGTGCGATGTTATTCTTTTATTGAAGAGGTACTGTATAAACATGTATTGACATCTTTTGCAGCCACAACAGACCAAATCCTCACTAAACTGTCAGAGCAGAAAAGTTCTCTAGACAAAAAGGTTAGTATCTCTCTTTTTAAGTCAGTATTTTCTGAACCAGACATACAGTAGAATTCATAAGACAATACATATATAAGCTGATGCTTTATCCAAAGTGAATTAATGAGGTACATTTTATTAATTTACTTACTTAAATTAGCAGTAAGTACTACTACAACTATTACTATGAATTATAATTGAGTGTTCAAAATTTAGTGTTAAAAATTCATTTCTTCCCAAATATCCTCAAAATATTTTTAAATGGGCTACTAGAAAGGAAAACAACTGTTCAAGTTTTTACGTATCTTAGACATTACGTGTTCTTATGTCAAATTTATATAGTAAATGACCTGTAACCTGTCAACCTGGGGATCCTTTTAAGACTGTCAGGGCCTGTGCGGCCGAGAAAGGCTTGAGGACCCAAAAGCAGACCCAGAGGCAAAATGGCAAAACAGTGCTGGTTTAGTAAAATAATAAGGCAGAGGTGCAAGCAGTGTTCGGCAAAATGAAGTCAGAAACAGGCAGAGTTCGGTTCACAAGAACGCAAAAATGCAAGCAGAGGCACAAAGGGCTTAGGCAAAACGGAGTCAAAAACAGGCAGAGTTCAGTTCACAAACGGCAAAAACACTGGAAAGACTCCTGTAACAAGATTCAGCCTGGTTTTAAAAGCTGTAGCTGGTAGAGTGGTAGCAGGTGTGGACAGTGGTTGGAGATTGGTTATCCAATCAGCCCATTAGCCAGGAGGCGGAGCATCCCTGCCTGCCTGGTTGCAGGTTGGACAGGGCAAACTCATGGCTGGATTCTGACAAAGATCAGTCATAAAGAACACACTTAAGCGCACGCAAATAGCCATGACCCATTCTCTACCCTGGTGACTCTTGTGTTTCATATGTACAGGTTATGGCATCTGTTTGCTATTCACTAACCTTTACATGTATTGGCACAGGTTAACAATGAAGGGAAAAGGGAACCAAAAGGTATGTATATATTTTGCCATACAGTCAAATCCAAGCAACTCTTATGTTCATTGTTATAAAGGGTTATAATGGAGATTTCTTTTACATATGGTCATCAGTGTTAGCTGATTAGCTGATGCTCTTATCCAAAGGATTTACAATGAAGATTAACACTGGCAATAATGTTTTGATTGTTTACATTTCCATCCTATCATTCATGAAGAAAGAAAACAAGAATGTTTGTCTGGTACCTGTGGTAATGGTAGTTTAGGAAATTTAGGAAAAAAGACATTACAGAACAACCATTCCTAAGTAAATTTTCATGTCCCAACTTAAAGGAGAAATTTATATTGATCTATACATAGCCTGTTGCCCAAGTTTATCACGCTATTAACTGATTCACAACATTAGCTCACTCTTCTTTTCTCTCCCGTGCTTTAGATGTGCATTTAGGGTCTATGGGGTTATCTTGATGTACAGTACATCACAATTGATCAGAGCAATAACATTACAAATATTTGTTAGAAGCGTCGTAAAGTATGCAGGTGGTGGCATGATGTTATGGAGCAGCTTTGCTACAGGAGGGACTGATGCACCTCACAAAATAGATGGCATCATGAGAAAATAAAATGATGTGAGTGTATTTAAGCAATAGGTAATACAAAAATAACAATAAAATCAGGTACATCTACAAACTGAACCAGAAGGTATGTGTATATTTTGCAATAAGAACATATCTACAGCTTTTAAAAGAGATTTCTGTTGCATCTGTAGAGTAGTCTATAACATTATGCTTATTCATTATGAGCACCATCAACTCCAGTGCAATGCAGTGCAGTCAAACAGATTTGTTGAAGGAATTTGTTGCAGCTGTTTTCATTAATAATTCCAAGTACCCTGAAAAACCCTACCTAGTCTGTAGGTAGTGTTTAGCTTGATGATTCTAATGGTAGAACAAATGTGTTTCTTTAACAAAGTCAGAATGCAATAATGGTGTAGAATTGAGCAATTGTAAAGGACATAAAATCATTTTATTCATGTCCAAACCGTAAAGTATGCAGGTGGTAGCATCATGTTGTGGAGCATGTTTGCTACAGGAGGGACTGATGCACCTCACAAAATAGATGGCATCATGAGAAAATAAAATGAATGTATTTCATGAATGTAAGTATTTATGTGAATGTATTTAAGCAATATCTCAGGACATCAGTCAGGAGGTTAAAGACTGGGTGCAAATGGGTCTTCCAAAAGACCCCAATTAAACCTCAAAATTAGTTACAAGTAGCTAAAGGACAACAAAATCAGTGGAGTGGCCATCACAAAGCCTTGATATCCTATTGAAAATTTGTGGACATCACTGAAAAGGTGCACGTGGGCAAAAAGGCCTACAAGCCTAACCCAGTTGCACCAGTTCTGTAAAGAGAAATGGGCCAAAATTCCAGCACATTATTGTGAAAAGCATGTGGAAAGATGTTCAAAAATTTTGGCCCAAGTGAAACAGTTTCAAGACCATTCCACCAAATGCTAAAGGAGTGTATGCAAACTTTGGAATGATGAAATAAATACAAATAATAACAATAATAAAATTCCTTCTTTATTCTGATATTTAAGAAATACAAACAATATGTTGATATTGACTGACCTAAAACAGGAAATGTTTACTCTGGCTTCATGTTCAACAGTGATGAAAAAAGGTTTTTGTATCTTTCTCTGAGGTGTATGTAAACTGGTTCCCACTGTATATGAGCATTGTTTCAACCGATACCTGATCAGTTTGTCCGAAAATGAACTAAAAAATGCTCATTGTGCCCTGTTCCTGTGTGTCACAAACACTACAGCAACCCCAGCTGGAACTGCAGAGGACTGTGAGAGCAAGCAGGAGGAATCTCAAGCTGCAGGCACTCAGGTTTAGTATCTTTAGTTTCTTTCATCTTCTAACATCCCTGACAAAAAGTGATGATGAAGATGGGGGTGATGACAAATATGTAAGGCCTAATGGTGGATCATCTGTCACCTTCACTTGGTCGTGTCTCCTAATCTAGTCATACCTGCCCCCTGTTCACCCACAGTAGACTGGTGACCAGTCTGTGTAATCATATACTGGTTATGATGTCTTTCTGCTGTTCTCTGATCTCTCCATGTATTTTTACAGGGCGATAATCTGGGGCATCTGGAAAGTGAACCAGATGGTATGTGTATATTTTTCAATAAGAACATATCCACAGCTTTTCTAAAGAGGTTTCTGTTGCCCATAGGGTCTTTGGGGTTGTCTATAACATTATGTTTATTTGGTATACGCACTATTAACTCCAGTGCAATTTAAGGCAGTCAAAAAGATTTCTTGGAGGAATTTTTAGCAGCTTTTTTTTTTTGCAGCTGTTTTAATTAACGATTCCAAATACCTTGAAAATTGTAGCAAATTACTGATGGTGTGGTGTAGCACCATGAGCTAGTCTATATCTAGTGTTTAGCTTGATGATTCTAATGGTAGAATAAATGTGTTTCTTTAACAACGTCAAAATGCAATAATGGTGTAGAATTGGGCAATTGTACAGGACATAAAATCATTTTATTCATGTCCAAACCGTAAAGTATGCAGGGGGTAGCATCATGTTGTGGAGCATGTTTGCTACAGGAGGGACTGATGCACCTCACAAAATAGATGGCATCATGAGAAAATAAAATGATGTGAATGTATTTAAGCAATATCTCAGGACATCAGTTATGAGGTTAAAGACTGGGTGCAAATGGGTCTTCCAAAAGACCCCAATTAAACCTCAAAATTAGTTACAAGTAGCTAAAGGACAACAAAATCAAGATATTGGAGTGGCCATCACAAAGCCTTGATTTCATTCCTATTGAAAATTTGTGGACATCACTGAAAAGGTGCACGTGGGCAAAAAGGCCTACAAGCCTAACCCAGTTGCACCAGTTCTGTAAAGAGAAATGGGCCAAAATTCTAGCACATTATTGTGAAAAGCATGTGGAAAGATGTTCAAAAATTTTGGCCCAAGTGAAACAGTTTCAAGACCATTCCACCAAATGCTAAAGGAGTGTATGCAAACTTTGGAATGATGAAATAAATACAAATAATAATGATAATAAAATTCCTCCTTTATTCTGATATTTAAGAAATACAAACAATAATTTGATATTGACTGACCTAAAACAGGAAATGTTTACTCTGGTTTAATGTTCAACAGTGATGAAAAAAGGTTTTTGTATCTTTCTCTGAGGTGTATGTAAACTGGTTCCCACTGTATATTAGCATTGTTTCAACCGATACCTGATCAGTTTGTCCAACAAAGAACTAAAAAATGCTCATTCTGCCCTGTTCCTGTGTGTCACAAACACTACAGCAACCCCAGCTGGAACTGCAGAGGACTGTGAGATGAAGCAGGAGGAATCTCAAGCTGCAGGCACTCAGGTTTAGTATCTTTAGTTTCTTTCATCTTCTAACATCCCTGACAAAAAGTGATGATGAAGATGGGGGTGATGACAAATATGTAAGGCCTAATGGTGGATCATCTGTCACCTTCACTTGGTCGTGTCTCCTAATCTAGTCATACCTGCCCCCTGTTCACCCACAGTAGACTGGTGACCAGTCTGTGTAATCATATACTGGTTATGATGTCTTTCTGCTGTTCTCTGATCTCTCCATGTATTTTTACAGGGCAATAATCTGGGGCATCTGGAAAGTGAACCAGATGGTATGTGTATATTTTTCAATAAGAACATATCCACAGCTTTTCTAAAGAGGTTTCTGTTGCCCATAGGGTCTTTGGGGTTGTCTATAACTTTATGTTTATTTGGTATACGCACTATTAACTCCAATGTAATTTAAGGCAGTCAGAAAGATTTCTTGGAGGAATTTTTATTACCTTTTTTTTTTGCAGCTGTTTTCATTAACGATTCCAAATACCTTGAAAATTGTAGCGAATTACTGATGGTGTGGTGTAGCACCATGAGCTAGTCTATATCTAGTGTTTAGCTTGATGGTTTTAATGCTAGAACAAATGTGTTTCTTTAACAAAGTCAAAATGCAATAATGGTGTAGAATTGGGCAATTGTAAAGGACATAAAATTACTTTATTCATGTCCAAACCGTAAAGTATGCAGGTGGTAGCATCATGTTGTGGAGCATGTTTGCTACATGAGGGACTGATGCACCTCACAAAATAGATGGCATCATGAGAAAATAAAATAATGTGAATGTATTTAAGCAATATCTGAGGACATCAGTTATGAGGTTAAAGACTGGGTGCAAATGGGTCTTCCAAAAGACCCCAATTAAACCTCAAAATTAGTTACAAGTAGCTATAGGACAACAAAATCAAGCTATTGGAGTGGCCATCACAAAGCCTTGATATCATTCCTATTGAAAATTTGTGGACATCACTGAAAAGGTGCACGTGGGCAAAAAGGCCTACAAGCCTAACCCAGTTGCACCAGTTCTGTAAAGAGAAATGGGCCAAAATTCTAGCACAATATTGTGAAAAGCATGTGGAAAGATGTCCAAAAATTTTAGCCCAAGTGAAACAGTTTCAAGACCATTCCACGAAATGCTAAAGGAGTATATGCAAACTTTGGAATGATGAAATAAATACAAATAATAATGATAATAAAATTCCTTCTTTATTCTGATATTTAAGAAATACAAACAATAATTTGATATTGACTGACCTAAAACAGGAAATGTATACTCTGGTTTAATGTTCAACAGTGATGAAAAAAGGTTTTTGTATCTTTCTCTGAGGTGTATGTAAACTGGTTCCCACTGTATATGAGCATTGTTTTAACCGATACCTGATCAGTTTGTCCGAAAATGAAATAAAAAATGCTCATTGTGCCCTGTTCCTGTGTGTCACAAACACTACAGCAACCCCAGCTGGAACTGCAGAGGACTGTGAGAGCAAGCAGGAGGAATCTCAAGCTGCAGGCACTCAGGTTTAGTATCTTTAGTTTCTTTCATCTTCTAACATCCCTGACAAAAAGTGATGATGAAGATGGGGGTGATGACAAATATGTAAGGCCTAATGGTGGATCATCTGTCACCTTCACTTGGTCGTGTCTCCTAATCTAGTCATACCTGCCCCCTGTTCACCCACAGTAGACTGGTGACCAGTCTGTGTAATCATATACTGGTTATGATGTCTTTCTGCTGTTCTCTGATCTCTCCATGTATTTTTACAGGGCAATAATCTGGGGCATCTGGAAAGTGAACCAGATGGTATGTGTATATTTTTCAATAAGAGGAGGGACTGATGCACCTCAAAAAATAGATGGCAGCATGAGAAAATAAAAGGATGTGAATGTATTTAAGCAATATCTCAAGACATCAGCCAGGAGGTTAAAGGCTGGGTGCAAATGGGTCTTCCAAAAGACCCCAATTAAACTTCGAAATTAGTTACAAGTGGCTAAAGGACAACAAAATCAAGGTATTGGAGTGGCCATGACAAAGCCTTGATATCATTCCTGTTGAAAATTTGTGGACATCACTGAAAAGGTGCACGTGGACAAAAAGGCCTACAAGCCTAACCCAGTTGCACCAGTTCTGTAAAGAGAAATGGGCCAAAATTCCAGCACATTATTGTGAAAAGCATGTGGAAAGATGTTCAAAAATTTTGGCCCAAGTGAAACAGTTTCAAGACCATTCCACGAAATGCTAAAGGAGTATATGCAAACTTTGGAATGATGAAATAAATACAAATAATAATGATAATAAAATTCCTTCTTTATTCTGATATTTAAGAAATACAAACAATAATTTGATATTGACTGACCTAAAACAGGAAATGTATACTCTGGTTTAATGTTCAACAGTGATGAAAAAAGGTTTTTGTATCTTTCTCTGAGGTGTATGTAAACTGGTTCCCACTGTATATGAGCATTGTTTTAACCGATACCTGATCAGTTTGTCCGAAAATGAAATAAAAAATGCTCATTGTGCCCTGTTCCTGTGTGTCACAAACACTACAGCAACCCCAGCTGGAACTGCAGAGGACTGTGAGAGCAAGCAGGAGGAATCTCAAGCTGCAGGCACTCAGGTTTAGTATCTTTAGTTTCTTTCATCTTCTAACATCCCTGACAAAAAGTGATGATGAAGATGGGGGTGATGACAAATATGTAAGGCCTAATGGTGGATCATCTGTCACCTTCACTTGGTCGTGTCTCCTAATCTAGTCATACCTGCCCCCTGTTCACCCACAGTAGACTGGTGACCAGTCTGTGTAATCATATACTGGTTATGATGTCTTTCTGCTGTTCTCTGATCTCTCCATGTATTTTTACAGGGCAATAATCTGGGGCATCTGGAAAGTGAACCAGATGGTATGTGTATATTTTTCAATAAGAGGAGGGACTGATGCACCTCAAAAAATAGATGGCAGCATGAGAAAATAAAAGGATGTGAATGTATTTAAGCAATATCTCAAGACATCAGCCAGGAGGTTAAAGGCTGGGTGCAAATGGGTCTTCCAAAAGACCCCAATTAAACCTCGAAATTAGTTACAAGTGGCTAAAGGACAACAAAATCAAGGTATTGGAGTGGCCATGACAAAGCCTTGATATCATTCCTGTTGAAAATTTGTGGACATCACTGAAAAGGTGCACGTGGACAAAAAGGCCTACAAGCCTAACCCAGTTGCACCAGTTCTGTAAAGAGAAATGGGCCAAAATTCCAGCACATTATTGTGAAAAGCATGTGGAAAGATGTTCAAAAATTTTGGCCCAAGTGAAACAGTTTCAAGACCATTCCACTAAATCCTAAAGGAGTGTATGCAACCTTTGGAATGATGAAATAAATAATAATAATAATAATAATAAAATTCCTTCTCTATTCTGATATTTAACCGCTACAAACAATATGTTGATATTGACTGACCTAAAACAGGAAATGTTTACTCTGGTTTAATGTTCAACAGTGATGAAAAAAGGTTTTTGTATCTTTCTCTGAGGTGTATGTAAACTGGTTCCCACTGTATATGAGCATTGTTTCAACCGATACCTGATCAGTTTGTCCAACAAAGAACTAAAAAATGCTATTTCTGCCCTGTTCCTGTGTGTCACAAACACTACAGCAACCCCAGCTGGAACTGCAGAGGACTGTGAGAGCAAGCAGGAGGAATCTCAAGCTGCAGGCACTCAGGTTTAGTATCTTTAGTTTCTTTCATCTTCTAACATCCCTGACAAAAAGTGATGATGAAGATGGGGGTGATGACAAATATGTAAGGCCTAATGGTGGATCATCTGTCACCTTCACTTGGTCGTGTCTCCTAATCTAGTCATACCTGCCCCCTGTTCACCCACAGTAGACTGGTGACCAGTCTGTGTAATCATATACTGGTTATGATGTCTTTCTGCTGTTCTCTGATCTCTCCATGTATTTTTACAGGACAATAATCTGGGGCATCTGGAAAGTGAACCAGATGGTATGTGTATATTTTTCAATAAGAACATATCCACAGCTTTTCTACAGAGGTTTCTGTGGCCCATAGGGTCTTTGGGGTTGTCTATAACATTATGTTTATTTGGTATACGCACTATTAACTCCAGTGCAATTTAAGGCAGTCAAAAAGATTTCTTGGAGGAATTTTTAGCAGCTTTTTTTTTATTTGCAGCTGTTTTCATTAACGATTCCAAATACCTTGAAAATTGTAGCGAATTACTGATGGTGTGGTGTAGCACCATGAGCTAGTCTACATCTAGTGTTTAGCTTGATGATTCTAATGGTAGAACAAATGTGTTTCTTTAACAAAGTCAAAATGCTACAATGGTGTAGATTTGGGCAATTGTAAAGGACATAAAATCATTTTATTCATGTCTAAACCGTAAAGTATGCACGTGGTAGCATCATGTTGTGGAGCATGTTTGCTACAGGAGGGACTGATGCACCTCAAAAAATAGATGGCATCATGAGAAAATAAAATGATGTGAATGTATTTAAGCAATATCTCAAGACATCAGCCAGGAGGTTAAAGGCTGGGTGCAAATGGGTCTTCCAAAAGACCCCAATTAAACCTCGAAATTAGTTACAAGTGGCTAAAGGACAACAAAATCAAGGTATTGGAGTGGCCATGACAAAGCCTTGATATCATTCCTGTTGAAAATTTGTGGACATCACTGAAAAGGTGCACGTGGACAAAAAGGCCTACAAGCCTAACCCAGTTGCACCAGTTCTGTAAAGAGAAATGGGCCAAAATTCCAGCACATTATTGTGAAAAGCATGTGGAAAGATGTTCAAAAATTTTGCCCAAGTGAAACAGTTTCAAGACCATTCCACCAAATCCTAAAGGAGTGTATGCAAACTTTGGAATGATGAAATAAATAATAATAATAAAATTCCTTCTCTATTCTGATATTTAACCGCTACAAACAATATGTTGATATTGACTGACCTAAAACAGGAAATGTTTACTCTGGTTTAATGTTCAACAGTGATGAAAAAAGGTTTTTGTATCTTTCTCTGAGGTGTATGTAAACTGGTTCCCACTGTATATGAGCATTGTTTCAACCGATACCTGATCAGTTTGTCCAACAAAGAACTAAAAAATGCTATTTCTGCCCTGTTCCTGTGTGTCACAAACACTACAGCAACCCCAGCTGGAACTGCAGAGGACTGTGAGAGCAAGCAGGAGGAATCTCAAGCTGCAGGCACTCAGGTTTAGTATCTTTAGTTTCTTTCATCTTCTAACATCCCTGACAAAAAGTGATGATGAAGATGGGGGTGATGACAAATATGTAAAGGCCTAATGGTGGGATCATCTGTCACCTTCACTTGGTCGTGTCTCCTAATCTAGTCATACCTGCCCCCTGTTCACCCACAGTAGACTGGTGACCAGTCTGTGTAATCATATACTGGTTATGATGTCTTTCTGCTGTTCTCTGATCTCTCCATGTATTTTTACAGGACAATAATCTGGGGCATCTGGAAAGTGAACCAGATGGTATGTGTATATTTTTCAATAAGAACATATCCACAGCTTTTCTAAAGAGGTTTCTGTTGCCCATAGGGTCTGTGGGGTTGTCTATAACATTATGTTTATTTGGTATACGCACTATTAACTCCAGTGCACTTTAAGGCAGTCAAAAAGATTTCTTGGAGGAATTTTTAGCAGCTTTTTTTTTATTTGCAGCTGTTTTCATTAACGATTCCAAATACCTTGAAAATTGTAGCGAATTACTGATGGTGTGGTGTAGCACCATGAGCTAGTCTACATCTAGTGTTTAGCTTGATGATTCTAATGGTAGAACAAATGTGTTTCTTTAACAAAGTCAAAATGCTACAATGGTGTAGATTTGGGCAATTGTAAAGGACATAAAATCATTTTATTCATGTCTAAACCGTAAAGTATGCACGTGGTAGCATCATGTTGTGGAGCATGTTTGCTACAGGAGGGACTGATGCACCTCAAAAAATAGATGGCATCATGAGAAAATAAAATGATGTGAATGTATTTAAAGCAATATCTCAAGACATCAGCCAGGAGGTTAAAGGCTGGGTGCAAATGGGTCTTCCAAAAGACCCCAATTAAACCTCGGAATTAGTTACAAGTGGCTAAAGGACAACAAAATCAAGGTATTGGAGTGGCCATGACAAAGCCTTGATATCATTCCTGTTGAAAATTTGTGGACATCACTGAAAAGGTGCACGTGGACAAAAAGGCCTACAAGCTAACCCAGTTGCACCAGTTCTGTAAAGAGAAATGGGCCAAAATTCCAGCACATTATTGTGAAAAGCATGTGGAAAGATGTTCAAAAATTTTGCCCAAGTGAAACAGTTTCAAGACCATTCCACCAAATCCTAAAGGAGTGTATGCAACCTTTGGAATGATGAAATAAATAATAATAATAAAATTCCTTCTCTATTCTGATATTTAACCGCTACAAACAACAATATGTTGATATTGACTGACCTAAAACAGGAAATGTTTACTCTGGTTTAATGTTCAACAGTGATGAAAAAAAGGTTTTGTATCTTTCTCTGAGGTGTATGTAAACTGGTTCCCACTGTATATGAGCATTGTTTCAACCGATACCTGATCAGTTTGTCCAACAAAGAACTAAAAAATGCTATTTCTGCCCTGTTCCTGTGTGTCACAAACACTACAGCAACCCCAGCTGGAACTGCAGAGGACTGTGAGAGCAAGCAGGAGGAATCTCAAGCTGCAGGCACTCAGGTTTAGTATCTTTAGTTTCTTTCATCTTCTAACATCCCTGACAAAAAGTGATGATGAAGATGGGGGTGATGACAAATATGTAAGGCCTAATGGTGGATCATCTGTCACCTTCACTTGGTCGTGTCTCCCTAATCTAGTCATACCTGCCCCCTGTTCACCCACAGTAGACTGGTGACCAGTCTGTGTAATCATATACTGGTTATGATGTCTTTCTGCTGTTCTCTGATCTCTCCATGTATTTTTACAGGACAATAATCTGGGGCATCTGGAAAGTGAACCAGATGGTATGTGTATATTTTTCAATAAGAACATATCCACAGCTTTTCTAAAGAGGTTTCTGTTGCCCATAGGGTCTTTGGGGTTGTCTATAACATTATGTTTATTTGGTATACGCACTATTAACTCCAGTGCAATTTAAGGCAGTCAAAAAGATTTCTTGGAGGAATTTTTAGCAGCTTTTTTTTTATTTGCAGCTGTTTTCATTAACGATTCCAAATACCTTGAAAATTGTAGCGAATTACTGATGGTGTGGTGTAGCACCATGAGCTAGTCTACATCTAGTGTTTAGCTTGATGATTCTAATGGTAGAACAAATGTGTTTCTTTAACAAAGTCAAAATGCTACAACGGTGTAGATTTGGGCAATTGTAAAGGACATAAAATCATTTTATTCATGTTTAAACCGTAAAGTATGCACGTGGTAGCATCATGTTGTGGAGCATGTTTGCTACAGGAGGGACTGATGCACCTCAAAAAATAGATGGCATCATGAGAAAATAAAATGATGTGAATGTATTTAAGCAATATCTCAAGACATCAGCCAGGAGGTTAAAGGCTGGGTGCAAATGGGTCTTCCAAAAGACCCCAATTAAACCTCGAAATTAGTTACAAGTGGCTAAGGACAACAAAATCAAGGTATTGGAGTGGCCATGACAAAGCCTTGATATCATTCCTGTTGAAAATTTGTGGACATCACTGAAAAGGTGCACGTGGACAAAAGGCCTACAAGCCTAACCCAGTTGCACCAGTTCTGTAAAGAGAAATGGGCCAAAATTCCAGCACATTATTGTGAAAAGCATGTGGAAAGATGTTCAAAAATTTTGGCCCAAGTGAAACAGTTTCAAGACCATTCCACTAAATCCTAAAGGAGTGTATGCAACCTTTGGAATGATGAAATAAATAATAATAATAATAATAAAATTCCTTCTCTATTCTGATATTTAACCGCTACAAACAATATGTTGATATTGACTGACCTAAAACAGGAAATGTTTACTCTGGTTTAATGTTCAAAAGTGATGAAAAAGGTTTTGTATCTTTCTCTGAGGTGTATGTAAACTGGTTCCCACTGTATATGAGCATTGTTTCAACCGATACCTGATCAGTTTGTCCAACAAAGAACTAAAAAATGCTATTTCTGCCCTGTTCCTGTGTGTCACAAACACTACAGCAACCCCAGCTGGAACTGCAGAGGACTGTGAGAGCAAGCAGGAGGAATCTCAAGCTGCAGGCACTCAGGTTTAGTATCTTTAGTTTCTTTCATCTTCTAACATCCCTGACAAAAAGTGATGATGAAGATGGGGGTGATGACAAATATGTAAGGCCTAATGGTGGATCATCTGTCACCTTCACTTGGTCGTGTCTCCTAATCTAGTCATACCTGCCCCCTGTTCACCCACAGTAGACTGGTGACCAGTCTGTGTAATCATATACTGGTTATGATGTCTTTCTGCTGTTCTCTGATCTCTCCATGTATTTTTACAGGACAATAATCTGGGGCATCTGGAAAGTGAACCAGATGGTATGTGTATATTTTTCAATAAGAACATATCCACAGCTTTTCTAAAGAGGTTTCTGTTGCCCATAGGGTCTTTGGGGTTGTCTATAACATTATGTTTATTTGGTATACGCACTATTAACTCCAGTGCAATTTAAGGCAGTCAAAAAGATTTCTTGGAGGAATTTTTAGCAGCTTTTTTTTTATTTGCAGCTGTTTTCATTAACGATTCCAAATACCTTGAAAATTGTAGCGAATTACTGATGGTGTGGTGTAGCACCATGAGCTAGTCTACATCTAGTGTTTAGCTTGATGATTCTAATGGTAGAACAAATGTGTTTCTTTAACAAAGTCAAAATGCTACAATGGTGTAGATTTGGGCAATTGTAAAGGACATAAAATCATTTTATTCATGTCTAAACCGTAAAGTATGCACGTGGTAGCATCATGTTGTGGAGCATGTTTGCTACAGGAGGGACTGATGCACCTCAAAAAATAGATGGCATCATGAGAAAATAAAATGATGTGAATGTATTTAAGCAATATCTCAAGACATCAGCCAGGAGGTTAAAGGCTGGGTGCAAATGGGTCTTCCAAAAGACCCCAATTAAACCTCGGAATTAGTTACAAGTGGCTAAAGGACAACAAAATCAAGGTATTGGAGTGGCCATGACAAAGCCTTGATATCATTCCTGTTGAAAATTTGTGGACATCACTGAAAAGGTGCACGTGGACAAAAAGGCCTACAAGCCTAACCCAGTTGCACCAGTTCTGTAAAGAGAAATGGGCCAAAATTCCAGCACATTATTGTGAAAAGCATGTGGAAAGATGTTCAAAATTTTTGGCCCAAGTGAAACAGTTTCAAGACCATTCCACTAAATCCTAAAAGTGTATGCAACCTTTGGAATGATGAAATAAATAATAATAATAATAATAAAATTCCTTCTCTATTCTGATATTTAACCGCTACAAACAATATGTTGATATTGACTGACCTAAAACAGGAAATGTTTACTCTGGTTTAATGTTCAACAGTGATGAAAAAAGGTTTTTGTATCTTTCTCTGAGGTGTATGTAAACTGGTTCCCACTGTATATGAGCATTGTTTCAACCGATACCTGATCAGTTTGTCCAACAAAGAACTAAAAAATGCTATTTCTGCCCTGTTCCTGTGTGTCACAAACACTACAGCAACCCCAGCTGGAACTGCAGAGGACTGTGAGAGCAAGCAGGAGGAATCTCAAGCTGCAGGCACTCAGGTTTAGTATCTTTAGTTTCTTTCATCTTCTAACATCCCTGACAAAAAGTGATGATGAAGATGGGGGTGATGACAAATATGTAAGGCCTAATGGTGGATCATCTGTCACCTTCACTTGGTCGTGTCTCCTAATCTAGTCATACCTGCCCCCTGTTCACCCACAGTAGACTGGTGACCAGTCTGTGTAATCATATACTGGTTATGATGTCTTTCTGCTGTTCTCTGATCTCTCCATGTATTTTTACAGGGCAATAATCTGGGGCATCTGGAAAGTGAACCAGATGGTATGTGTATATTTTTCAATAAGAACATATCCACAGCTTTTCTAAAGAGGTTTCTGTTGCCCATAGGGTCTTTGGGGTTGTCTATAACATTATGTTTATTTGGTATACGCACTATTAACTCCAGTGCAATTTAAGGCAGTCAAAAAGATTTCTTGGAGGAATTTTTAGCAGCTTTTTTTTTATTTGCAGCTGTTTTCATTAACGATTCCAAATACCTTGAAAATTGTAGCGAATTACTGATGGTGTGGTGTAGCACCATGAGCTAGTCTACATCTAGTGTTTAGCTTGATGATTCTAATGGTAGAACAAATGTGTTTCTTTAACAAAGTCAAAATGCTACAATGGTGTAGATTTGGGCAATTGTAAAGGACATAAAATCATTTATTCATGTCTAAACCGTAAAGTATGCACGTGGTAGCATCATGTTGTGGAGCATGTTTGCTACAGGAGGGACTGATGCACCTCAAAAAATAGATGGCATCATGAGAAAATAAAATGATGTGAATGTATTTAAGCAATATCTCAAGACATCAGCCAGGAGGTTAAAGGCTGGGTGCAAATGGGTCTTCCAAAAGACCCCAATTAAACCTCGAAATTAGTTACAAGTGGCTAAAGGACAACAAAATCAAGGTATTGGAGTGGCCATGACAAAGCCTTGATATCATTCCTGTTGAAAATTTGTGGACATCACTGAAAAGGTGCACGTGGACAAAAAGGCCTACAAGCCTAACCCAGTTGCACCAGTTCTGTAAAGAGAAATGGGCCAAAATTCCAGCACATTATTGTGAAAAGCATGTGGAAAGATGTTCAAAAATTTTGCCCAAGTGAAACAGTTTCAAGACCATTCCACCAAATCCTAAAGGAGTGTATGCAAACTTTGGAATGATGAAATAAATAATAATAATAAAATTCCTTCTCTATTCTGATATTTAACCGCTACAAACAATATGTTGATATTGACTGACCTAAAACAGGAAATGTTTACTCTGGTTTAATGTTCAACAGTGATGAAAAAAGGTTTTTGTATCTTTCTCTGAGGTGTATGTAAACTGGTTCCCACTGTATATGAGCATTGTTTCAACCGATACCTGATCAGTTTGTCCAACAAAGAACTAAAAAATGCTATTTCTGCCCTGTTCCTGTGTGTCACAAACACTACAGCAACCCCAGCTGGAACTGCAGAGGACTGTGAGAGCAAGCAGGAGGAATCTCAAGCTGCAGGCACTCAGGTTTAGTATCTTTAGTTTCTTTCATCTTCTAACATCCCTGACAAAAAGTGATGATGAAGATGGGGGTGATGACAAATATGTAAGGCCTAATGGTGGATCATCTGTCACCTTCACTTGGTCGTGTCTCCTAATCTAGTCATACCTGCCCCCTGTTCACCCACAGTAGACTGGTGACCAGTCTGTGTAATCATATACTGGTTATGATGTCTTTCTGCTGTTCTCTGATCTCTCCATGTATTTTTACAGGACAATAATCTGGGGCATCTGGAAAGTGAACCAGATGGTATGTGTATATTTTTCAATAAGAACATATCCACAGCTTTTCTAAAGAGGTTTCTGTTGCCCATAGGGTCTTTGGGGTTGTCTATAACATTATGTTTATTTGGTATACGCACTATTAACTCCAGTGCAATTTAAGGCAGTCAAAAAGATTTCTTGGAGGAATTTTTATTACCTTTTTTTTTTGCAGCTGTTTTCATTAACGATTCCAAATACCTTGAAAATTGTAGCGAATTACTGATGGTGTGGTGTAGCACCATGAGCTAGTCTACATCTAGTGTTTAGCTTGATGATTCTAATGGTAGAACAAATGTGTTTCTTTAACAAAGTCAAAATGCTACAACGGTGTAGATTTGGGCAATTGTAAAGGACATAAAATCATTTTATTCATGTCTAAACCGTAAAGTATGCACGTGGTAGCATCATGTTGTGGAGCATGTTTGCTACAGGAGGGACTGATGCACCTCAAAAAATAGATGGCATCATGAGAAAATAAAATGATGTGAATGTATTTAAGCAATATCTCAAGACATCAGCCAGGAGGTTAAAGGCTGGGTGCAAATGGGTCTTCCAAAAGACCCCAATTAAACCTCGGAATTAGTTACAAGTGGCTAAAGGACAACAAAATCAAGGTATTGGAGTGGCCATGACAAAGCCTTGATATCATTCCTGTTGAAAATTTGTGGACATCACTGAAAAGGTGCACGTGGACAAAAAGGCCTACAAGCCTAACCCAGTTGCACCAGTTCTGTAAAGAGAAATGGGCCAAAATTCCAGCACATTATTGTGAAAAGCATGTGGAAAGATGTTCAAAAATTTTGCCCAAGTGAAACAGTTTCAAGACCATTCCACCAAATCCTAAAGGAGTGTATGCAACCTTTGGAATGATGAAATAAATAATAATAATAATAATAAAATTCCTTCTCTATTCTGATATTTAACCGCTACAAACAATATGTTGATATTGACTGACCTAAAACAGGAAATGTTTACTCTGGTTTAATGTTCAACAGTGATGAAAAAAGGTTTTTGTATCTTTCTCTGAGGTGTATGTAAACTGGTTCCCACTGTATATGAGCATTGTTTCAACCGATACCTGATCAGTTTGTCCAACAAAGAACTAAAAAATGCTATTTCTGCCCTGTTCCTGTGTGTCACAAACACTACAGCAACCCCAGCTGGAACTGCAGAGGACTGTGAGAGCAAGCAGGAGGAATCTCAAGCTGCAGGCACTCAGGTTTAGTATCTTTAGTTTCTTTCATCTTCTAACATCCCTGACAAAAAGTGATGATGAAGATGGGGGTGATGACAAATATGTAAGGCCTAATGGTGGATCATCTGTCACCTTCACTTGGTCGTGTCTCCTAATCTAGTCATACCTGCCCCCTGTTCACCCACAGTAGACTGGTGACCAGTCTGTGTAATCATATACTGGTTATGATGTCTTTCTGCTGTTCTCTGATCTCTCCATGTATTTTTACAGGGCAATAATCTGGGGCATCTGGAAAGTGAACCAGATGGTATGTGTATATTTTTCAATAAGAACATATCCACAGCTTTTCTAAAGAGGTTTCTGTTTGCCCATAGGGTCTTTGGGGTTGTCTATAACATTATGTTTATTTGGTATACGACTATTAACTCCAGTGCAATTTAAGGCAGTCAGAAAGATTTCTTGGAGGAATTTTTAGTAGCTTTTTTTTGCAGCTGTTTTCATTAACGATTCAAAATACTTTGAAAATTGTAGCGAATTACTGATGGTGTGGTGTAGCACCATGAGCTAGTCTATATCTAGTGTTTAGCTTGATGATTCTAATGGTAGAACAAATGTGTTTCTTTAACAAAGTCAAAATGTAGAATTGGGCAATTGTAAAGGACATAAAATTACTTTATTCATGTCCAAACCGTAAAGTATGCAGGTGGTAGCATCGTGTTGTGGAGCATGTTTGCTACAGGAGGGACTGATGCACCTCAAAAAATAGATGGCATCATGAGAAAATAAAATGATGTGAATGTATTTAAGCAATATCTCAAGACATCAGCCAGGAGGTTAAAGGCTGGATGCAAATGGGTCTTCCAAAAGACCCCAATTAAACCTCGAAATTAGTTACAAGTGGCTAAAGGACAACAAAATCAAGGTATTGGAGTGGCCATCACAAAGCCTTGATATTATTCCTGTTGAAAATTTGTGGACATCACTGAAAAGGTGCACGTGGACAAAAAGGCCTACAAGCCTAACCCAGTTGCACCAGTTCTGTAAAGAGAAATGGGCCAAAATTCCAGCACATTATTGTGAAAAGCATGTGGAAAGATGTTCAAAAATTTTGGCCCAAGTGAAACAGTTTCAAGACCATTCCACCAAATCCTAAAGGAGTGTATGCAAACTTTGGAATGATGAAATAAATAATAATATTAATAATGATAATAAAATTCCTTCTTTATTCTGATATTTAAGAAATACAAACCCAAAAGCAGATCGGAGCAAAAAGGTTTATTTTACAATGATCAGGGGTAATTCCAAAAAAAAGGGGACAAAGCTCAGAAGATCCGAAAATCAAAAGATAATCCAACACAAAAATCATATAAGTCTTTGGGGGGAAAAACACACAGAAGATCCGGTCTGTAAATATTAAACACAGACGGCAAAAAACAAATGTAGCAATCCTCTAGATCGTAAAAAGCAAATAACTGCTTACGTCGAGGAACACGGTCAGACAATCAGACAAGGAACAAGGGAGAACTGGGAAATAAATAGGGAACAGAGCAAGGAAACTAACAAGGTAAAGGTGACACTCATTACAACAATCAAGAACGTGAAGACCGGGTGCAGAGCGGGAAGGGGAAAAGGGGCAGGGTAGACAGCAAAACAAAAGCACATGGACAAGGTAAACAAAACACGGAACTAGTGATGCACAATTAGTCCAGAAGGGGGCCGGATAGCCGAGAGCAGGATCATGACAGTACCCCCCCCTCTAACGGACGCCTCCTGGCGTCCCTTTGGCAGAGGAAAGATGTTGGCGGCGGAAGTCTCTGATTAGGTTGGGGTCTAGGATGTGCCGGGCCGGAACCCAGCACCTCTCCTCAGGACCGTAGCCCTCCCAGTCAACGAGGTACTGGATGCCCCGGCCCCGACGACGAACGTCCAAAAGTCTTTTAACAGTGTAGGCCTCGGATCCATCTATGAGGCGGGGGGGAGGTGGGGGAGCAGGGGGTGGATGCATGGGGCTACAGATAAAGGGCTTGATGCGGGAGACATGAAAAGTGGGGTGGATGCGGCGTAAGGGACAAGGGAGTTTAAGACGGACGGCTGTGGGGCTGATGACCTTGGTGATGGGGAAAGGACCGATGAATCGCAGGGAAAGTTTGCGGGATTCGACCCTCAGAGGCAGGTTCCGTGTGGACAACCACACCCGTTGGCCTTGACGGTAGGAGGGGGCTTGGGAGCGATGTTTGTCGGCCTGGGTCTTCATCCGGACAGCCGAACGGAGAAGGGTGGTGCGGGTATGCTTCCAGGTCCGCCGACAGCGCCGGATGAATGCCTCCGCGGAAGGTACCCCAACCTCCTCCTCCTGGTCCGGGAACAACGGGGGTTGGTAGCCCAAGGAGCAGTCGAAGGGGGATTTGCCCGTGGCGGATGAAACATGGGAATTAATGGCGTATTCGACCCAAGGCAGCTGTCGGCTCCAGGCGGAAGGGTTCTGAGAAACCATGCAGCGCAGCACGGTCTCTAATGACTGGTTCGCCCTCTCGGATTGTCCATTAGTCTGTGGGTGAAAACCAGAAGAGAGACAAAAAGAAGCACCAAGTAATTTACAAAAGGCTTTCCAAAAGGCTGAGGTGAACTGGGGCCCCCTGTCGGACACCACTTCTACAGGGAGACCATGGATACGGAAGACGTGTAGCGTCATGAGTTGGGCAGTGTCCTTGGCTGAGGGGAGACCGGGCAGAGGAACAAAATGAACAGCCTTGGAGAAACGATCAACTACTGTGAGGATGGTGGTGTTACCGTCAGAAGAGGGCAAACCAGTCACAAAGTCTAGTGCGATGTGGGACCAGGGTCTTCGGGGAATGGCTAGGGGTTGAAGCAATCCGGCAGGAGGTCGGTTGGAGGACTTGTTTTGTGCACACGTAGGGCAGGACTGGACAAACTGGACGACATCACTCTTGATGGATGGCCACCAGAAGTGTCTCTCGATGAAGGCCTGGGTTCGACTGGTACCGGGATGGCAGGAGAGTAGAGAAGAGTGCCCCCACTGCAGAACCTGTGGACGAACAGAGCTGGGAACATACAGACGGTTAACAGGACATTGACTGGGACCCGCCTCGTCTGCTTGAGCCGCCACAACGAGCGACTCAATGTCGAGGCGGGCCGCTCCAACAACACGACTGGAGGGAATGATGGGTTCTGGATCTGGACTCTCTCTGCCAGAAGTGAACTGTCGGGATAATGCATCGGGTTTAGTGTTCTTGTGGCCAGGACGGTAAGAGAGTGTGAAGTCAAAACGAGAGAAAAATAAGGACCAGCGTGCCTGTCAGGGGTTTAATCTCTTTGCTTGACTTATATATTGTAAGTTCTTATGGTCTGTCCATACGAGAAATGGGACCGGGGCGCCCTCCAGCCAGTGTCTCCATTCCTCCAAGGCCAATTTAACGGCCAAGAGCTCCCGGTTCCCCACATCGTTGTTTTGCTCTGCCGGTGAGAGGCGGCGGGAGAAGAAGGCACACGGGTGGATACGGTTATCTTGGGAGGAACGTTGTGATAGGACTGCCCCAACGCCCACCTCGGAGGCATCGACTTCGACGATAAACTGACGTTCAGGATCGGGTTGGGTCAGGACAGGGGCTGAAGTAAAACGTCTCTTTAATTCTCCAAAGGCTCTCTCTGCCTCTGACGACCAGAAAAACCTGACCTTTGAAGAAGTCAAGGCAGTGAGGGGGGTGGCGATGGTGCTGAAGTTTCGGATGAAACGCCGGTAAAAATTGGCGAAACCCAAGAAACTCTGCAGACCTCGGCGAGTGGTGGGTGTAGGCCACTCCAAAACAGCCCTCACCTTCTGCTGGTCCATATGGATGGACCCCGGGGAAATGACGTGGCCGAGGAAGGAGACTGAGTCCTGGTGGAATTCACATTTCTCGGCTTTGACATAGAGTTGGTTATCTAGGAGGCGTTTCAGGACCGTTCTAACGTGGACAATGTGTTCCGACAGGGACTTTGAAAAAATCAGGATATCGTCCAGAAAAACAAAAACAAAATTATTTAATAAATCTCTAAGAATGTCATTGACCAATGTCTGAAAAACGGCGGGGGCATTAGTAAGGCCAAAAGGCATGACGAGGTATTCATAATGTCCAGAAGTGGTATTGAACGCCGTCTTCCACTCATCCCCCTCACGTATGCGGACCAGGTGGTATGCGTTCCGCAGGTCTAATTTTGTGAAAACCTTGGCCCCTTGCAGGAGCTCGAAGGCAGATGACATGAGGGGAAGAGGGTAACGGTTCTTTATGGTGACATTATTCAAACCACGATAATCTATGCATGGTCGGAGCGAGCCATCCTTCTTAGAGACGAAGAAGAACCCCGCTCCGGCAGGGGACGAGGACGGGCGGATTATGCCAGCAGCAAGGGACTCCCTTATGTACTTGTCCATGGCCTCCGTTTCGGTGCGGGACAGAGAGTAAATACGCCCCTTAGGCGGGGAGGCGCCAGGAAGGAGGTCGATGGCACAATCATAGGGTCGGTGAGGGGGCAAGGAAGAGGCGCGGGAATTGAACGAGGACCCGAATCGACGAGGACCTCTGTCTCTTGTCGTTGTTCTCCCCAGGTCAGGACGGCAGGAAGGAGGGTTCGCTGGGTAGGTGAGGGGTTAGTTGTAGTGGCGCTCACCCGTACCCCTCTCACGGGTGAGCGTGGGCTTTTACCGGGCAAGCGGCAAGAAAGTGTCCGGGCTTACCACAGTAAAGACAAAGATGGGCTTGTAATCTTCTCCGTCTCTCCTCCACACTCAGACGAGTCCGGTCCACCTGCATGGGCTCTGGGGTTGCCAAGACGGGAGATGACGAGGAAGAGGTAGCGAGACGGGGAATTCCTGCACCCACAGCTCCGGATGCTCTAAAACGTCGACGTTGCTGCAACCTAGTGTCGACACGGATGGCCAGATTGACCAACCCCTCGCAGGTCTCAGGCAGATCATGGGATATTAATTCATCTTTCAATTCTTCAGAAAGGCAGTTTAGAAAGGTGTCGAATAATGCCTTCTTACCCCAGCCAGATGAGATAGCCAGGGTCTGGAAGTCTATGGCGAAGTCAGAAACAGATCGGGAACCCTGGCGTAGATGGAGCAATTCCCTAGCAGCCTCGTGCCCGTGTTTGGAACGATCGAAAACCCGCTTCATCTCGGAGGCAAATTCCTGAAAATCATCGCAGGCTGGGGACTCCGCCTCCCAAACCGCCGTTCCCCACTCTCGAGCTCGTCCCGACAACTGGGTGATGACGTAAGCCACCTTGGCTCGCTCGGTGGAGAAAGATCCGGGTTGTAGACTAAAAATCAAGGAACACTGGGACAAAAATGAACGACAGGTACCAGGCTCACCGGCGTACCTCTCGGGTGGAGGCAATCTGGGCTCGCAGAACAATGATGCCGCTTGAGCGATTGGCGCTGGAGCTTCAGGCTGCACGGAGAAACCCATGGTCGACTGGAGGGGCTGAACCCTGTAACTGAGGCTCCGTATCTCGGCTCTAAGGTCTTCGATCTGTGCCTGATGCCGGCCCAGCAGAGACCCATGTTGTTGAATAGCCGAGGAGAATTGTCCAGGATCCGCTGGGTCCATCTTCGTGGTCTGATTGTACTGTGATAAACAGGACTTGGACCCAAAAGCAGATCGGAGCAAAAAGGTTTATTTTACAATGATCAGGGGTAATTCCAAAAAAAAGGGGACAAAGCTCAGAAGATCCGAAAATCAAAAGATAATCCAACACAAAAATCATATAAGTCTTTGGGGGGAAAAACACACAGAAGATCCGGTCTGTAAATATTAAACACAGACGGCAAAAAACAAATGTAGCAATCCTCTAGATCGTAAAAAGCAAATCCAAGATAACAAGCAGGCAGAGTTCAGAATACAAATAATCCACAGGACGCAAAAACACTGGCGCAGGCAAAAACACAAGAATCGAATTCCACAGGTAACAACACTGGTGCAGGCAAACATGAGAATCGGAATAACTGCTTACGTCAAAGAACACGGTCAGACAATCAGACAAGGAACAAGGGAGAACTGGGAAATAAATAGGGAACAGAGCAAGGAAACTAACAAGGTACAGGTGACACTCATTACAACAATCAAGAACGTGAAGACCGGGTGCAGAGCGGGAAGGGGAAAAGGGGCAGGGTAGACAGCAAAACAAAAGCACATGGACAAGGTAAACAAAACACGGAACTAGTGATGCACAATTAGTCCAGAAGGGGGCCGGATAGCCGAGAGCAGGATCATAACAGGTAAAAATAATAATAATAATAAAATTCCTTCTCTATTCTGATATTTAACCGCTACAAACAATATGTTTATATTAACTGACCTAAAACAGGAAATGTTTGCTCTGGTTTAATGTTCAACAGTGAGGAAAAAAGGTTTCTGTATCTTTGTCTGAGGTGCATGTAAACTGGTTCCCACTGTATATGAGCATTGTTTCAACTGATATAATCTCAAGATATCAGTCAGGAGGTTAAAGCCTCTGTGCAAATGGGTCTTCCAAATGATCCCAATTAAACCTCGAAATTAGTTACAAGTGGCTAAAGAGCAACAAAATCAAGGTACTGGAGTGCCCATCACAAAGCCACTAATGGCAGGTGAAAGACCGTCATTCTGACGGCAACACAATACAATAGATTTCTGCATTGATCACTGCAGCATTGCCCTGCATCTTAAATGTTTCAATGCTATTTCCATGAACCGTTGCAGGAATCCAAGTCGATGTTTAAACGTCTTTTAAATAGGCTACCGTTATTTAGCCCCCTGTAGCAGGCACCTGGAGTAGCTTCATTTTCTCTTGCACAGATGGGTACACTCACTGAATGAGGCTGAGCGTTTCCACTGCACCTAAATTAATATGCGTCCACCGGTGTGTTTCATGACACGAAAACAGGAAGTTTTTTCTGATCAAGAAAACGTTGTTTTCTTTGTACAATCAGTGCATTGCTCATACTAGGCATAAACAAACTCAGCATGCTGAATGTAATTATAAATGTTGCATGCTGAATGATGGAGCACAATAATTAAGCCAGACTCTGCAAATCAGTTATTTTTATAAAATTAAGATATAATTGTTGACATGCATTATTTATTTATTTATTTTTCATTTTGCAATTTCTTGAAGCTGTGATTCTGAGAATCAACTACTTTTTAAAATAAAAATAAACTTCCCAAGGCTAAACACAATGACTAGAACACAATACTTGAAGATTAGATAATTAAATAATAAATAAAACTTAACTAGAGTAATCCAAATGTCCTATGTTGCAATTTTATTTTTCTAAATCGAATAGTTTAATAGTTTACAGGTGTCTACAGCTAGGATAGAAATATTCTAATTAGGTGACTGTAATCCAGACTCTAGGTAGCCTATGCCAAGCCCAGAATGCCTAAAGAGAAAAGTCAAAGTCAAAGTCAGCTTTATTGTCAATTCTTGACATGTATAAGAGATACGAGGAATTGAAAATAGGTTTCTTACTATTTCATGCTTAGATAAAGACAGACATTGAACATTGAACATTTAAAACAAGTCTTAAACATTAAGGCAAGACATTGAACATTTAAAAAAAATCTAATTCAAAATGACTAGTGAGTTAAAGTAACACAGGAATTAATCAAATTAAGCATTTGAATAGTAATTGTATTTGAATGTCACTTTTTGCTATAGGATCAAAACATGTACATGTTCTGGTGCACAAGACCAAAGACAAAGTACCTGAGATTGTCAGAGATTTGAAGGAAAAGAATGTCCTGCTCATTGAGTGCCAGGACGAGGGAAAGTAAAGAATATATCTGTCAGGCACAGACTAGACACAACAGACTTAATGTACAAAAGGGTCTTTATTAACAAAGTAATCAGACAAAACAAAACCAAGGTCAACATCAGACACAGATGACTGAGGATACATTAAACTTACAAAGCCCAGAAGTTTAAAGGAAAGAACTAGACTTACAAGGATAACAGAAACAGTCCACGTATGAACAAAACAGAACAGAACTTAGTAACGCGGGTGACAGCAATACCAAAACTTAAGGAGACTAGGAACAAGGAGCGCTAGACACAGAGAATATGCTACATGCTAGGAGTAACACGGCTGACTCGGAGTAGATCCTGGGAAGGAGTGACCAGGCCAGACCTCAGGGAATCCGGGGAAGACGCTTAAATAGTGTGGAGACCAGGTGACACCAATTAATACTCAGGTGAGGGTGATTGTGCACCAGGAAGTGGCTGTGACCAGGGAAACGAGCTGTGAGTCTGTGAGGCAGAGTGAGGGGGTGTGGTTGTAGCCAGATCTGATGCAGACCTGACAGTATCTCATTCCTCATTGGCTCTTTCCTTGATAGTACTATCAGTAGTAAATAGAAACGGTTTTATGTGAACAGGCTTTATGACCATAAATGGTTCTTTACTATGTAAGATGGCATATATTGTCAGGAAAAGAGCCAGGTCAGCAGTATGCATGCTGATGGAAGTTGTCATGTAGGGCAAAGTAATTTATTTAAAATAGACTGGAAATTCCTAATATGTTATCTATGCTGTAATTAAATGTTACTTTGCCCTTTGTCCTTTGCTACAGCAGCCTCAACAGATCAGAACACTGGAAAGGAAGACATAAGTGAAATGACTGACAGAGACAAAACTCAAGAAGTGGTTCAGTGTCCTTTTCTTTCTTTCTGCCATCACCTTTATAACAACAGATTTTAAAAAAATATGTAATATTAGATTTGCTTGTTGTTTCAGAAAGAATGGCTGATGGTTCGTCTCTAATTTACAGGTCATAACACAAAGTGAAGCCACAACACAAGGCAAGCCCCAGTTCCCTTATGCAATGTAACACACTTAAGACAAACAACATACAGTTGGCTCTTACCTCTAATACTACATTACCACATACACATATTGGAGGGGGCAAAACTCAAATCGGGTCTATGCCAGCAAAATGCCGAGAGTCAGCCCTGCATCCATAATAAGGCTGACATACCCATAACTGTCTGTTACTTGGCATGTTTTCATAAGAGTCAGTTTTCAAGGATATCTCTAACAATGTCTTGTGAATATCAACTGCAAATGCTACGAGAGCTTCAAAACATTTGTGCATAATTATTCTGTAAGGCCAACAAAAAAACTGTCTCTGTCGTATTGCTTATTTGTTGTAATTATGACTAGTGACATTGTAATGATTTATTTGGGACAGGTGAGGTTATCGGGAATCAGGTGCGATGTTATTCTTTTATTGAAGAGGTACTGTATGAACATGTATTGACATCTTTTGCAGCCACAACAGACCAAATCCTCACTAAACTGTCAGAGCAGAAAAGTTCTCTAGACAAAAAGGTTAGTATCTCTCTTTTTAAGTCAGTATTTTCTGAACCAGACATACAGTAGAATTCATAAGACAATACATATATAAGCTGATGCTTTATCCAAAGTGAATTAATGAGGTACATTTTATTAATTTACTTACTTAAATTAGCAGTAAGTACTACTACAACTATTACTATGAATTATAATTGAGTGTTCAAAATTTAGTGTTCAAAATTCATTTCTTCCTAAATATCCTCAAAATGTTTTTAAATAGGCTACTAGAAAGGAAAACAAGCACACGAATAGCCATGGCCCATTCTCTACCCTGGTGACTCTTTGTTTCATATGTACAGGTTATGGAATCTGTTTGCTATTCACTAACCTTTATGTATTGCCACAGGTTAACAATGAAGGAGAACGCGAACCAAAAGGTATGTATATATTTTGCCATACAGTGAAATCCAAGCAAGTCTTATGTTCATTGTTAGAAAGGTTTATAATGGAGATTTCTTTTACATATTGTCATCAGTGTTGTCTTGATATGGACCACAATGAACCACTACATTTATTTTAGCTGATGCTCTTATCCAAAGAATTTACAACGAAGATTAACACTGGCAATAATGTTTTGATTGTTTACATTTCCATCCTATCATTCATGAAGAAAAAAAACAAGAATGTTTGTCTGGTACCTGTGGTAATGGTAGTTTAGGTAGTTTGTCCTAACTTAAAGGAGAAATTTGTATTGATCTATCCATAGCCTGTTGTCCAAGTTCATCAATCTATTAACTGATTCACAACATTAGCTCACTCTTCTTTTCTCGCTCGTGCTTTAGATTAACATATTCAGAGCCTTTTTTTATTAGAGATTTCTGTTGCATATAGGGTCTATGATTATCTTGATGTACATTACATCACAATTGACCAGTGCAATAACATTACAAATATTCGTTATAAGCATCGTAAAATATACAGGTGGTAGCATGATGTTATGGAGCAGCTTTGCTACAGGAGGGACTGATGCACAAAATAGATGGCATCATGAGATAATAAAATGTTGTGAATGTATTTAAGAAATATCTCAAGACATCAGTCAGGAGGTTAAAGCTTGGGTGCAAATGGGTCTTCCAAATTACCCCAGTTAAACCTCCAAATTAGTTACAAGTGGCTAAAGGACAACAAAATCAAGGTATTGGAGTGGCCATCACAAAGCCTTGATATCACTCCTATTGACAATTTGTCTGAAAAGGTGCACGTGAGCAAAAACGCCTACAGCCTAACCAAGTTGCACCAGTTCTGTAAAGAGAAATTAGCAAAAATTCCAGCACATTTTTGTGAAAAGCACGTGGAAAGATGTTCAAAACTGTTTGGCCCAGTTTTTGGACAGTTTCAAGGCCATTCCACCATACTAAGGGAGGGTTTGCATACTTTTAAATGATGAAAGCTAAAATGTAAATAATAATAATAAAATCCCTTCTCTGATATTTAACCAATACAAACAATATGTTGATATTAACTGACCTAAAACAGGAAATGTTTACACTAGTTTAATATTCAACAGTGATGAAAGGTTTTTGTATCTTTCTCTGAGGTGTATGTAAACTGGTTCCCACTGTATATGAGTATTGTTTCAACTGATGCCTGATCAATTTGTATGAATAAAAATAAATAAAAATAAAAAATGCTCATTCTGCCCTGTTCCTGTGTGTCACAAACACTACAGCAACCCCAGCTGGAACTGCAGAGGACTGTGAGATGAAGCAGGAGGAATCTCAAGCTGCAGGCACTCAGGTTTAGTATCTTTAGTTTCTCTCATCTTCTAACATCCCTGACAAAAAGTGATGATGAAGATGGGGGTGATGACAAATATGTAAGGCCTAATGGTGGATCATCTGTCACTTTCACTTGGTCGTGTCTCCTAATCTAGTCATATCTGCCCCCTGTGTCACCCACAGAAGACTGGTGACCAGTCTGTGTTCTTATATACAGGTTATGATATCTTACTGCTGTTCTCTGATCTCTCCATGTATTTTTACAGGGCGATAATCTGGTGCATCTGGAAAGTGAACCAGATGGTATGTGTATATTTTGCAATAAGAACATATCTACAGCTTTTTTAAAAAGATTTCTGTTGCCCATAGGGTCTGTGGGGTTGTCTATAACATTATGTTATAGTTTACGATTTGTTATAAGCACCATTAACTCCAGTGCAATCTATGGAGTCAAAAAGATTTGTTTGGAGGATTTGTTTGCAGCTTTTTTTGCAGCTGTTTTCATTAATGACACCAAGTACCCTGAAAAATTAGGGCACATGAAACTTGGTCAAGATGTAGCAACACTAGATAGTCTTTAGTTAAGTAACGGCTTTATGGTAGTGGTATGGTCTGAATTTATTGTCAATTTCTTGACATACAAAGGAAATCAAAACTGCGTTTCTCACTCCTCTGTGGTGGCAGAGCAAGGGGCCGCTGCCAGAAGCGCCGCCCATGTTCCAAATTAGGGGTGGATGAAAGGCACAATACAGCATAACATGAGGAAAGAGGAGGAAAAAAAAGGCATCACTAGACTACGCTCCAGTGGGTGACACAGCGATAACACAGCCTGTAGCCATGGAGACAACCTTGATCGGAACCCAGACAGAGACAACAATCCGCCCGTGTGTTGTAGATGGGGGTAGGGAAGCGAGAGCGTCTCCCTGCCTTGTTCTCCAGGGGAGTTGTTTTTCCAGCGATGGCCTTGGCAAAGGCCTTCACTTATTAGGGAGGCCGAAAGCAGATAGAATTGGAATGATAGGGTTTTAGGGTGAGAGGCTTACCATTTTCAAACCTCTCTATGTCCAAACTGGCCTCCAATTTTAGCCAAATCCTTTTGTGAGCCAGTGAGTATCTCCATGTTATTGTCCATCGCCTTGAGCTTCTCCAAGATGTAATCCATCAACAGTTCCTGCAGCTCTGCCCACTGCCTCAACCATGACGGGCAGCCGAGTGGGGCTTTTGACAGCTGTTGCCGTCTTTTTCATTTCTCTTTAACCCAGGCCAATGCCCAATCCAATGAACAAGAAGCCTGTAATCATGGTTCCAAATAGGTAGATGCCTTCAATGCCCTCCACCTCTCCCAACCGTCCATTGTGTAGCCAGCTGCAAACGTTCCGGCAGGGCAATCAGGTTCCCTCGAACCCAAGCTTCTCCTGGAGAAGATGGTGTCAATTGCATTTAGAGACCAGTTGATCAAATCCATAGTTTTCAGTTTGAAGAGCAGGGTGAGGAGAGTCTCTCAACACAGATTCAGTCGAGACAAAGAAGCAAAGCAGGCAAGATAAGGGGAGGGAAAGGAGAGACGAAGAATGCGACTGCCTTCACTGAGAGCCAGACACACACCATAACCATAACTTGTGTGTTTCTTTAGCAAAGAAACGTTTACGTTACACAACGAAACAAGAAAATCCTTCACCCTTAACCAATTTCCGTATGACACTGACAAAAAGAACCAAGAAGAAAAGATTTCTACAAGTTGTTCCAATTCCATAAGCATGCTATGAAATAACAGTTTTTTTCTATTCTTTTCTACCAGCAGTTGACAGCACCACTACTGATATCCCTGGAAAGAAATATGTTATCAAAGATGGTAAATAACATAAATTTTTAGAAAAAACAAAACATTTACACATTTTGTCTTAAGAACTTAGAAATAAAACTTAAATTAGGAGCAGATTTGGGTAAAGATAATGTTCAAACTATATATTCAAAGAAGACATATGGAGAACCATTTTCCCTTGGCTTTGCTGAATTAGGAGAGGTTGTGCATGGTAAAGAGCTATCATGAATATGAGGCGTGGCTGTGTCCTCCTTCATAAGAATCTTGAACTTAGAAATAGCCACTAAAACATGGCCGAAGTAGGACAAAGCCTACATATGATGTCAAATTCCTTTTCAAATTAATTTCCTTCTGGATAAAGAAAGTGTCTCTATCTATCTGTAGTAGACTATAACATCAAAATGCAAGTACTGACTTGAGTAGCTTTTTCTGCTTAACTGCCCAAAATTGATGTCAAAGCCAATTCAAATGACTTCTTAAATCCAATTGGGCCATTATTAGGATGAGTAGGCAAACCATCTTCTGAAATTTCAGGGCTGTTCCTTGTCAAACTCTTCAACTATGCATAGTCAAAGTTTGCCTTGCAACTATTTTTGATGTCACAGTTATATAAGGTACAACATTTTCTGAGGCGGTCATTAATGTGGGTTATTACACAGTTACACTTTAATAACCAATCAGCAACTCTGTAATTTAATGGACTATCATATCGTCTTTAAATTTCAGATTTAAATGTTAATGACTGCCTGTGATTGATGGAATTAGATAAATGGGTGCAACTAGAATAGAAGTTCATTTTAGATGTGTCTTTTTTTTTTTTTTTTTGCTGTTAGGCTATTATTAAGTGTGATATTTTAACTTGCAGATGAAGAGGAAAAGGTTCAGATATTTGACTAAAAATTGGCCCCAAAAAATCAGTAGCACATATCAGCCATCTGCTAACTCGGACTCCTAAATATCAGTTCAGCATCAGGCAACGACCATTAAAAACCCATGTCGTTCTACCTCTAATGCCAAAAAACATGTCAACATTTTTCCTTGGACTGTAGTGTTTCTTTTTATTTTTGTGGTCTTAAAAAGTTATATCCAAAATTCATCTAAAAATGTATAAATGTATTCCAAATATATTTATAGAATAATTTTGGATATCACTTTTTAACACTGTGTAAGCCAATATGTAAGCACATTGCAGCAATTATTTTGACCTGACTCAAATTAATGAATGCAAATTAGCACATATTTAAGTAGATAATGGATAATGTACACATATATACATACATTTTCAGAAAACGTCAATCCAAAATTCTTTTCCTTAATGTGAGTAAACAACTGGGAAAGTTTTATTATGATAGTTCTTTCCTATTTCCTATTCACCTGTAGTGTCCTGCTATAAAGTGCTGCTGTACGTGTTGCGTTCTTTTGTAAACAGGGACCAAAACAGTGAGGCTCCACACTATAGTGAGAGGGAAAGTGGAGCAGCACTGTGAAAGTATGCTGAGGTTACTAAATGCTAAGGAACCACCTGAAGCAGAGATGACCCTTGAAGACTGTGATGTCATCCTGATATTCCTTCCTGTTGTGTCACGGCTTGGAACAGATGTTGAAGACGCTATCAAGAACATTCCAGGTAAATATGACACTGTGGCAGGTCATTTAAACCAATTAAGTATGACTAAGTATGATTTTCTGAAATATAACTGTCTTAAGTCTGGAAATGTATTTTAATACAGATCATTTATCTGTCTGACAGATACAAAGCCAAGTATCCTGGTAGTGATGCACGTCACCTTTGATAAAGATTATGTTATTCCAAACTGCAGTAAATTTATTAAACAGAAGAACATGGTCAAAGTGGACAGTCTGTTCAATGAAGATGGTGGATTTTTTGAGTGTCCTAAAAACTCGGACGGAGTTAAGAATATTCAGGAAATACTGAAGAAACACAGCAAGGTTTGATTATGTCTTCTTCTCCTCATACTTTAAGTCCAAATGTAAGCAGTAGCAACTTTCTCCAGCATCTGTATGCAGGGATGACTCAAGCAATTACATACACACGCACACGCACACACACACACACACACACAAAGTCAGCTCGATTAGTTCAGCAACAGTTCAACAGATTAGTTCAGTTTTTTTTGCATTGACCACGACCTTATCTTAGCCTTGGTCGTTAATTCAGGATGGTCACTATTTAAGGAATTACAGTAATTAGAGATGGTACATTTTATATAAAGAATTTAATATCCAACTTTCCAAGTGATTATGGTAAATCCTACAGCGACTCTTTTTGTTTCATACAACAGGTGAATGGATTTTGGAGTAGATGTTTTCCCCCCGTTGCTTACATTTGGAACACAGTAAGTCACAGACTTTGCCATTACATCGTTCACAGAGTTACCAGCTATTGTTTTATAGACTTATTCTAGTCTATCCATCCTTTTGGGCCATGGCCCTTTAGCTACAAGGAAATTAGCACCTATTTAGTGTGTCTTAAAACAAGGCAGTGTACGAATGAATAGACTGCAAATCTGGTGACAGCACACTGTTTCTGTCAGAGATGCAGTGGCGAGCTGTGTGTCTCTTGCATTTATGGGAAAAAAGGGGAGAGAAGCGTAAATATTGAAAGGATAGCATTACTAGCAATTGATCAGGCCTAGGCATTCTAGTATATGTATGGAAATAACCCTCATCTGTTTTGTGGTGAAATAGTAAGTACATAAAGTAAATAAAGCAGGTGTAATTTTTAAGTTATTTGTTATTCAATTTAAGTTATTTGTTATTCAACTCTATTGAACTGTGCATTGAACCATTACAGTCATTTGCAGCAGGACACACTTTGTGAGATGTTGAGTGCAGTTTACTTGATGAAGTGAAATTTTATATAATGTTGTCAGAGACAGCGTTTGCTTACTACCAAAAGAAAAATTTGAGTTGGCTAATTATCTTGTGTACATCTGCCCCTCAGTGTCTTCTGAAATTGATAACTCTAAAACATGAACAACACAAGTATAAAGCAAACATGACAAAGATAATATAAATAAGTATTAGGTATTTGTCATGTACTTAGGCATTTATCTAATATCATTTATAAAATATACATTGTTGGTAACACTTTATATTAGCATGCACATTCACCATTAACTAGCTGCTTATTAACATGCTTGTTATTAACATACTAGCCATTTCTTAATCATTACAAATCACGTATTATGTTGGGCTAAAAATGTGAACAACAGTAAAGTGAATTTCGCTAATGGGATCAAAACAGTGTAAATACTTCATATACTATGCTTAGAAATTCTTATCTTAGTTAAGGGTCTGATATGGGTAGGATAAGGTTATGCAGAATAAGATATTTGTATATATATATCTTTTCATATCATTTATATATCTCTGAAAGTTGGTATAGTGCCATTGGTAGCTGGCATGGCAATGTAGAGTGTGACAGAAAAAACAGATAAAAACTGAAACTGTGTCTTTTTCTAGATTTGTTGTTGCTTCTGTAGACACAAACCCACAGTAAGTTTTTACCTCTTACCTCTTTAACTTCTTACAAATAAGCTAGTTCATTGAACTAATGCATTTTTGTATGGAATGTGAACTGAAATTAACGCTTGACACTGAACTTAACAGATACTGAATGACTGTGTAGGTCCAGATAAAAGTTTGGTTACAATACAAGGAGTTACTGCCTTAGTTCTGATGAATGAATGGTGAACTATGAACATTAATCTATTCATTTTATTCTGTATGGACTGAACTTTGAACTTGTTCATGGGAAGTGTGAACTTGCATAAATTTTGTTGAGTCATTAAAATAGTATCAGTATAGGCCTAGTTCATCTTGAAACATGTAAGGGCAATCTACATAAATGCCCTTACATTTTAGTATACATATTGCCATGCGTGATGTCATGCAAGACGCCATTTGCTTTTGCACAGACTGTTTGCTTTCATTACCAGGTGAGTCTTGACAGATATGAACAACTTCACAAAACACCTGGCTTGAAGCAAGAAGCTTCAATTTGCCCTCACTAAAATGCCCAGTGTTGGACCCTTTGAAATTGTTTATTTATTTGTCATTTATTTATTCGATGACTTGAAGCCAAAGTGCCCATGAGGACCTTTTGATTTGATATGAGATGTAGAGTATATCTTGTAAACAATTTGTGACTGTGCACTATTTATTGATATAGGTGTATGCAAAGCCTGGCATGTTTAGTAGGCTAATGAAACTCATTGAATAAGTTGTGATATGGACATTTGTTTCACTGCACAATTTCAGCGTTACCTTACAATGCCTTGCATTGAAATTGAACTAAAATGAGTTATGCCTGTCTCTTTTTCAGAATGATTCAAGCGCTGAAACAGTGCCCTTCCTATATGGTCAAGAAAGTTAAAACCAGGCATGATGCACTTGGAAAAAAAGCTTTTTTTTGTTTATGAAACTAAAAATCAGATGACGACGAAGTAAAATTTAAAGCCAAACAATATTGTGTTGCTTGCTACATAAAGCACTACAGATTAGCTTATTGATTGCTGCTTTATTGCACCTTTTGACATATCATAATTTCCATGACCATGCACAGATCCTCAAGTACACTGTGCTGCAGTATGAGTGTCTTGCACATTCCATTTTAAGTAAGATTAAATATATAAGTATGATCAATGTTTTTATGTAGCCTAATTATTTTAGATTAACTGAAAGATGGTACTTCTCAGCTTCGACTATAATTGTTATTGGTTTGAGTGCTGTCATGAATAAAGACTGCAGTGATCCACGTACTTGCCTGCATAGCATTTTTTTATTACAGTTTTTTTTTCTGATTTGCCTGTATTTAATGTAATAGAATCTAAATCCATGACAGAAATATGAAGGAATGTACATGACATTTAAGAGAAATGATTTCAAATACTGTCATGGTCACATTCTAGTTTTGGAAATACACCCACAGAGATGTTATCCCTGTATTTTTTGGTAACATTTTCTATGAAGCCCTTATTCATAAACATTATAAACACATTTACAAAGGGTTATAATGCATCCATAGTCTTTATAACTGTTTCTGATAGTTTAGCACTGATAGTTTAGCACACCAACCATCTGTTATAATAAGGCATTGTTATCATATAAGCCTTTATAACCTGAACTGGGTTCATGGAAAGTATTACCAATGTGGATAAATGGGATATTTCAAGGGCCTGGCACTGACAAGGGGGCCCCAGAGAACATTTTAATCTTGTAATCAATGTTTGGGGGGCCCAAATTTATTTTTGGCCCATAATGTCTGGAACCCATGTTCTTATGTGTGTTCTGGAGGCATTTACATGTATGCATTTAGCAGACACTTATACAAAGCAATTTACATTTGTCAACTGTCAATTACATCAGGGCCATTCTCCTTTAGAGCAACTTAGGCTAAGTGCGTTGCTCAAGGGCAGCTACGATTCAAACTCACAATTTTCCAGGCTACTTGCATGCCAGCCAGGTTGCTTAACCACTGCACCACCACCACAGCAAGAGGCCCAAATGTTATAAAGGTTTTCATTGCAAACTATAGTACAAGTTGCAGCACACTCATATCAGCTGCAAAATTGCATAAAGCCAACTACCATCATTCTGAAAACTTGGTCAACTTGGAAAGAAACTTGGGAAACTGCCTTGACATCAGTATGTGTGCTAATAGGGTCACATCAATGTAGGCTACTTAAATACCAATCAACTGTAACACATTGACTTTACACTTACAAAAAATAACTGCCGTTATGGAGCCAAAAATTGCACTCTTAACCTCCTCTGTCTGGGGTCCATTTTGTGATGCATATCAAAATATATATGAGTAGCCTGAGTAGCCTCTCCAGAGGCCTTATCTGGCTTGTTTATTATTATTATTATTATTGTTGTTGTTGTTGTTGTTGTTGTTGCTGTTGTTATAATAACCACCCAATGGTCCATTATAGTGACTTCAATAGTGACTGCATGAAGAATATTTTTTTTCTTGAAACGGACTAAATTTGCCGTTTATTGTACGCTTGGTATTAGGTGATGAATGGTTATTGCATAGCTTTCACTTTCGTTTCCGTCACATGAATCACACTGACAATTTAGGGACTCTCCTGTGACTCTCCTGTGTAATCCCCTTATGCAGTCCTCTTAAGGACACACTTTCATTTTCTTTCCTTGCAAAGAAGAGAGGGTTGATACGGACATCGAGGACCAGGGTGAAGATGATGCAAGGAATCATTGCGCTGGGTAAGCCTACCAAAGCGATACAATGGACAAACTACAGACACTTCTGCAAATGTGAAATAGCCTTGGCTAGCTGTAATGACAATTTAAATTGTGAATTGTGGTTTTGCCGTTATCTGTTTTCGTCATCACTCCATCAATGACGTTCGATACGTCATTAGCACAGCACAGTTTATTGATTGATAATCTGTTCAGACAAGATGTGCCTAGGTCTATATTTCAAGATCAAGTTTAAGCCTACATTGAATTTCATGTGCTTGAAGAAAACATGATTATCGTTTGACGTTTATTTTTATGTAAAATGAGTAACCAGTTTGTTTCACTTTCATTCACTTTTTATACTCAATTACTTTCATGTTCATACTTTCACGTGATGGATATGAAGAGCTAATACATTACTTTCTGTGTCTATGTCTAATCTTGTGCAATGGTTGAAACGAATAATGTTAGTATATCTTGGCAGATTAAATTAGTACATTTAGCATGCCCATTTACATTTAATTCATTACCTATTCACTCCACTTATAATGGGCAATATGAATATTTCATCTGCTTTAGCAGCAATAGTGGTGCTGTGGAATGTGCTACCTTCGGCGTTACGAATGATCATTTCTGTCATCAGTGGACTCCTGATAGCTGGTAAGACATCCCCCTTTCTCTGTCTCTCTCTCTCTCTCTCTCTCTCTGACAAGGGCCCAAAATTTTACGTACACGGACATTAAAGCTAGGTGATTATGCCTCAAATCAACACAAACTAGAGCTGGCCAATTATGCCTCAATTGCATTTTACCTTTGTAGCCCTATGAGGATTAGGTAATGCCTATAGAAATAAATAAGTGGTATAACAAATAGTATAAATAAGGTAAGTTCATAGAATAAATAGGATTACAAAGGTTTAAAAGATTTAAAAACATTTTGTGAAGTTCATGCCATTGAAGTTGTGTGGGGATTTCATGTTTAAAACCGTTATCGGTATTGATATGTACATAATGTTAAGCCAGCTATGTGTATTTTTGTTTATTTAAATATTTTCTAGCTACTGGAAGTGTAAGAATATTATTTAATGTTTAAATGTTAAAAGAAAGAAGTTTGTTAAAAACTTACCTGTGACGATGATGTAGTCAGCGTCAGGGTTAGAGGTTAGCAGGAAACGGGAAGAGAGAGAACGAGGAAGGAGCAACGTGAGAGACCTTGAGAATTGCGCGAAGACACTGATGATTAAAAAGTTGGTAGAACACTACTTTTATGCATGCATAGGTGAATGTACGGTGACAAACGGTCAGTGCTTCCAGAAAGAACATTTAGCCTGCATGTATCGGTGAATTTGATTACGAGTTTCAGTCGAGGAAGCTAGTCAAACCAACCAAGTTATTGGAGCTAAGTGGACTTTTGCTAGCGTGCTGTTTTCTCGGCTGTCGTACAAGGCTCAGACCAACAAACTCTAAAGCCAGAAGATATCCCTGCTTGGCTGAGACGACATGTCCACACACAACATCGCCAACACATTTCTGCCCTGGTGAGGACGACGATGCCCAGTTCTGCAGCATTGAGTTTTGTTTAATGCGCATTGGCGTGAAGTGGCCATTGTGTTTTGGGTCTCCGCTCACAAGCATCGCTACAGGCCTGCACCTACTGACTGATAACCGGGCGTGATTGTGTTTTATCACACAGTATTTAGGTATTTTGAGTATTTAGTACTGCTGGCTTAAGTTTCATTTTGATTTTTGAGTTACTGTGATATTGAAAGGAGAACTGAATATTTTGGAACTGAGTTTGAACTAACATTTGTATTTGTATGTGTATATTTAAATTCTATCCTTAAGTAAATGTATTCATTAGTTTACACCCACTTTAGTTGTATTGTTATTGACACGGGTTTGCCTATTAGTTAGGAAGAACCTAGGGTAGCCACCCCTACTTATTGCAAAGGGGCACTACACCTTGATTATGATTAATAAATTCATTTTACACAATAAGCTTCCAGTCTCTCAAATGCTCCTAGTGGAGAAACTTCCAGGATGCCAGGAGCTTCAAAGTCTGTGCAGCACCCCTGATGCACAAAAATGTGCTCTTGGACGCATGGACACCATGGTAGTAGTAAACTATAGTTTCTCAATTGTTGGTGAAGAATAAAATAATTGAAATTGAAGTATGACATGAACAAGATTATTGACTAATTATTCTGAATGTCTGTTTTGATTCATCTTAAATAAATCGATCAGCCCTAACCACACATAAAACACTGATTATTTCATTTATGGCTTTAATGTCTGTAAATATATGTGTATCTGTAAATATTTGTATGTATAAATATCTGTGTATCTGTTGTAGGAGCAAAGGGGATGATACTATGTGCTGTGTTATTCGTGCTGTTACAACTGTTGATGAATGTATCAAGTAAGTGCCCTTGACACCCCTATTCTCTCTTCCTCTCTCTCTCTCATGCAGACACACACACACACACTCAAACACACACACACACACACGCACGATGGATGCCAGCTTGTCTGACAGCACATGTAGAACATAAGTAAACCTCCCTCCCGACACTTAAAGAGCCTCCTAGTCAGTTGAGAGAGAGAGAGAGAGTTGATTCTCTGGTCTCAGGGACTCTGCATTCATAACTGCAATAACTTGCATAAGTACCTCTTACATATTTAATAAAGATTAACATTTGACTTCTGCTTTTTAGGAGAAGCTGCTGTAGTTGCAATGGCACATAAAATGTCAAATTCACTCAAGGAGTCAGTACGGAACATGGCTCCAGGTATCAAAGGACTATTAATACGTGGTAAGTCACTTTTAGTGTGTTTCTACCGAGCGGTACAGTTCAATACAGTACAGTTCTCAGTTGTCATCACTTCCATGCAACAAGGAGAGGGTGTTCCAGAATGTATCCTAAAAGGTTGCTGAGGGATATCAGTTGATGTCTATCCAGATACATTAACATTATAGCAAATTAAACAACCACAATTACTAGAGTGGGGTCAAGTGAAAAGCTTGAATAAATGGTTTGATGCTGTGGACTTCATTGGCACGCAAGCAAGGGAAGGGGAAGGGTCAACATGGCTAAGGCCAATGAGTGCTCCAGTAGGCGTACCACTGATTTTGTAACTACTTATCTCATTGATGCAGCTATTACCATCTGGCAAATGTCCCTACTTATCAACTAATGATACTCCTTTAAAAACACAGACATGTCAGGGTTTACTGTTACAAACTGTACTGCATTCTACTGAACTAAGTTGCACCACTCAGTGGAAACCAGTGCCCTCTGCCATTATGTACACACACACACACACACACACACACAGGTTTGATGTACCACTGATGACACAGAGCTCATGTCCATGGTACTTTATCCACCAGTTTTGACTGGGTGGTCTGTAAGGTCCATTCATCATCACACTATAAAGTGTAATTAGCTGTGGGCTTAAACAGAAAACACACATTTCCTTATACTGGCTGTGTTATATAATATCTAAATACATTGCTTTTTAGGGGCAGTATCTGTGGGGCTTTGTGCTCTTATATATGGGGCATTAGGGATGTTGTTTCCAGTCATCAGTGGTCTGTTGGTAACTGGTGAGTTTCTTTTGCTCTCCTTCTAGATTCTGTTTTGCTGTCATGCACACACACACACACACACACACACACATACACACACTGAAATATGTATTTTGTTTCAGTGGCCAAAATGGTAGCACTGTGTTGCATGATACCCTTGGCATTAGGACTGATCCCAACCCTTAATGGACTACTTGTAACAGGTACAAACAGGTGTTCTTATTTATTTAAATATTTATTTGTGTGTGTGTGTGTGTGTGTGCATTTGTGTGTGGAGACAGACCATTATTTGTAATATAGACTCTAGGGCCTTTATGGCCTTTCCCATGTTTTTAGCAATATGTTAATGTCCTAATAGGTTCTGTATTGATTGCATGTGTGCAGTCACTGACACACAGATGAAGAGAAAAAATTACTATTTTCAGAGGCAGACAACATGTGTTCAGAAAGTAAAAGTCCACCATGTATTCCTTCTGATTTTACTAATCAGATGTCTGACTTTATTCATTCAAAGGAACTTGGAGTAGGCTTACAAATGCATGTTTTCATGTGTTTACTGGCAATAAAACTGGGAAATCCGCTGATAAAATGAAACGTTTGTGTGCAGAGTTCAGATGCAAAAAACAGTCCATTTGCAATGAGTAATGAAAACTCTAATATCAGTCCAATGCCAATGGGATTGTTTTGGCTTGATTTGATTTTACTCGATAATAACACTCAAATTGCAGTTTATGTCACGAAACAGAGTGAGTCGGACCCAAAAGCGTTACGTAAGAACAGTTTATTTAGGGTAATGGGTAAAGGGAGTGTGTGGATGCTCTTCAAATGCAGAGTCAGCTAACCGGGACTGGGGAGCAGAGCATAGGTCGTGGGCAGGCAGCGGGTCGAGAGACAGGGCTGGAGAGCAGAGCGTAGGTTGTAGACAGGCAGCGGGTCAGGAGCCGGGGCGGAAGTCGTGGATAGGCAGGGGTCAATACCAGGGGCTGGAGAGCAGAGCAGAGGTCGTAGACAGTCAGAGGTCGAAACCAGGGGCTGGAGAGCAGAGCGGAGGTCGAGTCAGTCCGGGGTCATCAGCGGTAAGGCGATCAATCAGGAGGCGGAGAACAGAGAACAAAGACAGGCAAGAGGACAGGACAGAGACAGGGGGACAGGCAGATGACAGGAACGCAGGAAAATGCAGGTAACTTCGGGAACAGGATTCAAGAACGGAAACAGGAGCCAGGGTCTATAATGTTTGCCGAGCGTAATGCTGAAGGTTCGCAGACGGTCTGACCGAGAACACTGGGAGACAAGGGGTTAAGTACATGGCAAGACCACAAACAACGAGCAACAGGTGGAGACGTAATTAAGTGAACAGGGGAGCATGAGTGAGTGGGAGGGGCAAGTGATCGGGAAGTTACCGGGTGATACAGGCAGGAAGGCATGACAGTTTAAGGGATTACTTGAAAATTATTATAAAAACATCATTTTTGCATATTTTGCTGAAGATGGACTTTCCAAGGGTTTTGCATCTGAACTCTTCATGTTTATTTCCTGTACCAGCAAATTATTCTGTGGCTCAATAGATAACCAGAAATGATGTTTTTACACTAACTGAATGGGACTCAGTAACGCACTTTCAGTTTCATTTTCCTGAGCCCCTATTAGATTGCATCTGTTATGTTGTTTTATCCAACAAAAATCATAATGGCAGGTTTTGTCCAGAACATCCAAGAGAAATCATTTCATGTTGCTTGAATATCTCATGGTTAAACTTGAGGTTTTTGGTGGCAGATGCTGTGGTCACAGCAGCAAGTGAAATGTCCAATTCACTGTGGGAGTCCATAAAAGGATTTTTCAGTTCACTGTGGGAGTCCATAAAAGGATTTTTCAGTTCACTGTGGGAGTCCATAAAAGGATTTTTCAGTTCATGTTGGGAGTCGATGAAAGGAGTATTCAATTCACTCAGGGAATTTATAAAAGGATTCTGGAAAACCATCAAAGATCTATTCAAAACTGGTAAGTTTTCCACTGCCCCACCCAAAGTCTCTCTCTCTCTCTCTTATCTGATCAGACCATTAAAACATCTTGAAAAGAAAATGAGTGAATATTTTTACTTTTTTAGGTGCAGATGCTTTTAAAAAAATGGCATATTCAGTATTTGGAGGTTTAATAAAGTTTTTGTTCTGGGCAGGAATTACAGTTGGTAAGCCTTTTTCTCTCCCCCTCCCTCTTTGGCTCTTTCACTCTTTCTTTATCACTCTCCCATTCACTTTCTCTCTCTTCCTCTTTTCCCATGTTGAAGTCCTATTGAAAACTGAGACATACTATCCTTCAGAATAAGAATCAGTTTTTATGGACTAAGTATACTTACATACACAAGGAATTTGACTTCGGTGGATGTTATTTCTCTATACATTCAACATATAGACATAATACACAAAAGGGCATAATGTATAAAACAACATACACATGGAGTGGGATGTAAAGTGCAATGTTCTGTGCAAAAATACATTTGGAATAATGAAGTATGTAATGTGTAAATCTAGTATGAAAGACACATGTGCAGTGATAAGTATGACTGGTTGAGTGGTGAATGGCCAAATTGGGGATAACCCAACTTACTGTATCAGCAGTTCAGGAGAGTGATTGCAGTGGAAAAGAAGCTGTGTCTGGTTGTTTTGGTGCACAGGGATTTGTAGTGCCTGCCAGAGGGAAGGATCTTAAAGAGAGTGTGTGCAGGATATGTAGGATCTTTAATGATGTTCTCTGTCTGCTTCCTGGTCCTCCCAAAGTACAAATCCTAGAGGCAGGGCAGTGGGGCACCAATGATTTTTTCAGCTGTCCGAATTTCAGCTTTAGCCTGGTTCTTACACATGCTATGCATCTTAGTCTGGCCAGTAGGTCTATCTCCACTTCTTCCCATTCGCCTGAGATAGGGAGCCAATGAAAAACTGTTGTTTACCCTAACATGATGGAGATGGTCTTAACATGTGTTTTGCTTCAAATTGTGATGCATTCCACTCTCTTTTCTCTGCAATAATTGGTCTGATTGGTCTTTTAGGTATATGTTTTGGGGTCAAGAAATTAATGGAATTTCTCAAAAGTAAGCCCTCACTCTCTCACTCAAACACAGGCTCACACACAAACTTGTCACTCAGTGTCTATATCTTTAGCACACAAAATGAACAAATTTGGTTTTATTCATATTTACCTGTAACCTTTCAAGATTTTTCTTTTTAGTGGCAAAATCTGTCTTTTGTCTTTTAGGTATATGGTTTTTGGTCAAGAAGATAATGGAATTCTGTCAGAAATTAATGGAATTTATCAAAAGTAAGCCCTCACTCTCTCACTCAAACACAGGCTCACACACAAACACACACACAAACTTGTCACTCAGTGTCTATATCTTTAACACACAAAATGAACAATTTTGGTTTAATTTGGTTTTATTCATATTTACCTGTAATCTTTCAATATTTTACTTTTTAGGGGATAAAGCTGTCATATCATGTGCTGTCTTAATCTGGATATTATTGATGATATTTCCAAGCATTAGAGAACCATTAATGACTGGTGAGTGTCTGTTACTACTTTATAGGCAAGATAAACAATGTGACAGACACACCTTAAAGGCGAGGTCAGTGATTTTATGTGGTTTGCAAACACAATACTTTTTATAACAAAATGATAATGGCCCAGTCCCATTTCTTCTACCTTAACGCTAGCACTTGATTATGTCTATCCTGAACAATTTTTTAAAATTCATGTTCTGATTTAACATAATTTCTTTAGATTTGCATCAACCACGGCCCGTCATATTTTGAATTTTTCCATGCCTAATTGCGACAATATACATCATGTTAATCTTTTCTCGAGCTGGCCATCATCTTTTTTTGATGGTTTTCTTGACTCTAACTGTGTGAATACACAAAGTATCCTGGGTAATCATCCCTACACTTCATTCAAACTCTGCATCTGGCCTCCCTTTATTTTAAGGGGTGGTTTTAAGAGCTGAAAAGCACTTCTCCTTGGTCTTGGTATTGGGACACCCTAGCCTTACACGTGAATACACAAAAGTGCAGAACCTGGCTAGTGTGCTAGTGGCCTGGAAAGTAGAGGGTTCGGATCACAGCTGCCACAATTGTGCCCTTGAGCAAGGCACTTAACCCTAAGGGTAGACTGGCCCTGAACAATTGATAGTTGACGAAATGTAAGTAGCTTTGGATAAAAGCATCTGTTAAATGCATAAATGTAGAAATGGGACACGACCAACATCGTCTCATGACCCGTTAGCTCTTCATTCTCTTGGGTCACTGTAAAATAAATATGTTTTTTTATGGTACACAGGCTCTTAGGCCAGATTTTAATGCCATACTGTATTTATTTTTCTATTTTCCAAGAGGTACAACTTAAAATTAAGCATGTACAGTTTGTACAAACTCCTTAGGATGCACTTTAAAGACATCAAAGACAATACAGGATGCTGTCAGAGAAGCATTAGCTTGCATTTTATTCTCTAGCACATGAAACACTTTCAGCTGTCTTTGTAATGTCTGAATATTTCACCTTTATTTAGTGGTAAAAGCTGTGGTGCTCTGTGCTATGGTTCTCTGGGCCCTAGCAATGACAGACCCAAACATCAAGGAGGAGTTTCTATCAAGTAAGTTTCCCTATGACACACCCTCTCCTGTCATGTGCATATTCCAAACTGGAACCAAACAACCTCCATGCCGTTATGGCCAGTGCTCTGTTTTGTGAGAGGGGTGGGGGGGTGGGGTATGGATCACTCCTGGGTATAATACAGCGCTGAACTTTGTGATGCCCTTAATGGGGAATGAAAACTGATGGTACGGTAATTTTGTGAAATAGTCATTTTTGGAATAATTTTTGGAATTTGGAACATCATGAATGTTAAGTATATGATACGATGTTACACAATAGTTAACAATTATACTAATACAGTGGTTTCCAAACTTCTAACTGCCTGTACCCCTAAGACACTCTGTGTCCTACCAAGTGGCACCAGCACCACAAACAGCTTGCTATAACAATTAATATTTTTGCATACACAAAATTTAAACACATGCATGGTACATGATAATATAAGAATTGTATTGGGGATTGGTGAATGAAGATCCTTTTCCATTGTCTGTCCATGTCCATTGAACTTTGTGCTTGTGAGAGCTAAGAACCTATTTTTTTGTGTATCCCCTAGAATTGATCCAAGTACCCCAACCACTGTACTAATAGAATAGGTGGAGAGGGAATAAAGTTCAAAAATGGTCCTAGAGTCTCAAAAAGTCCAGGTGGATTTTAGTATCCAAGCAAGAGACAAGATGTCAAGAATCTGGTCAAAATTTTTAAAACAGCAAAAGTCACAGAGTTCACTGATTAGATAGGGTTGAGTGACTCGACTGAAAGATAACTGAATTATGACATGGTCATAACCAACGGTTATAGATATGTGGGTATGAGGAATCTAAGTGAGGAACACTTGGCAAGACACAAAATGCGCCAAACCCAAATTGATATAACACGCTGGTGGAATGACCTTCTAAGTGCTACCAGATCAACAGATACTCTCCACCTTCAAGAAACTCTTGAAGACCCAGCTCTTCCAAAAATATTTCCTGGCTTGAATACCAGGAAAGCACATAATCTCTTTCTCTTAGTCTCTCTCCATACTGCACTTTTATTATTCTACTGCCCTTTGAACTTAAAATACTGTAAATCCTATGTTAGCAATATGCACTCTTTTCATTTTCATTGTGTTGTACCTTGAATGGTATCCTCTTTTGTAAGTCACTTTGGATAAAAGCGTCTGCTAAATGCATAGATGTAAATGTAAATGTAAAGCTGGCTGGTATTTAGCAGACACATACCAAAATCTGGATTGACTGTTACCGCTACTCCAATTTATCTGCAGAGTAGAGATTAGACTATCTTTAGAGTAGAGATTAGATTAAGAGTCTCTCTGTTTCACAATATAAATGTAATGTAAATGTAAATGATATATAGTAGAAGGAACCACTTATTACTGTAAGTCTAAGGAAGCACTTCTGAAGTATTTTCTTCTTTACACCCCCCCTAGGAAAAAGAAAACATTTTGTGTCCCCCACTCTCCGCCGTGACTATGAATAGTATTTTTTTGAAACACTTTACTCTAGTATGGCAAAGGAAAAGCACCACTATTTGAGAAGGTCTGGTCTAAGGTGAAGACAAAAAAAAACCTAGCTCAGTGTGTACATCTAGTGGTGGATGAGTGACACAGCACTGTACAATAGTCTCATATCCTGACAGGCATCATGAGAAGTGCCTCTTCCTACCTTATGACAAAGAAAGCAAAATTCATATCTTATTTCACTTTTTGTAAAGTATGAATATTTCACCTGGTTCTTTAGGGGCAGAAGCTGTGAGACAGCATGCTGATGCTATGATCACAACGGCATATTCACAATAGCAAAATTGATGTCTCCATTAATTCATGGACTATTAAAAGTAGTGGTGTTCTTCACTGGGCTATTTAGAAAGGTACGTTTTTTGTTCTTTCTGCGCCACCATCACCTCATCAGCTCTTTCAAGTGGCATGCCAAATGAAGTCATATGCAAATGTTATTGTATTTTATTAAACACACACACACACATACCCATAGAACGCACAAAACAACTTTTTTTGTCAGAGTTCACAGAAAGCATGTTGTGGCAGTGGTGTACATAACAGGCCTTGATGAGGGCTCTACAGCTACTAGTGTAATGTAATGTATGATGAAATCTTTCCCTTTATACTTTCACCCCTGGACACAAGCATTGCCTAAAAAGTGAAGCTAAGTTGTTTCTTATTAGAGGTCATTGAAGTGCATGTGAAACAGGGATCAAGTTAAAGTTGAATGTCTGTGGAGAAGCAGGAGGGCTATTACTGGTAGAATAAAAGCCACTTTAAGAGAATGTGCAGTGCATTTACTCAGATAGCTTGGGTACTTTTGTCTCTGTATGCTATAAGATGCAATGTGCCTTAAGCACGTATAGTGTGTTTGCTAACATTGCTTTTGTTACTGCTTGCAAATGCAAATGTTATTGTATTTTATTAAACACACAAACATAACCATAGAATGCACAAAACAAGATTAAGACTAACTTTTTTGTGGGGATCATCTCAACACAACTCTGCTCAGTGGAATAGAATTATACTCTAAACCAGGAAGTCCTTGATTACAAAACACATATTCAGTCTGCGTATAACACTTATGGCCTGTTACAAAGTCCACTTCCTAATAATCCTCTCCAAAATAATGAGTAGCAATTGTATGACACCATTCTAATATTGTATTTGTGATTACAGGCCACCAATCAAGAGAAAAGCATATCTGGAAAAACTGAAGGCAAGTTTTGAATATTTAGCAGTAAATACCATAAACATTATAGTCATGGTGATAGAAATGTAGTTGACAAAAAGACTTCTTTGCCTTTGTGTTACATACATTTTGTTAAAACTGGCCTAAATGCAAACTGAAATCAGTTGCAATCAGCCTCTGAAATATCTATGCAGGTTTGTTGTTTAACATCTAATTTTTTAGGTATCCACACAAGTTGCCAAGAAAAAATGAAGGAGATGAATCTGCAAGCAGTGATGAAGGGTCAAGCAGATGTGAAAGGATGCTAGCTTTCTTAGGGCAGCTGTGCTGTTCACTGGGTGTTCAAGTGTGCTCACTGTTCACAGTATACCGTATGTTTCTGAGAACCAAAATGTGCAGCAAAGTGTCAAAGTGTGCCTAATATCTATATAATTTATCTGGTATCTACCTTATATATAACTACTATATGTGTGTGTGTGTGTGTGTGTGTGTGTGTGTGTGTGTAGTTCAGTGAATAGAAAATTAGATGCACAAGTCAGTATTTGACACAAGGGGTGAAAGTTGGCTGGTGCAGTCCAGTACTCTGCACCCCTAAAAGATGCAGATAGAAAATAAAAAATAGTAGAAAAAAATAGAAAATAATAGAAAAATCTGATCTGCCACCTGAGCATACTAAATGTGAGACTCCTGTGCCTAAATGCCTTTTCTCTTGCAAGTCTAGTCTTTCGTCTAATGCAGTCCTATAAGAAAGTAATTAGGTCTGGTGATGCCAAAATGTTATGCACCTGATAATGGGGTTCAGGCTAGTGCATATTTATCTATATTTGCATATTCATATTTGTCTCTGCTAAATTGCTTGAGTTCTCAACGTACATAGTGCATATCACATAAACTGCACAATCTAAGTTTTCCAATGGAGTCACTCACTAGTTGCTGTGGAATGAATGGTTCCAAAGGAAATTAACTTAGAATTTACATCAGCTTTAATAATATTTACATTCTGCAGCTCTGAGTCCATGGACACCCATTTTCCATAGACAGAGTCTAAGAGTAAGTGCATTGATGATTAGCATCTTAGTAGGCTTTGAAATAATACCAACTCACTGGCTTATTTATGGTATCATTAAAAAGAAACACAAAGTATTGAAAGGCAATGGAGGTTCACAGAAAGCATGTTGTGGCAGTGGTTTACATAACAGGCCTTGATGAGGGCTCTACAGCTACCAGTGTAATGTAATGTATGATGAAATCTTTCCCTTAATACTTTCACCCCTGGACACAAGCATTGCCTAAAAAGTGAAACTAACTTGTTTCTTATTAGAGGTCATTGAAGTGCATGTAAAACAGGCATCAAGTTACAGTTGACTAACATTGCTTTTGTTACTGCTATGTTTTGTGTTTTGATGTGCTGCTCTGTATAGTACATGTGGGAAGAAAATTAAATAATATCAATTTAAAAGAGCGTAAACTTGTTATTAACAACTGCATAATGGTAAACATACAATCCTTTACTGAATAATATTATTAAAGTATCAGAAACATTGAAACTTTATCATTATGGTAGGCCCTGAGGCTACTGTTGAGCCATAACATCTGTTCCCAGGAAATGGTTGTGACAGATGTACTGATCCCTCTGTGCAGACATTTTGAGCAAATTCACTGACACAAAAGTGGAACTTTTATGTTTCTGACCACATGTAGCTTTGTGGTCAACAAGTGCTTCGCAGAGGGATCAGTAGCACCTTACAGAGAAGCATCTATGCCTGTTTAACTACAACCATAGAAACTGATCATTGTAAAGTGGAAAAAATGACTGTGATGCGCACTAGGCCTCTCTTTGTTTACTGCTTGCTTTTTCACCCATGCCATGGTACAAGTGTACTTGTGGCCAGGACTAGTGCACTATGGTAGAAGAGCTACATTGGTACTTAGGTATGCTCTGGCATTATCAGAGCTATTCCTGTGTCCTTGAGAGATTGTTTTAACGTTTGACTTTTGAATATTCGACTCACATGCTGCATATGCCACTCATTACATATTGTACACTGATATTTACTTAATGTGCTGTATCCTTTGATACATTTGACACTTTACTTTCCCTAGGCCATAACAGTTACACAGACTAAGATCAAAATCGTCACAAAGTAAGCTAAGATCAGAATCGTCACAAAGTAAGCTATCTAGAATTTTAACTGCCGTGCTTATCGCTGTAGAGGGAATTGCTTATAATAAAATTGTCATAAACCATGTGTGGCTTTACAGTAAGCAGGATAAGGTTACAAAGTTCAAATATGCCTTGCTTAGCAGATAACAGCTGAGAGAAATCTAAGGTCCTCTGCTCAGGGAGTAGAAAAACTTTTCGTGTGACAACATACAATCCCATTTCTGTTCATGACTGAGGTCATCAAAGATGTGAAGAAGCAAATCTACAAATCAAAGGTAAGTTTAATATTACCAGACATTATTTATCTTTAAATCCCAGGTATGAACAGAGCCTCAGCAGTTTACGGAGGGTACAGTTATTATAACAGCGTCATACATTAGCCATTGATTCAAGATTTCTTTCTTATTCTTTATTACATGTCATTTCAGTATACTAGTATAAGAGAGTACATTTCTTGTACTGTCTTTGATGAAAATTTCCTCAAGAAATCAATTAATCAGTGTCCCAGTGTTGTTAAAACCAGCCATGCTGGTTTATGCTGGAGGGGGTGAGAGGACAGCAGTAGTTGCCTTCATGACTTCATTCTGTCATTTCTTTATCAGTCCATCAGTAAAAAAGAAGAGAAAATAAAAAGAGGTAAGAAACCATTGCTCCTACACATTTATGACTGTGTAAGTGAAAAAGTAAATGTTAGAGCTGACCATAAATTCACAGCATATACACATGATCATGCTCTATCGATTTATAAAAGGACATAATATCCTTGTGGTATTAAATGGTTCTAGAATGCTGATGAGTGCACATATTGTAAATGTGTCATAATGCGATTGGCTTGTGGTTTGTAATTGTACAATGACTCCAGCCATTGCATAAACTCTATGCAGAAAGAGCATAAAATCTATATTTTTTAAATTTATAGAAATATGAGCAGTGCAAAAACTGTTTACCCATTACTACAGACCTGATTATTTAAGTTGTTATGAAGCGAAAAAGTAGATGTATATTTAGCTGTATATTTAGACCAGCAAGGGTAAGAGTATTTGTAATGTGGATGTAATTCTATTATATTTTACTTTTTACCAAATGTAGCGCAATGGTCAAAAAACTACAAAAGGTAAAGTTTTTTATTGTCCTTCTTTTGCTTTCTATTCCAATTTTCACACTTGACACTGAATTGAAATGTGTTTAAAAGTCTGACAATTACCAATTATACTAAAGAATGTTATGTTTCTGTATATTTACACAGGATGGAGAAGGTGAAGAAAAGACATGAACTTTACAAACTTTTAAGTATTGAAATACACTCAAAATATAATAACTATATCTAATGTTTAAAAGGAATGCAGCATATAGCTACACAAACTGTTTTAATATGATCTGAAACTATTTAATATTATCAACTGACAGTCAATTCTTTTTTGTGAAAAAAGAGTAAGTGCTATATAAAAACAATTTTGCCTCTAGTGTGCTAGAAGCTTCTGTGTGTGTGTGTGTGTGTGTGTGGGTGCGCGCTTGCATGGTCTTGAGTGGAGAGGGATGTTGGGGGATGCACTGCTGAACTGGGGCTCGAGGTGGATGGAGAGCGGTCTCGAGGGCGGTGTTACAGCTGAGGTGGTGTCGGAGCCCGGACCCTGACAATGCATTGGCTGACATGGTGGCGAGGGGGGAGGTTGCGTAAAGCTGCAGAATCCTTCTGAGCCACTTCAAATTTTTCCCTCATTGTCTCCACAGCGGCTCCAAATAAGCCTTTAGCAGTGAGGGGAGTGTCCAACAGCAAAACCCTCTTGTGGTTGGGTAGGTGAGCAGGGTTGTGCCAAATATGGCACTCTGGCACCGATAGATATCCCGTCGCCTTGCCTTGTGCCCGCGCTGTATACTACGTTAAGTGAAAAGACAAGTCGATCGCCTTTTGGAGTTTCGTGACATTGTCTTTGGTAACCAAGGAGCTGAGCCGGTGGAGGAGATCAGCCTGGTAAACCTGATGCAGCGCGGCCAAGTTCAGTGTTTTGCACACCTACGCCATGCAGGCAAATGCCTTCTCTGTGGGACTAGCTGTGGCCTGGCAACATTTGGAATGGAGAGTAGTTTTCCCCAGACACAGAGTGGAGGATGGGGATAAACAGGCAGCCTCCGTGTCTTCGATGGGAGGCATGCAAGTAAAGCTGAATTCATCCTCATGAGAGAGGGAAGTGAATGGCAAGGCTCTCTGTGTGGTCACAATGATGCACCATACAGAGTGATGCAATAATGATGCAACCATACTGGGAAAGACCAGGAGGGGCCTGAAATGTGGGATGGCCACATGTAGGATCAGCCGTTGAGCCTGGAGAGGAGGCAGAAAGGGGGTCCAGCTACGGCAGGTCAAGAGCTCGTACAGCATGTTCCACTAGCTCATGTAGCTCACTCGTGAGAGTCACCTTGGGCACAAAGGGGTTTCAGTGACTCAAGCGCTGTCTTTTTCTTCGTCCACTTAGACGGCTCACTCAGGGTACATAGCCTGCTGAACACCGAAGCCCTAGTCTCAAGCGACAGTCGCAAAGAGGGGCCACATAGTCAGTAGTTGCTGAAAAGTGAAAGAGGAAGATTGAAGTGCATATGCCTGCATTACATAGCTCAGAGCTGATGCTGTAGTGCATGTGAGCACATGAGCATTGATTGAAGAGGGTTCAGCAGAACAGGCACACCCAAAGGGTGTAAATGAGGCACATCTGAATGTGGCACAGTAACTTACTTTCAGTTTTATTCTCACTGTGCTCAGTTCAGTTAACGTTAGCTGTAGCTTTGTTATTCCATCTATGTCGTATCAAATTTTTGTGTACTTCTCCCTACCGTCAGGAATCAGGAACAACATGGATATGGATTGATTCACGCTGAATGTCTCCTTTAAGTTAAAATCTGATAAATATTTAATGTGTAATAAACATTAGGAGACATGATACAAAATTGAACATGACACCTTTCAGTGATTTCAGCAGTTAATGATCTTACTAAGACTCTACCTTTTCATTTTCCTAGGTAGGCCTACCAAAAGAATCAAACTTCATAAAGTGTCCAATAATGCTAATGAGCAGTACAGATCTCTAATAACATCACTGAATGAAAAGATAACAGTGACTGAAGTCCCCTCACTTGAAGCTTGTGATGTTCTCCTGTTTTTCTGTCCTGTTGTGAATTTCGAAGCCGCTTTTAAGGACATTCCAGGTAATATTCTAAATTGGTGTCATCCTTCAGTTAGTGATATCCTTCAGTGTGAAGTATGGCTACCGTAGGTAGGATAGCCAAGCATTTTGTGCTGCTTTTGTTGGGTAATATAAAGTAAACCATGTTAACCATGACCTCAAATTAACCTGTCCTTTTTCATTTTCTCTGTGCAAGAATTTGCAGTATGTGTGACCTCTGCTGATTTTATGTACATATTACTTTTTGAGACCATGTGCATGGATTAGAACACACTAATGCTTTATCATGTCTTTTATCTTACAATTTACAATCTTCTCAACAAAATGTAATTTGTCTAATGTTCACATGTTAACACATTATTTTCAGTTATGCATCTAACAGTTTCAGAATACTGGAACTTTAGTACAACATTAATCCTTGGTGTTGTATGGTTTCAACAGACACTAAACCTTGCATCCTGGTGGTGATGCATGTCACCACTGATCCAGATTATGTAGCCCCACACAGTAAAAAAGATGCCACAGGGGGAAACATAATCATTGTGGACTGTCTGTTCAGTGAGGATGGAGGACTACTGGAGAGTTCAAAGAATACAGAAGCAGTTGAAATGATTCTCAAAGAACTTAACGGTCCTGCTGAGGTTTGAATATGATTTCTCCTCTTTACAGTATAGAAAGAGTCAAAAAAGTAAAGTAGTGGCACAGCTAGATAAATCTCTAAATAGCTATTTCAAATCCTACGTTTCCCATCCCTGTCAAAGTGTCATTGAGTAAGATACTTCATTCCATACTGCTCATCATGTGCAGGGTGGAAAAGACAGGCAGAATCAAGAGCAGTCAGACACACTGTCAACTGAAGTGAAACCAAATTCCCCTGATCATGCAGTGTCAACTGAAGTGAAACCAAATTCTCCCAATCATGCAGTGTCAACTGAAGTGAAACCAAAGTCTATCTGCATTCCCACTTGGTTCTAGATGATGCAGGATTCTGAGGTCTGGTGGCCTGTATGTATGCAAAAATAAACAAAAATACACAGGAGCGTTTTTAAAGTTAGCCTATGTGGCATTCTCACAGATGAATGTGCAGATGGAAAAAAATGGCCACAAGATCTTTTTTCCCCTCACTGGGGAACCAGGATAATTACAGAAATTACCCACAATATGTTGTCCTTTGATCTTGCAGCTTCCACACATACACAGATTATTTATATGTACATGTGTGCTTTTGTTCAAGGTTTGTCAGGATCCTGTGTCACATTCTTCAAAGAAAAAACTTGAAAAAAAGCTCAAGAAAGTGACCGAAGGTGAGCAGTGATATCTTGTGACACTTGTTAGCTATACTCTATATGAATGCAACATGAGCAGAGCAGGATATGTAGCCAAATTGGAACGTAGTGAACAGCATAGTTGGGACGATATGCATGCATAGTACACTCTATTTATACCTTTTGTTCTCAGCAAGGTAATTAGTCCTAATTACTCTTGAATATCACCTGGATTTGATGTGTGCAATATTTACCTTATAGAGCATACTTTCATTGCTTCAGAAACTGAGAAAGTCAAATTCTACGCTCAAGTGCCGGGAAATGTTAGAGCCCACTGTCAGACTTTGCTGGCATCAGTAGAAACTAAAATGCCAGGTGAGGCAATTAGCGTGAACTCACCAGAGGAATGTGATGTCATCCTGGCATTCTGTCCAGTTGTGTCTCGGCTTGGAACTGATGTTCAGGCAGCTCTTAGGGACATTCCAGGTAATATAACACATGAGTTTTTACGCAACATCCTGTCCTGAAGGCAAGATTTGTGTTGATGGCAATATTTTCAATATCTATGATTATATGTCTGTGATTTTACATTATTCTATTTGTATGAAGTTTTTATCTCCTCAATAAAATGTGATTTGTCTAGTGTTCACATGTTAACACATTGTTTTCAGTTATGCATCTAACAGTTTCAGAATACTGGAACTTTAGAAGAACATTCATCCTTGGTGTTGTATGGTTTCAACAGACACAAAGCCTTGCATCCTAGTGGTGATGCATTTCACCATTGATCCAGATTATATAGCACCAAACAGCAGGAAATATGTCAGCAAAAAGGATATGGTCACTGTTGATTGTCTGTTTGGTGAAACCTCTGAACTGCTGGTGTGTTCAAAGAATAACAAAGCAATTCAGATAATTATTGAAAACTTGAAAGATCATGCCAAGGTTTGGGATGCTTCCTTTTGTCTCTCATATACTGAATATCCAGCTACACACGGGTATCAAAGTTCTGTTGAACAAAATCAAATATACAAAAGTAAAGTACTACAAGGCCACTGCAGTACATGCATATTAAATAAAGAAATATTTGTAGAATGTAAATTATGTGTGCTTTTTGTTCAAGGTTTGTCAGGATCCTGTGTCACATTCTTCAAAGAAAAAACTTGAAAAAAAACACAAGAAAGTGACCAAAGGTGAGCAGTGATATCTATTACTTTAGTTGAATTAATGAAATGGGGAAAGGAGCAATAGGATAACACTGTGTAATTTAATTTCCACACTTAGCTAATAGGGAGATCAAAACCTATCAGGATAAGACAAATTGGTTTATGATTCAAACCATTGCATTGCAAGCATTTCACATTTTAGTAGTCAGTGAAGGAAAACGAGGGGAGCCCACATTCAAGGAGAAATTACTGGCTATAGCAGTGTGCTGATAAGGTTACTATGTAAAGGATGCTTCATAAAGAAACAGAGAAGCATTTCATTGATGACACTTGTTAGCTATACTCTATATGAATGCAACATGAGCAGAGCAGGATATGTAGCCAAATTGGAACGTAGTGAACAGCATAGTTGGGACGATATGCATGCATAGTACACTCTATTTATACCTTTTGTTCTCAGCAAGGTAATTAGTCCTAATTACTCTTGAATATCACCTGGATTTGATGTGTGCAATATTTACCTTATAGAGCATACTTTCATTGCTTCAGAAACTGAGAAAGTCAAATTCTACGCTCAAGTGCCGGGAAATGTTAGAGCCCACTGTCAGACTTTGCTGGCATCAGTAGAAACTAAAATGCCAGGTGAGGCAATTAGCGTGAACTCACCAGAGGAATGTGATGTCATCCTGGCATTCTGTCCAGTTGTGTCTCGGCTTGGAACTGATGTTCAGGCAGCTCTTAGGGACATTCCAGGTAATATAACACATGAGTTTTTACGCAACATCCTGTCCTGAAGGCAAGATTTGTGTTGATGGCAATATTTTCAATATCTATGATTATATGTCTGTGATTTTACATTATTCTATTTGTATGAAGTTTTTATCTCCTCAATAAAATGTAATTTGTCTCGTGTTAATGTTAACACATTATTTTCAGTTATGCATCTAACAGTTTCAGAATACTGGAACTTTAGAAGAACTTTAATCCTTGGTGTTGTATGGTTTCAACAGACACAAAGCCTTGCATCCTAGTGGTGATGCATTTCACCATTGATCCAGATTATATAGCACCAAACAGCAGGAAATATGTCAGCAAAGAGGATATGGTCACTGTTGATTGTCTGTTTGGTGAAACCTCTGAACTGCTGGTGTGTTCAAAGAATAACGAAGCAATTCAGATAATTATTGGAAACTTGAAAGATCATGCCAAGGTTTGGGATGTTTCCTTTTGTCTCTCATATACTGAATATCCAGCTACACTACAAAGTGCTGTTGAACAAAATAAAATATACAAATATAAAAATATACATTAAGCTGTATCTTTTAGCTGTATCTGCATCTGATTGGTGCTCTTTGACTCAGTGTAATATTAATAATTTGTGTTTTCATTGAAGGTTCTCAACAGAGGTGAGCACTCCAGGGTAAACCTTGGAAGAACTTTTTTTTGTTGTTTTGTTTTATTAACGCAGGATTTCTTCTTCCTACTGAGTCCACTGCAGTGACACTAAAATCATGTCACCTAAAGGGAAAACATCTTATCTTGACTTTGTTCATTTTGTAATCATTTTCAATATTAACTATTAACACAGAGACAAAGTACAATTTGATTCCTTTGCAACTAGTTAGGAAAATAAAGTTAGAGATTTGATTAGATTTGTTTGAACAGTTACCCTTTTTTCTTTTTCTGTTAGAGTTGTACATTGGGGGAAACGGCTTGAAAGATTATTATGAAAGTCTTATCTATATCCTGGCTAGGACTGGATCTAAACCAATAAGACTGGACGATGTAAAGGAATATGACATTGATATTTATGTATGTGAACCGAAAGATATTTCTGCAGCCTTACGTACTCGAGGTAAATACTGTTTCTATACAGGTTCTATGCAGATCCTCCATAACTTGTCTGCACAGTAAACTGTATGGGGATTAATAATGTTTGTAATATTAATATTAATAATATTAAACAATTATGTTTGAAGTCATTGTAAAACCCATATAATCTCTATTGTTGACTGCATTTTGGAAGCACTGACAATTTTTTGTAAAGTTTAAAAAGTAAAAAGTGTTCTAAGGGTGCAATTACATGGTATGATGTGAATTACTACATGAAATATATTTTTTTGGCTGTAGAACTTGCATGAAAAAACATTTCAAAACATTTGACGTAACCATTCACAGCATTCACACCAGAAACAGTTTTGTTCATAGTAGCTGCTGCCAGTCCTTGTTTAAAGTCTACTACCACTCACAAGTCTCTTCTATTTGGTAATGCACCTTGGATTTATGAGAGTTGTTTGAGCCTCACAGAACATGCAGGCAAACTGCAATCTCTATGGTGTTAACATGTATTTGAAATTAAAAATAATTCAGTATCGCGTCTGCTATGCTTACGTTCTGCACCTAACTCTCTTCCTGTTGTGTCTAGTCATTAGAGTTAATCAACTCGTATAGATTTATCTACTGTGGCAATGAAAAGTTACTGATCCTGATCCTGCTTTGACATAACAAAATGTTAAAATTCCTGCCAATTGTTGCATTTTTCATTGCAGCTCGAATTCTGGTGGTGATACATTTCCCATCCAATCCACATGGATTTAAAAAAAACAGCAAGAGCTGTATCACAATGAAGCGCAACATCATTGTAGTAGACTGTGCTTTCGAAAAGGAAGAGTGCCTACTTCATCAGTGTCGTTTCAATAAGAGAGCTATCAAAAATCTAGAAAAAGCTGTGTAAGTATTTTCTTACATTGTCTTATAGGGATAATAGGAAAGAATTAGAAGAGTTTAAATAAATAAATAAACAGCTTTGTAGTCATTTTAATGGCTAAATGAGGCAAATGAAGGCTCTCAACTTGGTGAATGTCCTGCTATTGCAAGAAGTGAACGAAATCAAAAGTAACTCACATATGAGCCATCAGTCAACATAACTCCTTGAAAATATTATCACTGGTTCTTTGCAAACAAATCCACATGCATTGGTGAGAATTTAGTTGTATTAAAAATCGGCAGCTTTAGGGGGAGCTCTTTAGTTCACAAAAACTGCAGACTTGCCTGTTATGCCTGTGACATATTGTGAGAACTTGTGACCTATAGCCACAAGTTGTGTTTTTATGTTATGGTAAACAAGGGAATACATTTGTTAATATATTGAGATTTTATTTCTTTTTGCTACCATTAGGTCTAAACTGAGAAAAAGATAAGAAAGTAAGTTTGTTGACACAAAGTTGATACCACATTGACATATCCACAGGATTATATATCTGCCACATTTTTCAAATCGTATAGCTCCAATAAATGTTTCTCCTTTTTGTCTCCTCTAGCCTGTTCTCACCAGACCAGTCCACTTTACGAAGGGAGTCTGGGCATGGTACTCCACACTGGGAAAGGTTTCCGATTTTAGCACTGTAGACTTTGAATAATTGGTCCAGTTCAACTAATTGCATTGGTCATTAACCACTGGAAAAAATGTTTCACTTTGCTGTATAAACCTTGCTATATAAATCTGCATTGCAAGTCTTTTACTAAGTCTTACTAGAACTAATCTCATTGGAGTAGTACATAAAGTCAGTTTGGAGTTGTGTTATGCCTCTGGCTAACAACTTGGCACTGACACTGGAGCCTAGCAAGTGTGATATGTGTGCTTGTAGTGACCTTGCTGGGCTTTGTTTTTAAGAAGTTATAGTAGGAGCTACAAAATCACTACTGGTTGGAAAGATTACATCTGCTTTAAAATAACAGTAATTTGTATTAATGAAAATTACCCTTTAAAACTCCCAAATCTGTAAAGGTGATTATGTATATATTTGTATACATTTTATTAACAGTATGATAATAATAATAATAATAAGAAGAAGAAGAATCTATACTCTTTTGATCCCGTAATATTTTTTGGACACTTTCACAAAAAATTACTAATCATTATCATTATGTACTCACTCCATGTGCTAGAGATTTAGTTTTTTCCAATGTTTTGAAGACCACTTGTGTCTTAAGTATCTATCTTAGATTATTTTCACAATGATGTAAGATGGGCTACTTGATAATTTGGAAATAAGGTGCATGATACATTGTTGAAAAATTCCATGTGGATTACAATGAGACACTAATTAAAGTAAGAAATATTCTACACGCTTCTGTCTAATAAAACAAATATCTTAATTGTGTATTTACTTTTAAAGTTAAAATGGCCACCATATATGGAGTGGATTTCCTTTTAGTTAATCTATTTAATTAAATTTAAGCACTGAGAGAACTGTAGCAAGAACAAGCACGATCAGAGTCTGATCAGAGTACTGGCACATGAACCAGAGTTTACGGCGCATGAACCAGAGTCTACTGGCACATGAACCAGAGTCTACTGGCACATGAACCAGACAAATGAATAGATATTTGTCCATATGTGATCAGAATCCTTCTGACCCAGACGTTGTTAGTCAGTTTGTATACAGCACCTTCCAGAGGCTGCTTTGAAGTTGAGATGGAGGACTGATGTCACGTATGGGATAGTTGGTTATGGAGATGGGATCACTTGGCCCAGCCAAGTGAGAATGGAAGGCTTCAGATGAGACACTATATCAGACAGCTCTGAGGAGGATACCAGAGACAACAGCTGAAAGGGCCTGACTGGCTCATGAGTCTCTGGTAGAGCAGTTTACAGGTGATATATGCAGCAACCATGGTCAAAATAGCTGTTTTTTTGGGAAGCAAATTCCCTTCAATGATTTCAGGGACACCGACTCAAGGGGCTAATGAAACTTGGTGGCAATGTACCCCTACTAGGCTCATAGCATGTCAGCTATTTTGGTCTGCGAAGATATCTTCACTCCTTGTGCTTGACTACACAAACCATTATGTTAAAGAAGATATTCAGACAATATCTCTTTAAAGGTTTCTGTGGTCTAATACTAGTGACATATAATTTTGTAACTACATAGGTCATCAAAATGTTAAAGAGCAAATATGAACAAAGCAGAGGTAAGTCTGATATTATTTGACCTTTATACCAGATCATTTTTTTTTTAAAATGGAGGGTCATGTTGAGCAGTTTACAGAGTTCCTTGTTATAAGTTAGCCATACAAAATTCTTGATCTATGTGTCATGCGTGTCCATGTTGTTAAAACCAACTATGCTGCTGCAGTGAGCATTACTCTTCAAATATTTCAAGAGTTACTGATCTTCCAGAGAAATTAACATTCCACACTTTAAATTCTCTAGGAACCAAGACAGTAAGATATTACGCTCAAATGCCAAGTAATGTTCAGGAGCTATGTATGACTCTGATAACATCACTGCATGCAAAGAGCAATGTAGTGTCTGAAGTGCGCTTAGTGGACAAGTGTGATGTCATACTGGCTTTCTGCCCCATTGTGTCTCAGCATGAGAAAGATGTTAAATCTGCTCTTCAGAATATCCAAGGTGATGTAACCTGTCAGTTTTTGCACACAGCACCCATTGTAGTAATGTTTCCTGGTGATTTAACTTGTCAGTCTTTGCATACTCCACACAGGTATATATTTATAAAGAATCTGGCAACAATTGTAAAGAAATTAGCATTGAATGTGTTTATTTATTAATTTATTAACTTGATCAATTACAATTACAAGCACGTTATCATATACTACTTCATTCATATACTAAAACGTATGTGTGACAAATTTTCTGTACATGTTATGCTTTGAGACCACACTTAATTGTAAAATGTATGGATTTATGATATTTCGACTGATTGATTTGCTGAAGCATGATACCAGTATTTCTTAAAGCTCAAAATGATTATGGGATTAATTTAGGATGTTAACCTATATCTTAATGAGAAGGAGACAGAAATACTATACACAAATATATATAATCAGAGGCAAGAAAGTGCTAAATTGAACTGAATGAACGTGGGATATACACTAATTTCTAAAATATTTGCTATCCTCAAATCTCTTGTAACAGCAATTAAAATGCAATGTGCTGTTATGATTAATTCAAGTCAAGTCAAGTAGGGTTTTATTGTCGTTTCAGCCATATACACAGTACATAGTGAGACGAGACAACGTTTCACCAGAAACAATTGGTGATACACGTAACTGTTAAAACACAGTATGGACAAGACAGATACGTAATAGTGCCTACATACACTATTGCGGGACTACACAGATTCACTCACCCACTCACACACGCACACCACACACACAACTACACACGCACGCGTGCACACTCTTGTACACATATGTACATACATTACAACACAGTTGTAAACAATTTGCAGGTCAAAATAGGTGACCTAAAACAAACACGCTAGACAGGGCATGGCTTTTTGCAGAGCACTGTGGCTAGTGGTGTGATTTGTAAAATGAAGACTGTTCAATATAAATATAAATAATAGCAGCAAGGCTAGGGGGGCTGGTCAGTAAGGCTAGGGGTTATGATTTGTAAACAAGAGACTTCTACATAAATTCATGTAATTATCATGTCTTCTCTCTTATGTATCTAATAGACACAAAACCTCACATCCTGGTGGTGATGCATTTCACCATTGATCCAGATTATAAAACATTTTCCAAAGGTGGGAGCAGACTCATTGTTGTATGTCTATTCGGTGAGGAAGAAGGGCTACTGAAGAGTTCAAAAAATGATGAGGCAGTTGAAAAGATTCACAAGGCATTGTGTGTTTACACTAAGGTATGAATAGGTTCTCTCCTTGTTATCAGTATTATTAACAAATGTAAATATCTTGAAGAAAAACAAACAAAACAGATCAATGACGGTCATCTCACAAGATACCCTTTGCCACTGGTGTGGGGATACATGCATACATGGGTAGACGTTAAGCTAGGAACAAGCTGATGAACACGCCAATACTAATATGATTCAAGTCAGTCATAGGTATAATAATCTCAGCTAATCAACAGTAGTTGCGGCAGAAGTTGTTATGTGTGTTTGGGTGACAGATTTGAAACGTTGTGATTCTTTCCATTGTTGACAAAATGGTGACAAAGCCAGAGTGAATTAAACATATTTGATATTATCTTAACCTGTCTGTTCTATGGTCATTATGATATGGTCGCCCAGTTACAACATTGAAACGCGACAACTCAGTTGTGCTCGTAACTAACTCCGTACCACCGTGAGTTTAAGTATGGCCTGCTCAATCTCATTCTAATTATAAAACACTGAAGAAAACAGTAGGTCTGTTCATAGCTTTAGGTATTAACATTTGGATGAATGGAGCATTGTACCTTGTTCTCTGATGTTAAAATAGAATATATTTAGCTTTAATTTATCAGAAATAAGCTCAAGTGCTATTTTATAAGCTAAATAAAAAATATTTAGGTATTAGAGTACTGAATTGACTATATGGTGCCCTCTTTGACAATAACAATAGCTTTGTGCTATTTCACATCACTTGTAGGCTTTATTCTAATTATTATTAGAATTTTTCAAACCCAGGGCAAAAATATTTTCCATTTGATGTCTCCTTTAATGTTTTTTTTATGTAGTCCGTTTAAAAACAGCCATAGAGTTGGGGATAAAAAACACCAAAAAAAAGAGAAAAAAAACTCAGTCAGGCTCTTAACACTTAGAGGTCCGGGGCCTTTCAGACACTCAGAGGCAGTCTGCTACACTTTGACATTTTTAAGTTTTTCATCTAACTAACAACACATATGCAAAAGTGGCACATAAGGTCATATTCTACAAGACCTTTGGAATAATAATATAAGAGTAAAGTGAATGTAATGAAAAGAATTTTTATTAAAATTCTGTGTAAATACAACTACACAAAAACCTAGACCCCAAGGTCTTCAAACATTGTAAAAAAGCACACTATAAATATATTTGGCCAAGACTTTTGAAGTGTTGGCTACATAAAAGTCAGAAGAGCATTCAGAAAAGTGTTGTAGTTTCAATACAAATTGTAAAAAAGTAAGTGTAACTGCCTGTAACTGCCCCCTCCCCACTGTCATGGTCCATGTGTCTGTGTGTCAATTGCTGTCATTGTCCAGCTGTCAATGGCTCTGCTAGGGAACTGTTACATTGCCCCAGAGCTTTGCAAAAGAGCTTAGATTGAGCTGTGAAAAGAGCTTCTCATCTGAATAAATCTAAAATCCAAACACAACATTCTGGTGGAAATAGCAAGGAGCCCCGGTTCTCCATGAACCACCATCCCGGCTGGGAGTCGTCAGCACATATCTTGATACTGCACACATCATAGTACATGAGCCAACACACAGGACAAGTCTACGCTAACATCAAGCTGTGCTATATAGCTAGACCATTACCACACCTAGGGCAATTTAACCATATTACTTTTAATCCCTGCATATGTCCCCCTAAAAACTGCTCCTACAAGGACAGTAGATGCCTCTCAGCAGCTGCAGGACCTGCTTTGACAGAACTAACTTTTTGAACATGCAGAACTGGAGGTGTTCACGGATAGTGTTCTGTGTTACATTAAGAACTGCATAGACAGGGTCACTTTATTAATAAATACCAGTTCCAACCAAGCTGTTGGAAGTGGTATTTATTAATAAAGATTGTATTTTTATTTTTTCCCAAAACCTGCATTTGTGCATCTCATTAGGGAATTGGTCCCCTTCGCTTCTGCACCCACAAGTTAGTGAATGGCAAGGGGTGGCGTAGTCAGTGCACATTAAGGGGTGTTAAATAAAGTACTAAGACATAATTATATCATGCTGGGTGGCTAGAGTTGCCAGTAGCCTATGTCTTTGTGTGCCTGACATAAACCATGGTAAACCCTTACTACATCCATGTAAAAATGCCTCAGATTACTCAATCTGGCCGACTATGTGCACTTGGCACAGCATTCAGTAACAGTGTTCCCACTAAAAGTAAATCATGCTTACATGTTCTCTAATGTGAGCACGTTATACAAATCGTGGCCATGTTTTACTAATTCGTGAATAGCATCCACAAATTTCAATGGCATGAACATGTTTTATAAATCGTGGCCTTGGTTACATAGGTTATATAACTCGCAATGTTATATAACGTGATCTTATATAATGTAAAGCTTAGAATGCTTAAAAAAAATGGCTTGAGCTTTCCAGGGCTTCATACCCTACAGTCGCTGATTAAAACAAAAAAAAAAAATAGCAACAACACAATTCACACCAATCACCAAAGTGAATTTACTTGCAAACCAAAAAATAGGAACCAGAAATGTTAATTTTCGTGCGTGACGTTGACTTAAAGTGACTCGGGGAAAACACCCTGAGTAGGACTAGCCGCCGATGCTCTATGACTGGAGTGCAAGATGGTATATTAGTGCAAAATGGTATATTAGATGGGATATTAATAACCTGATTTATCTGAATTCATGTAATCCCGAACATGATCAAAACCGGGATAAGCCTTAAGTGTATGTAAACATAGTCAATGACGTTACAGAATTTTACAGAAACTCCAATGTGATGCGAAGCCCTACGCATAAAGAAGAAAGACTACCAACGTTAAATTTGTAACATCTTGCAACAAATTATTCTCCTCAACACAGTCCTCAACACATCGTTAATAAAAAAAAAAACCAAAACTCTGGGTCATCGTCGCCATCCATCGTGACAGGTTCAACCCACTGTATGGTTCAACCACTGACTATATAACGTAACACACTGTTTATGGGTTCAACTTGTCAATGATTGATGATGTACTGGTGAGGGAGGCACACTGAAGCTGGCCTCATTTATTTTTATTTTTACTGTTTTACTGTGGACCTTGAGGAGCGTTCGGCGGCAAACCGAGCTTCAATCTGATTGGCTAAAACCTTTAGGGAGGGAGGCCAAGTAAAACTGGCAGTATTTCACAAGTTATACTCAGTTAATGCGAATAAACTAGGATAGAGCTGAGCACTGAAACGTAACGTAGGCTATAGCCCATTAATGTAGTGTTCGGGGGCGCTGTTTTGCTCGCTACTCCGATCAAAGAAAAACAGGACAACAGTAAGTTGAACACTGCAAATTTGGAATCTAAAATGTGCGTTATTTATCTAAACTCCTGAATATTTCTTTATTGAATATTTATTGGCCTCCAGGAGAAAACGCCACTGAGTTTAGAAATTTTACCTTTTAACCTTTTAGTTAATCCTTGCCGTTGTTGCAGTTTTCCGATGTTCAGTTTTATAATTCGCGCTGCTTGTCACAGCTCCCATGATAGCACCACATCACTACAGCCGTGCGCCCTGTCTAAAACCGCCAACAGCATTGTGTTCTTAAATTGTGTAGATTTGAAATCGCTTTTGATTGGAACAACCAACCACCGTAGCCTACCTCTTTCGAAAGTGAAAGTGATACGCTACTCGTTTCTCTCAGGAACAGCATTTACTGAAAAGTAGCAGCAGTTTTTACGGACATGGGTTCAGTTTCTGGCAAAAGTTTAATCATGCACGGTAAGTTGTAGTATGGTTCGAGCGCATACAGCACAGCTATTGATTTATGGGCTTTGCGCTACGAAGTTAGCAAATAAGCAGGCCTAGACCTAAATTAAATAGCCTCAAACGGTATCAAGCAGTTAGCTATTAATGTAGCCTACCTCCGTATAGTGGGCATACCTGCTTTCCTGAGATGGGCATCTGAACATGACTCATTAAGCGACCACGAATTATTTTGCAGTCGTGAACAGATTTCAGCAGCAAACATTTTGTGTTGAACGTGCATTGGTAAACCCAGTGGGTTTGGTTGTCTGTGCCCTTTTCGAAAATATATCCCAATTCATGCGTTGTTGCTAGGTTACCTTGCCACAGTCGGCTACTGAATCGTGTTTCAGCTATCGCAAAGATCATTGAGTGACCTTCTCTGCCTAGTAACCAACTAGAACTTAAGTGTAAAACACACTTTCCAAATAGGGAACTGAATCGAGTATTTCACCAGGACCGTTAGCCTATGGTTCTGATTTTAGAATAGCCAGGACTAACTAAAAAATAAAATTTCTCATTTGAGAAATGTCAATGGGTGAATCATACTGGTCACATTTATTTTAATTAAATGCACAAACTCTTTGCCATGGTTCAGAACTATGTCTAAGAACCTTTACAAGGCTGTGCATGGCAGCTCTCACACATGCTACACAACTGAGAGCAATTCTGCAGCATCAGAAACGTCATGGAAGAATAATCCGAAAACTCCATAGTAATAACTGTGCAGCTGGTGGTTTTAGTAAGCAGTAAACTGTGAAGAAAGCTCACAGATTTAGGGTTGATATAATTGGCTTAATAAACTCTGATATCCACTGATGCTGATGTGTTTAAAAATGCCAAATATCAGTGCAATATATTGACCAATCAATATATTTTGGTCAATCACTTTGTTTAAAGGATAAATTCAGCCCTGCTGTTCAAAGTCACCAAGTGCTGTTGATGGGTCACAAAAATCACTTTCCATTTAATTTTTCATCTTAGCTGTTGCTATAGTTTGCTATTCGGTGTACATTGTATTGTTTTCTTTATTCTACTGACAGCACTCATGACCTCAAGCGATGGAGCTGTGGATTGAATCATGCCAGATTTCTTCTTTAAGTTTTTGAGAGTTCAGGTCTTTGTGAAGGGTGGACTTAAGGATTCAGCCAGTTCATACTACCTTTCATGATTATGGGACAATACCCATATATCTACCTGGTGGACAAGAATTGCACTAACACTCATAGACTCTTGAGCATACATTAGGCTACAAACTTGTGTTCAGAGTCTGATGAGAATACAAAAATGTTTTCATCACAGCCATAACCTAGATTACCGCATGTTTTATAAATCGCCCCCGCCCCCACCACCACCACAAAACCAAATTACTAGTGTGAGTTCATACACTCGTACAGAGTAATGTTTCTGGCAACTAGTCTGTACGTAGCCATCACATTGCTCAGTTGTAGTTTAAACAATTCAGCAATAATGAAAAGATTGCAAAGACTGGTCACATTTATTTTAATTAAATGCATAAACTCTTTGCCATGGTTCAGAACTACACCTTTCATGATTATGGGACAATACCCATATATCTACCTGGTGGACAAGAATTTCACTAACACTCATAGACTCTTGAGCATACATTAGGCTACAAACTTGTGAAAGTTGGCTTGATATCTTAACCTGTGGTCATATAGTTACATGTTAAATCTGTCTAAAACTGTCAGACCAATATGATGACTGACCAACAGTGTTGTTTTATGAAAAAAATAAAAAAACAAAAATGGACCGTCAGCAACAAAATATGAACGTAGTATAAGCTAATGTATAGTCATCAAATATACTGAATGATCTCAAAATACACTTTGGCACTCTAAATTCTGAATATAATTAATCAACCTTAGGAGTGTTTCACATCCTCTTTAAACATTTTTGATAGTTATTTGTAATGTCTGAAATTTTCATTTCAATTTTTAGGTGGACATGCTGTTTGCACAGTGTTCAATTTTCTTTGGGAAAACAGAATCAGACGAATATGTAAGCCTCTTTGCTCATCACCCTGCTGACATATTATTCAAAATGTGGCAAATCATTGATGTCAGACGAGAATGTTTTTAACAAGTTAGAAAAAACACGCCTTTTCTAAAAAACTGAATATGTTGTGAAAGTTGGCTTGATATCTTAACCTGTGGTCATATAGTTACATGTTAAATCTGTCTAAAACTGTCAGACCAATATGATAACTGACCAACAGCATTGTTTTATATAGTTATTTGTAATGTCTGAAATTTTCATTTCAATTTTTAGGTGGACATGCTGTTTGCACAGTGTTCAATTTTCTTTGGGTATTTGGAATGAAGATTCCGATAATCGGATGTTGCTTCAGAACATGTAAGCCTCTCTGCTCATCACCCTCACACACAAACACACACACACACACACACACACATATATATATATGTATATGTCCAAAGGTCCAAAGCAAGCTTTAGTCTTTATTGCAGGCACAATCTCATCACCATTCTGTTTATCACATTCATGACCTCTGAACCACTTTTGCAAGGACACCTATTGAGCACACTTGGACATACATTCAATGCATTGCACAAGGAAATGACACATCAGAGGAGGATAGGGACATTGGTGGCGTAGTGGTTAAGGAACCTGGCTAGCATGCTAGTAGCCTGGAAATTGTGGGTTTGAATTCTGGCTGCTACTGCTGTGCCCTTGAGCAAGGCACTTAACCCTAAATTGCTCTAGGGGAGACTTGCCCTGATTTAGATGATAGTTGACAAATGTAAGTCACTTTGGATAAAAGCGGCTGCTAAATGCATAAATGTAAATGTAGGATAGTTTTCCCTGATGCTCATTCATGCATCTTTTCATGTTTTAGTATCGTCACTGCATGGCCTGCACAGCCTTCAGCAACATCCAACAGAACTATTGATTGATTCACACCGGATTTCTCCTTTAAATGCAAAGACTGGTCACATTTATTTTAATTAAATGCATTAAATGCATAAACTCTTTGCCATGGTTCAGAACTATGTCTAAGAACCTTTACAAGCCTGGGCATGGCAGCTCTCACACATGCTGCACAATTGAGAGCAATTCTGCAGCATCAGAAACTGAACTGATAACGTCAGGGATGAATAACCTGAAAACTCCATAGTAATAACTGTGCAGCTGGTGCTTTTAGTAAGCAGTAAACTTCGGAGAGTGGTCACAGATTTAGGGTTGATATAATTGGCTTAATAAACTCTGATATCCACTGATGCTGATGTGTTTAAAAATGCCAAATATCAGTGCAATATATATCGACCAATCAATATATTTTGGTCAATTACTTTGTTTAAAGGATAAATTCAGCCCTGCTGTTCAAAGTCACCAAGTACTGTTGATGGGTCACAAAAAATCACTTTCCATTTCATTTTTCATCTTAGCTGTTGTTATAGTATTCGGTGTACATTGTATCATTTTCTCGTTATTTATTCTACTGACAGCATCTACCTGGTGGACAAGAATTTCACTAACACTCATAGACTCTTGAGCATACATTAGGCTACAAACTTGTGAAAGTTGGCTTGATATCTTAACCTGTGGTCATATAGTTGCATGTTAAATCTGTAATAAAAAAAAACAAAAATGGACCGTCAGCAACAAAATATGAACGTAGTATAAGCTAATGTATAGTCATCAAATATACTGAATGATCTCAAAATACACTTTGGCACTCTAAATTCTGAATATAATTAATCAACCTTAGGAGTGTTTCACATCCTCTTTAAACATTTTTGATAGTTATTTGTAATGTCTGAAATTTTCATTTCAATTTTTAGGTGGACATGTTGTTTGCACAGTGTTCAATTTTCTTTGGGAAAACAGAGTCAGACGAATATGTAAGCCTCTTTGCTCATCACCCTGCTGACATATTATTCCAATATAGAGTGGCCCAGTGTTACATTCTTTCATGGGGCTTTGTTTTCCCTGATGCTCATTCATGCGTCTTTTCATGTTTTAGTATTGTGGCATGTAACACCTGGGATCAAAGTGTTCATCGTCCTCACTGGGAATACCCTGGGCTCCCATGAGAGCTTCTTGAAACTTCTTGCCAATCAGTTTAACTTGGAGAAAGTGTCCTCAGTTGAGGATTGTGATGTCATCCTGGCTTTCTGTCCGATTGTTTCTCGTGTCGGAACCGACATCGGAGCAGCACTTTCTGTCATTCCAGGTAGGTTGAACAGTGAAACACCTGCTGAATTATATGCTGGTACAACATAGTAGTGGGATCCAGTTAAAGCTGCAGACTCACACCTGTAAAACAGTTTTTGAATTCAGTAAATTGTTACTCTAGCATAGTTTTGGATGTTTGCTCTTTAAAAAGATGTGCTTCTAATATACATTCAATACTTATTTAATGGGAGACAAATATGGTGGCTCAGGTGATCGGTACAATAGCACTTTTGTTTTTTTGTTATTTTCCATGAATTAAAATTATTTACTTTTGTATTGGCAGTAGTGGAGTGTGTTCTACTTTGACTGAATGCCTGAAGTTCCCCTTTAACTCATAAGAATCTTTAACTAAAATTGTGAATTCTGCTCGTATGAATAGGCTATTGTAAGTAAGAATAGTTGAATGTAACTTTTTTTACAGAGTGTCGCCCTGCAGTCCTAGTGGTGTTCCACCACACTAATGATGAACATTACATTATACCAAACACCAGCCGATTTGCTCAAGACAGGAAAATTCCAACAGTCGACTGTTTGTTTAATGATGGTGGACTATTACAAACCCATCAAAATGACAAGGCTTTCAGACGTGCAATGGAATGTTTGAAGTCGTTTCAGAAGAATGAAATGGTAAGTTACAGGGTATAACAAAGCCTGATCATTTTAGACAGCCTACACAGCACTGAAGCAAGTAGATCCATAGCTGTTAAGTGCATAAATCTTCCTCCCCAACCCAGATCCAAATCTTAGATTTGACTACTTAGGTATAAGTTAAGAGCAAAACATGTGAAAACAGAGTGGCAGGCCTAACTTTGTCATTCACTTTTATTTCTTTGTTTTTTTTTTTGTTTTTTTGTTTTTAACATTTTACAGAATTGAGTTCCAGTTAACAACCAGTGCTTATATATAACTAATACTATTACTACTTCTCATTGAATTAGCACTTTCCAGCACTGCCACACATCTCTCCAAACCATTGTCATCACCTCCAGCCAACAACTATATATATATATATATATATATATATATATATATATATATATATATATATATATATATATGTGTGTGTGTGTGTGTGTGTGTGTATGTGTGTATAGAGAAAGATAGATAGATTAAGAGAAAGATTAGATAGATTTTCTTTTTTAGCTTTGCTTTTCTTTTTCTTTCTGTCCTCCATGGTATGCCAAGGGCTGGTTGCTTAGACTTATACATAAGTGTCTACTTTATCACAACTGTCAAGTGAAAGGTGTAGAGTATATTATTATAGTGTGATTTTATTTCAGTATAACGTGACTACCTTGTTGTATTAACTAAACTTTTTGCTGGTCTTTCTAACAGAATGCCTTCAGAAGATTAACACAACATTGAACCCCTATATGGACCTCAACCCGGAACATGGATGTATCAAACAATAATATGCCTGTAGTCATGTTTACAGTTATTTCCAGTAGTTCATGAAGGGGCACTTGATGACTTTGTTGGTCACCAATGCTGGCTATGACTAATATGAACAAACTCATGGCACCTTAAGAAACAAGAGTATGTGAATGAAACATCCAGAAGGGAGTAAAGAATAAACCTAAGAATTATGAACTTGATTGGTTTGATTTAATGTACAACCAACTATATTTGACAACTTTGATTATTTGTTTGATGTGTGTTTGTTCTCAGGCTTCAGGCTTTGAGTCAGTTGATGAAAATTACAATTTAAAGTATTATGTAGACTGCCAACCATGTAATATTGTACAAATAGGCTAATTAAACTGGCCAAATCTGTTGTTATTGTTTTAATGATGATACATTTCTATACTTGAATGGGGCAGCTAGCAAAGTGTTTACTTTATTTGTGTGCATGTCAATGAAAACTCAAACTCTATACATTGCTGTACTTTAGACTGCCCTGATAATCTTTATCCTTAGAGGGTTTTTGCCTTACTTCTTGAAGAGTGCATAGTGCCTGGTGTTTGACAAATGTTGAAGTAGCCCATACTTCCCTGCGAGATCACTGAGTCAGAGCTTTATGAAGAAGTGAAGTGGGAAATCTTGTTAGTATGAACACCCTTGCTCTCCTAAATCCTGTCAGAGATCACCTCGAAGACAGACAATATTCTGTATGTAGCCTACTACCTCTGGGACTGATGCTATTATCAAAACCTTTGGATGATATATGCTGGCCTATATTTAGTGCATACAGTGCAAAATGTGTTATAGACAAGGTGTGACATGTAACACATTTCTTATATTCGTACAATCTATCAGAATAGTTACTCTTCTTCAAACCTCCTGCATTTAGTTTGAAAGCACGCCTAGACGTTTTACCCAGGAACTGAAGTTTATAAGCATTTCAGGCATCTGAACTCTATAGGTAAGAATGAATACATGCCATAGGCCTAGTCCTATGTCTGCCCGAATTTACCACGCCCACAGTTTGATGACGCTAGACCCAAACTGACTTTCGTTGAGACTTTCAGTTTCGACTTGAAACAGACAAAGGGACAAAGTTCGACAATAAAAAAGATGCCAAGGTAGGCAATATTGTCCTAAACTAAACAAACATAGCGTAAGATACAAACAGGAGAGACGGACGTATTGGATGTAACTTAAGCCTATGTCTCTTATCTAGAAATTCAAAGACAACGTTGGTTAACCCAGCTGCATTGTGGTCTCGTCACAGAACACCATATTGTTACCTCCGCCAAGGAGGTTATGTTTTCGTCGGCATTTGTCTGTTTTGTTAGTTTGTTTGTGTACAAAATAACTCGAGAAGTACGGGTTTGCATACCGCAACGTTGGTATTAGCTAAGGGACAGGTGGTTACATTTTGGTTGCGATCCAAACACCGTCTGGAAATTCTATTGCGTCTGTACAGGTTCAAAGTAGCAATCTTAGATCGGCAGCCGAGAGCACCTTCATTCCACGAAAAGGTCTAGTGCAGCAATTAAAAAACGGTTTACGTGACCACATGTCCCCTCCTACCCTGTCAAGTTTATTTATCGCCCCATCCCCGTAATGTTAGGCCAGAAATAAACAGGAATGAAAAGACGCAGGAATCGCTACTGCAAATGCAAAATACAATAGTTAATCCTACAGGTGATCATATGGAAATTCTAATAACTAGTTAAGCCAGATTCTACCAACAGTGCCCCTAGGCCTAAATTCTTCACATAACGATCGCAATAAACAGTGGTCTGGAGTGCTGGCACCAACCTCCTTTCTCTAGAAAATTGTCAGACTGGCACTGGCTACTATTTTCTGTTATAAGATGCACTGTGACACGGTGAATTGTGCTCTCAATGAGCACGAGAAAGTAAGGAATTGTCACTGGGACTACAACTTTGGGGAAAACAATTGCCAGGCCTGAAATTTGTTCCCAGTTCAACCCTGCCTCTGTGAGCTCATTGCCTTGACGGAGGCCTGCACTCTTAGTGCTTTTCTAGTTATTAATGATGTGTCTGCTAGCCTGTGTGCTAGAACTTTTGACAGTGTGCAGATGTGTAGCTTATTACATTTTTGTGCTATCCCATTCTAGGAAGGTAAAAGTATTTGTGGCCGAAAGTGGAAATCCTCTGACATCAAAGAAGCAGTTCCTAAAGCACATAGATAAAAAAATCAAGAAGGTGGATAAAGCTAAGTGCAAAGTAATTCTGGGATTCTGTCCAGTTATTTCTCGAGTGGGCACCGACATTGAAGCCGCACTAAGGAACTTTAAAGGTAGCAACACCATCATGTTGGGGTGATGTTTGGGGGTGGGAGAAGCACTTTGTTGTTTTTGGAACACATATTTGGCAAGCATTTGAAAATAGATTAAAAGTCTTTTAATGACTTTTTTCAAGTTCAGGTTTCCAGCAATACATGGATACCTAACAGTCTCTTTGGAATTAGTTGTAGGTTAAGCTGTAGACTAGGCCTAAGTAAGCAGTTGAACATTCCTGACTAATACAAACTAGGAACAAAAGTATGAATATTCTGTAAATGAATAGCCTATAGCTTATATTTTTTGTCTGTTTCAACACAGATGGGTCTTCAAAGTACATCATTGTAGTGGTGCTTCACCATACGTTTGACAAAGAGCATGTTGTACCAGACAATGCCAAATACGGAGACGAAAACACATACATAGTGAACTGTTTGTTCCACGAGGATGAAGGACTTCTCAAAAACTGTGATCTGAATGCCAATGCAATCAAACAAACATTAAAATATCTAAAAGAAATCAAGGTATGCTCTTTTGTTTTGCTCTTCTGTTTAGCTGCTTCAAGTTCACTCTGTTTCTATCTTGTGTTTCTCTTCTAGAAAAAGTACTGAACATAATGTCACATTAGGTATTATCTTTATTGTCATTATTTTCCTGAGATGAATGGAGGGAGAGTTATGATGATTTTATAACGATTATAAAGAATTTTGTAAATTATAAAGAAGAAAAATCTGAAGCAAAATCTATTTGAAAAAAAGATCTACATCCAATGCATAGCTGTGTAATGACAGAATGTTGTTGTTTTTCTATAAAGCGGAAAATCAAAAATGAAAAAAAAGAGAGGAAACAAACAAGGTAATTTCATTAACGTAATTTCAGATTAGTTAGCAATCATAGGGTGCAAGTTTCAGAATTATACTTCTAAATGAAAGTAGATGCTCAATGTTGTCATAAGGAGTGATCAAATGCAAGTGATTAAGAAATAAAGGTTTGGTTAAACCTGACCAATACCATTGCTGAGCACTGCCTTTTACTGAATAGCCATAAGAGAGTAGTTTTTCTCAACACAGATGTTGTCCTGACTACATTACATTTTGATCCCACTGTTGTGTATATATATATATATATATATATATATATATATATATATATATATATATATATATATATATATATATATGTGTGTGTGTGTGTGTGTGTGTGTATGCATGTGTGTGTGTGTGTGTGTATGTGCTTTCTTCCTTATGTTTTTCAGCACATTTTGTAATTTGTAATTTGTTGTTATTTTTGTTTTGTTTACAGAAACCCCGATCGTGCCGTAACATGCATTTGATATGGTCTGATCTCTGACAGTTAAAATTTGTGGTTGTGGGTTATCCAGTTATATTCCAGTCACTCAGATACTCAAAATCACTTTCTTACACCCTTCTATTGAAGAGCCCTTGTCCAGCTGTCTCTTAACAATAAGACTAGAGGCAGCGGCGCCATTAGAAATTTGGGCCCTATGACAGAAAATTATTTTGGGCCTCCCAAACATTGATTATAATATTAAAATGTTCTCTAGGCCCCCTATCAGTGCCAGGCCCTTGGAATCAACTTTTCACCCCCTGGCGGCACTGACTAGAGGTAACAGAGAACTGTCATACACATCAGCAGAGGTGTAGTGGGGATATTTGTAGTGGGGATTTGCAATATATTGTTATGAATGAATGCCAGTTATTTAAACAGCCTCTGTTACAAGAAGTAGGGGTACTGTGTACCACTGCACACCTGCACATTAGGTAGAGACAAACATATAGAGAAACTGTTGTCAGACCAGAAATTTCTTGCTTGTTCTGTATTGAAAGAGGTCTTACATCAAAGACAGCATATGATGTCATATAAAGTAACAATTAAAGGTCAAGTTCATTTTTTTACACTTTAAGCCTTGTTTTCTGATTGTTGATGAAACACAGTGGTTACTGAAATTTTGACAAATGCCTCTGTTCTGAGAATTGTTGGTTGGCTCCACCTACAGAATGGCTGCATAAGTGCACAGCTGCAATCGTCTCTAAAATGCATTAAGATTTGAGTGTAAAGATGTGAAACTCACCGAGTTCAGTAATGTTCACGGATCCTGCTGACACAAAATTCAGGGTAAGGGGAAGGAAGGGAGAGGGTGCTGTTCTGTTGACTTAATGGTTACTTTGCAGCCAGAAAAGCATTCCATCTTCTAGGTTGTATGTGAATACACAAATGTATGTGCAGGCAGCGCATCACTGAGACACTCACAAATAGCAAAGAGAAGCGAGAAAGGAAATTATGCTGTGTTAAGTAACCCTAACATACAATATATAGGTGTGATAAAACCCAGTATCACCAAATTAGGGAATATTTCCCTTATTTCCATGATGTATGTGAGCTAGCACAGACAAAAGTCTAAACATTCTGTCTACTTTAACATCATGTCTGTGTAGATAACTAGATAACAATGTACACAATGTTGGCAAGGCTGGGCTGGAGTGTTGTCGGAGCCTGTTAGGACAGATAGGCTACACTGCCCTGTAGTGTTGCTTTTTAAAATTAAGCAAATTTGACGTTTGTTGTCTCTTTTTGATGCAGATACTGAACTTTTAGCTTATATCAGTGAAATGTAATTTGTCTTTTACAAAGTATAGGCTACCATTCTCCAGCTCTTCAACACTTTCCACTTAAAACTATTCAATATTTGGATTACCTAATTTATATCATACAGTTATATATATATAGTTATATATCATATTTCACTAAATGTATTACCTCAACCCTGTGTTTTTCTTTCTTGCTAAGATGAGCTGATATATGTAACTCATAAGACAGCTGCATACATTGTGTCAATAAGCTAATTAACAACTATGCAAAGAAATCTACCACATACCTGGCAAGTTTTTCCTTTTAAGTGTTGCTAGCAAACCATTTGTTCTGTAATAGGTAAATAATCTGTCTGTAGCCTAAAAGAACATGACATAATGAGGCAAAATATCAGTGCACCGTAGAATCTTGTGTAGCAATAAACTATAACAATTGAGCCATACTGACTACTTGCCTGTTAGTTAGATAGCTAATGCATTTACAAAGTTCTACCTAAGAAAACAGTAATGAAGAATATAACAAAACCAAATGACCAAATGTGAAACTGAATTACTTCATCAACAGCATAAGGAGAGACGTAACCTATGGTTAGCCAAAATGTTAGCCCAGAAAAGTGACAAATTACCCTATGCCCTCCAAGACTGGCATTATTCAATCAAGAAGCCAAGTCATGGCAGTTAAATCTTTGGATTTGGGATGATGTGGGCGGCGTTAGGATTAAGCCACTGAATTAATTGCTATAGAAATAAGATACCAAACAACCTGTGAAAATACACCAGAATCACATCTATTTTCTGAGGGAAAATCCCAAGGCCCCCCTCAGTAGCTGTGCACACGCGCATTACATGTTTCCAATACCTTTGCATTGGTCGATCTGTAAGTGCTGGAGAACCCTATATTGTTCCCTTGTATAGACTATTAGCCTATACATCCCCAACCCAAGCGAGCCTAATTCCCACCTTAGAGCCTTAGAGTATACACACACACACTAATTCACAAAATACATAAGAAATAGATTCCTCCACACCACAAAACACACACACATTATCCACACTGATAAACCTCGAAAGAAACATTTACATTTATCAGACGCTTTTTTCCAAAGCGACTTACAACTCATTACTGTTAAGGGCCAGTTCCTAGAGCAACTTCGGGCTAAGCGCTTTGCTCAAGGGTGGCAGCTGGGATTTGAACCCACAACTTTTCAGGCTACTTGCACACTAGCAAGGGTCCTTAACCACTACGCTACCACCGCCCGGAAAATACATTTCACGTGTAGACTTTTGGCTATTTTTTGATTTCACTATTGCTGTTGTATGTCGAGGCTGTAAAGTGAAAGCGAAATACCTAACATTATGCAGTCTGGAGCTTCAAATCACTTTCGCTTTGCGTATTTTTCGTGTCTGTTGAACGGAGGAGAACGGACAATCGCAGACGCTTTGCCAAGAGGTAAGCTTTGATTTACACTGGCTAGGCATAGGCTACTTATTGTTAAGCATAGAGGGTCGTATTGAATGAAGTTCAACACCTTTATATACCTTATACCTTATATACCTTTACAATTGGGCATGACCTTCCCACTAGATAGTCACGTCGTCCGTCACGTCGTTTCTCTTTTCTTTTCAACATGGATAAATAATGTAGCATATATCCAATATATAGAACAAGGAAGGCGCTGTAGCAGGCTAATTCTTGGGAGATTATAGGCTACGTCATTACGATACCAGTAATGATTTAGCAGTCGTGCTTGGGGGTTTTCAAAGTGTTTAGATATATTATTGCGTTATGATAAATGTAGGCTACACACCATTTGGTAGTCAGCGTGCGTGCGTGCGTGTGTGTGTGTGTGTTAGAGAGAGAGAGAGAGAGAGAGAGAATGTGTGCGTGTCTGTGTCTGTGTGTGGTTCTGGAAGGGAGTGGCAGTAGCCATCCAGCTGTGTCAAGGTCCACTTCATTTCTATAACTTTATGGAATGTTCCCTTACCAGCTAAGCTACATATGTAGGCTCTTTTGAGACTGCAGGGTGGTTTCAAAACGAAGGAACGGATTTGTAAGCCAATATAGCCTAATAGTGTCATTTTAAAAATTCTGATTTCACTGTTATGGTGTTATGGTATACAGATGAGGGTTCCCTCCTAGACTACAGTAATTTCTGTGGTCAGACATCTTACCACACTTCACAAAGCAGAATGTTGAGAATCAGAAATGCTCATCTGCAAAACAGGGAATCACTGAGGTTGCTTTAAAAGACAGGCATTGTCTTCCCTACAGTCAGGATGGTTTCATATGTCTAATTCTTATGCTGATTTTAGACCTTCGAGAGTTTATGGTCAAAGCTGCAACAGTAAGAGGGTGAAGGTGTGAGCAGAGCTCTGCACACTGTTCTAACTCTACAAAATCTCCATTACTGAATCTTAAAAAAAAAAAAAATTCAGTTACACAGGATCTTCATCAGGCTCTAATAGGACATTGAACCATTCTGTTCATTTTTAGTTAAATATGGATGCATTTTACACAGGCGAGACAATACCGGTGGATTAGTGCAGGCTAAATTGTTTTGGCTTTTTTCACTTACATTTTTTTTGTAGTAAGGTTTTCTTACATTGTAATTAGAGCTAGTATAGTATAGCTGCTCAAAGGCACAACAGTGGCAGCTGGGATTTGAACCCACAACTTTTCAGGCTACTTCCGCGCTAGCCAGGTTCCTTAAGCACTACACTACCACCACCACATTTGCATTACATTGAAACGTATTGATTTGAAAACGTCTCAAATGTTCCAGTGTTAATGTTCAGATTCATATTCAGCATTAACAAGGTTGGTTTCGTTGGGAGGTGTGTATGCAATGGGAGGGCATTGTATGCAATGGAGAGATTCAGCTTAAACTAACCCAAATTTCCATGTCATCATACAGAATAAAGGATGGTGAAAGTGCATATCATCTTAGCTGGAAACACTCTCAACGCTCACCAGGCGTTTTGGAAGCAGCTGACTAGAAGGATCCATGCTGAGATTGTCAGTTTAGAGGAATGTGATGTTACTCTCACATTCTGTCCAATCGCCTCGCGAGTTGGGACTGACATAGATGCGGCAGTCAAACAGATTCCTGGTGAGTACAGAGAAGAGCAAACATGTAGCCTATAAAAACTTCATAACTTTTGGTCACAACAGCAAAGGGCTGAAACAAAAGACTATTTTCAAAGATGGTCAGTGTATCAGAACTTAACCAGGGCAAAGATCAATGACTGTTTGATCAATAATTGATAACTTATTTTGGTCAAAATGGGAGATCAAATAATTTAACACGATTACTCAATGATTTTGAAAACATCATTTATTTGTGATAAACACAAACTTGTTTAAACATTTCCAAGCTCAAGACATTTAACTGATTGGCAATACTGGTGATGTTTACTAGTGAAATCAAACAACAAAAATCTCAGCTGCAGCAATAAAGCAGACATATGCCTATTGAATACTCTGTCACTTAACTTTAGGACTTCAGATGTTTTGTAAGTCTCAGTGATATTGCCAGAGCAGCAGTATTTGATTTGAAGGGAATGAACGTACTTGATCTACATGTACTACTGTACACTCTATTCTATGGCATCTCCCTCTGTTAAGCCATTGAGTTATAATTACTCATTTAACATGAAATTCACTTTTTTGTCCATAGCATCTAGGCCTGGAGCTCTGGTAGCACTGCACTTGACCTTTAACCCGGAGTATGTTGTACCAGACATTGGCAGATTTGTGTCCCGCTCAGACATCATCACTGCCAGCTGCTTGTTCCATGATGGTGAACTTCTGAACTGCAACTGCAATAATAAAGCATATGAAGAAGTTTATAATTACTTAAAGAGGTTCCACAGGGAAATTCCTGTCCAAATCTCTCGTCCAGACCCCTCTCGTCCTACACGCTTTGATTGTCTGGATACATTACAGCATCCCAAATATCTAATTGTGGGGCTATGCGCTTCAGTAATTGTGCTTTTTGTGGTTGGTATTATTGTACTACTGACTTCCCTTCTAAAGTATTGAATATACTATTCTAAAATGAATAGTTCCACTACATGATAACATGGCTGATTTAAAACCATTGCTTTTTGCAGTTACTTATGAATAACTCTATACTTTTTGTTGCGGTGTTTTTATGAAGGCTATATGAAGACTTGTCAGGAATATGTTGAAGGGATTTTAGAAAAACAATGAGCTCCACCAAGGTCATACACTCCAATGTTTTTGAGCTGAGAAAGGTGGTCCGGCCTGGTCACAGGGGGGCTTCTTAACTTTTCAAAACAGCACTATTTATATGTTTTTTTGTGAAGGAATGACAGATTGATATTGTTCAGAACATAAATGTGCTACACATTTGTGAAAATACAAATACAAAACACTATGCTATTATATGCTCAGATTCTTTGAACATCCCCAGAATTCAGAAAATATTAAGAAAAATTGTTACTGTGAGAAAAAAGAACACTAACCAGTGGCGGTTCTACAGTGAATTACTCCCTGGGCGAGACCGCCTCCGAGTGCCACTCCCCCAAATAAACGAAAAAAATATTGGCAATTCACAAAACAATATAACTTAAGCATAACTCACTAATTGCATTAAAGTATTGCTCTATACAGTGGATCCCCGTTCCCCCCTTGATGTTGCATTGCATTTGCAACCCAGAGGTGAACTAGTCTTTTCCCCATGCCCCCTTTCCCCTTTGCCCTTATCACACACAGTTTCTGTGCATGACACCTTCTTAGCAAGCAAAGACGCTTGCAGTTAGGGGACGCCAATGTGCCAATTGCCCACACAGTGATATGATTGATATTTAGAGATTTTTTTTTTGAAGTGCTCGTGCCGCCCCCTACAAAATGGCCCCAGGCGGCCGCCCTGTTCACCCATGCTTAAAACCATTATTGACACTAACATAGTATAACAAACAGGCAATAGCCATTGTATAGTTGCTAATGAAAACACAAGATTAAAAAATATAACAATTTATCCCTAAAATGTGAGTCCTTCCTTATTAAAGCATGCACTGTTTTAAAAGTTTTGAAGATTTTTTTTTACAATTTCTTTTTAGTTGTCCATCAAAAAACCTGATATAGAGCATGGACTAGCTGGTTGTTGCTCTGGCATGCCTGTGATGAAGCAGGTGGATAAGGAAGTTCAATGTACTAACATAAAAAAGCAAAAACTAGTAAATAATAAGATTGTAAAACCTTTGTAACATTCCATTTTCCTTGTTTACCATGCACATAGCAGAGGGATAATAGTAATCATACATTAATATTAAGTATAAAATGAAAATATACATAAAGGTGTAACATACCTGTAGGTAATTGATTAGGTAATAAAATAACAAAAAAGACAAGGAAGGGTGTTGTATAAGTTATCACTGCAGAAATCAGATTGGTCAAAGATGTGGAAGTAGCTACAGTTGGAGAATCTCTGATGTCAACAACAATGTTGGTTCCAGAGCTGAACTATGTAGCAGAGAGAGAGAATGGTGAAGTCTGGTACCACTTTGATCCACTTAGATGTCATGGGGATGAAATGTTTCCGTGCCACAAACTTGTCAGTGAATTTGACATTTTACAACCTCTATGCAAAAGGTTAGACAGAAAACTCCTGAAAAATATGGCCTGAAAGTTTGATCTTGTCTGATCTTGTGTGGGTGTCACATAGAATGCATGCACATACACTGTTGCCCAACAGTTCAGCAGCACTTGACAACTTCCTTGTTTTTGAAAAACATGAATGGAATTTGAATAGGAAATACAGTGAGTGAACAGTACATGAAGCCAGCTGTTCATTGCACTTGCAGCAATCAGCCTGACCACTGCAGCATCACAGTCTCATTTGTGAGACGTAAAACAAATGAAAAGAATAGAACAGGAACTGGTCAAGCATGGTGGAGGTCCTTTGTAGGTGCTACAAGAGACATTTAGAAAGATTTTGAAAGGCATACCCTGTGGAGAGCACTTGACTGGAGCCAATTTCTACAGGATAACCCAAAATACAAATCGAAACTATTCCATTATGAAAGGAGAAATCCTGTGTGAATCAATCCATAGCTCTGGACAATGGTGGCACAGGTGTTAAAGATGCTGTTCGGCAACCTATCACAGAAATTGCTTTTTGCCAGCAGATGGATAGAAGGATCCATGCCAAGAGAGTCAGAGTAGAGGAATTTTGAGAATGCACTTAACCTCTTATACTTAATCTCTCTTTTATACTGCAATTTTATTACACTATTGCACTTTCAATTTAAAATAGTGTTTTATGTTATGCAATATGCACTCTTTGTTAGTTACTTTCATTGTGTTGTAGCTTGAATGTTATCCTTTTTTGTAAGTAATGTAAATGAACATTTCAACAGTCAAACAGTTGAAACTTAATGAGGTTCTACAGGGAGACCACTTGACCACACAGTACAGTAAATGTCTGGAGAACATGTCTGAAAAAGGCTTTGTTTATGGCCTTGTTACCACTTCTGTCATGCATTATCACCCCATGAAATGAAATTTTCTGGGTTTTTTTTTTCTGATTGGCTGGCCATGTGGCATAATGAATGACACAGCATGCATATATTGGTGAATATTGGACGTTCAAAATGGTGATAGGGCCCCGACACAGAGTGGAGGGGTCTTTACATCTCGATAAATGCAATATGTAAGAGATAATGTTCTGCGAGGCAGTCATTATCGTGGAATAACTCCAGAATAACACAGTAATGGAAGCCTGACACCTGCAGATGGCTTGAATCACTCTAAAGGTAGTTATTCTATGATAATGACTGTCTCGCAGAACATTATTCCACTTATTACATAGCTAATTAAGATGGATAATAGCTTCCGTGAAAAAAATGGTAGACTGTTAATTTACAGATCAGCTAATTAGTTATGGCAACGTTCTGTTTCACTTTCCCTAACAGCAGTTATACTTAGTTATCAAGAAATATCAGAACATAGAACCTTGGGAAGTCACACTGAAGTGAATGGAGCATTCTTCAGCATTAAAAAAAGCTGCATAATGATTTCCTATAATGACCAGCGGACAATACATTATCCCTTACACAAATGACTATTTGTCTATTTCTAAAAAAGTGAGAAATACATCAATTATCTGTTCCAAGAATTGGGGTGACTCCATAACCCCACATCCTATACCCACTACACCCCTGATAGTACTATACTATAGTTTGGAGACGTGAGTTTCACGTCTTTACAAATGAAAGTTGAATGCAGCAGTGCCCCTATACAGCCATTCTGTAGGTGAGGGGGTGCTACCGCAACAACCAAAAAATCTTGGAACAGACGCATTTGTCAAAATTGTATTTCATCACAAATGATTAGAAAACAAGGCTTTCAGTGTGAAAAAAAAACATCCATAGCAGAAGTAGTTTTGGAAACAAAATAGAAAATTTTTTGTTTTGTGTTTATCAATGAAACTGTATATACCAGAAATGATGGGTGAGCTTAATGCTGCTTCACTCTGTTTAGCCCTGGCAAACAGGTTTTACCAACAAAATGTTTCTGCAATCACATGAGATGGCTGAGATTTATTTTAGATTCTAGATGCACACACGCAAATACGGTGGCAAAGTGCAAAACACAACAAATAGAAAACACAACTGCAAATAAAAAATCACAGCTGTAATCAAAAACACAAAATCAAATGAAAGAAAGATTAATTATTAGGAGAATATGGCAGTGCACTACAAGGTTGTTTTTTTTTTCAAATGCACACATACATAGGCTTGCACACACTACTACACATGTGGATAGCATTTGCCAAAAATGCAATATAGATGCAATATAGATAGACCATGAATTGGACCATATTTGTAAAGGACAGGTGTGCTAAATATTTGTATGTCAAAGAACCAAATTATATTGACTTGTCGATCTCAGTAGTAGCCTCTTTAGCAGTGCATTGGAAAATCTCATGAGCAGACTTTAGAGCTTGTCTGCTGACTATAAGGTCTTACACAACTCTTTATTGAGTTTTAGTACACACACCTGATTACAGTGTCAGTATGATAAGACTCTATATGAGTTAAACTACCAACCAAAACCAAAACCAAAAGGCTCATTAGCTTTTAGGGTCATTCCATGTAAGTTCAAACAGATACCATGCTCTTTGTTTTATTATTTTTTGTTTTTTGTTTCCATACAGTCCCCCATATCTTAATGACAATTCCAAACTGATGCTTTGTTAAGAGACCAGAAAAGTGATGTTAAAACTAATTCTAGAATTTACAGCAATTTTCTGGGGCATGCCAAGCACTGAGGCCGTTCACAGTACGGGACACAACTAATGCAAAAATAGCACTACACTGAGGTTCCTTTTTTTGGTGAAGTAGATTCAACATGGAAAAATTTAAATATGTCAAATCCTGATGATTTATGATAAGGAAATGAGGAGCAAAGGTTCTAGAATCTAGTGGGTTTGGTCAAAAGCTCTAGAAGGGTCTGGAGTCTAGTGGGTTTGGTCATGGGAAAAATCCCTGAGAGTCTGTGAGTGGGCGGGACAAGTTATGGAATGCCCACTGGAGGATGGTGTCCACAGAGCCCTGCTGTAACACAAACACACATACACACACACACACTCACACACACACACACACACACACACACAGACACACACAGAAACACACAAAAAATTAGGAGCTTAAATACATAGAAATGCATTAAAAAAAAACACATTGTTGCACAAATGCGACAGTGGGATGTGCTGCACACTAATGTCATGTAAAATTCATACACAAAAAAACATAACACACACTGAACAATGTAACATCTGACCCGTATACACACACACACATACACACACCTCTCCTGCTGCAGAGTCATTCTCTTCTCTTCTCATGACTGAGATACCCTGCTCTGCTCCATCACAAATCTGTAGAGACAAAGATTTTGTAAATGAAACCACACACAAACACAGACACACACACTCAACATTATAGGTGCATATACCTGTAGAGTGTGAGTTTGTTCCTCCCTTCTACTCCAGGAACTACAGCAGGATCTGCATGTATTACTGCCTCTGAAACACACAAATACAGGAGTGTGATGAGAGTCTGATCTCTCTCTCTCTCTCTCTCTCTATCTATCTCTCTGAGAGTGTGTGTGTGTTTGTGTGTTTGTATGTGTAGCAAACCCCGCTGTGAACCTCACCTGGCATTTTTTCTCCATTAATGTTTTCACCATTTTACCACAGAAAGCCCATGACAGCACCCCAATTAGTCATCTAACATCTTATTACCACTTACATACCAGAATCTGTTTAATTTATGTTCATGGATTTATCACTACCTCTATGAGGTTGTATTGCCTGTGTCTTTGGACTCAAGGGTATTGCTCCCTCATATCTGGAGACAGAATGTTTTCTTTTCAGCTACTCAAAACAAACACACACACACACACACACACACAGGGCAGACATACCCTGAAAAGTGGCATTGTCCATGGTATTCCTGATGACACTGGACACAGGTGATGATGTCCCCTCCGCTGAGGTGGCAAATGCCGCAAAACACCCTCACACTCCCCTCGTTAAGACACTGCATGCACACACACACACACACACACACACACACACACACACACGTACAAACATACACACTTAAACATGTATTCACACCATACGCAAACATACATTTGTAACATACATACAAAGTGTCATGTGACAGATTTTGCTGAAGGCATGCTTAACTTCTAATTAATCTACATCTAACAATTAATTAACATGTAAACATCCTATATTACTCCTGCAAACACACCTGAGGAGGATGCTGGGAGGTGTTGCCGTGGGAACTACAGCTGGTTGCCATGACAGCAGAAAGTGATGTGAAGAAGGAAAAGTCCACCGTGGAGCTGCTGCAAGGCTCCACCCACTGAGTTTGCTAAGGTTGGAAATGTGTGATGGAGGAGAGGGAAGAAGAAGAAGAATGGAGCACCATTTAAGTGCACAAAGTGTTTTAGTAAATAGGCCCGCACAAATAAACAGAGAGTAGTAGAACAAAAACAAATGAGTTCATGCACCTAAATATAACCTGTTTATGCACCTGTACTTTCAGAGGGTGAAGTGTCCTTACCTGCACAGGTGCGGCCATTCTTGTAGGTGCTGTCTGAGGGCTTTGGCACTGCCCACATCGCCAGCTGCCACTGAGGAAGAATGACACACAACATTAAGCACACACACACACACATGCATACATACATACACAAACATACACAGGCATACACAAATAAATGGTCAATGAGAAAGGGCACCTGTTACCCCACAACTCACAGACATACATGAAAGTGTGAGGTGACGGGTGAAAGGTTAAAGGTCACATGTACCTGGGTATAGAGGTGAGTGGGGGATTTAGACAGTTCAGGTGGAATGCTCGTGGACAGCCATCACAACAGATGAGCTCCCCACCATCTTTACATACTGAACATTCATCATCATTAACCTGTACACAAACACACATACACAACCTTATTATAAATCTTATGACAAACTCTCTCTCTCACACACGTAACTGTTCCACCACATCCAGACTCACATCTCCTGTGCGTGTGATTGGACTGCTGTTCAGAGACTCCTCCTGCTGGCCTCTGTGTGTTACTGCGCCCTCAGGCTTCACTGCACTGCAGACAACTTCCTGTTGCTCGGAAGGGTCATTGCCATCCTGTAATGCTAACAGTCAGAAAGTCAAACAGAACTTATCATACGCATACCTACACAATAACACACCCACACACAGCTCAATCTCAGATAAACATCATTAACAAAGTTTCTTGACCCCCTCATATCTTTATGATTACCTGTACTGGGTGGGGTTTCTCTTCTCTTATGCCGGGAAATCAGCTGTTGGCCATTCCCACTTCTCTTCCTAGTTCTGCCCTGAGCTGCCGCATTGGCAATGAGAGAACGCCTCTGTCTGGAGCCCCAGGCACTCCGGTCTGATATACAGGCACACACACACAAACACACATGCATTCACATTCACATTATACAGGCAATTATCAAAAAAATCAAAACACACTTTTTATGAAAGTATATACCTATGTATAAAAATATAGATGCACACACCCACTCTACTAAAAAGATCTGTAACGGGGTTCCTCTGCCAACACACTCGCACACACAAATAAACACATGCACACACACACACACAAACATACATGCACACACACAAACACAGACAGGCACACACACACAGACACACACACACCTCTGAAGATTCTGCTGAGTAGGGTCTGTAGTTTGGGGTAGCTTTGCTGGTTGTATTCCTTGGCGAGATTCTTCCAGAAGGCCTGGATGGTGTTGCTGCCCTGCTGGAGAAGCCAGGAGAGGAGCGAGTACATGGCCTTATGGACCCCCTCCCTCTCTCCTCTCTCCACTGTCTCCTGTGGAAACACAGTCATGAATGAAGGTTCGTCTATTTGGGTTTACATTACACACACATATAACATTTCATCTCTCCACTCACACTAATGGCACGCAAATGCACACATGAATAAACCATAGGTTTCCCTTCGTGAAATGATGATGTTATTGACCCTGTAATGAATGCTGTCTGTTAACTTGAGTGACATCCTCTGATTGCATCCTACTGTGCTTCCTCTACTGTGCACACCACCTGGAATATAGTATGTAATCATTATATTTGTCTCCTGTGAGTGTTTTTTTTTTGCATGTGTGTGCATGTATGTGTGTATTGCATAAGCTACTGAGGCAGTGGTAGCATAGCAGTTAAAAAGCCAGGCTAGCAAACTAGTAGCCTTAAAAATTGTGGGTTCAAATCTCAGCTGCCACCATTGTGATCTTGAGCAAGGCTCTTGCTCTACCCCGCTCAAATGCTAAATACATAAATGTAATTGTACTGGATGCCCTACAGTAGTTCCCTGTGGGATGAATGAAGTACCTTGAGGAGAGATTCAGGGATGATGCTGTGGTCTGCTAAGCCGTAGAGGAGAGGGAAAGGGTCATCTATCGCCATGGCAATCTCTGTCCTGGACACCTTCAGTTTAGTGTGTAGATCTGAATCTCCTGAAGTGGTAGAGTGGGACATGACAGGCAGAGGCAGCTGGACACACACACACGCACACACACACAGACAGATCTTCAAAATTCTGTGCCAGTTGTTGGTATAGTAAGTCAAGATGCAACTGAACAGAAATGCTCAGAGACAACAGCAAGAATGGTATTATTGTGGTGTGTGTATGTGTGTGTGTGTTATACTCACGCAGTGTAGTGAAGTATTGAGAAGCTGGGCTGCTCTGAGTTGAGAAGGCAGTCGGACTGCCTTTAAAATAGCTGACCCTTCTTAAATGTGTGGATGTGTGAGAGGGAAAGAGAGATAGAGAGAAGGATAGTTTTAATGATAATCTTGTTACATTCAAAGATTATTTTTAGCGCAGATTTGTGTATGTTAGTGGCATACATACTCCCATGCCCTTTCATCATGCCAAACTGACTCTGCCTCACCTGCAGCAGAGCACACACACATACACACACACGCGCACACACACACACACACACACACACACACACATACACACACACATGTTCACGCACACACACAGTATACAGATTTCACCTGCCACTAAGTAGTTGTTTGTTCGTGGTGGACACACACATACTTTCCAGTACTTATCTACTCTCTTAATTACAACTCTAAATTCAATTCATTTTGTACTCTCCTTGGCATTGTTAAGTTCATTACACCTTATAATACAAGGTTCTTTCAGTTTCTGAATGTAAGTGGGATTTATTTGTACCCATTAGGACTGATTGGTTGTGATTGGTATCAGTTTCTGAATGTAAGTGGGATTTATTTGTACCCATTAGGACTGATTGGTTGTGATTGGTATCAGTTGTGAGTTGTGGGGAGAGTAGGAGCGGCTGCTGTTCTGCTTCACTAAAAAGCTGGACTCTGACCTGGGAACAGAGGGGAAATTCCACCTGAGTTTCACCTGAAACTGTCACCTGAAAACTTTACAGTAAGCTTGTACATCACACACCTCTCACACCTGTGGAGTTTGCCAGCACCTGTGAAGTTTGAACACGGATATGTTAGCCTGCCACATCTGTGCATGTGTGCGTGTGTGTGTGTACTGATGTTACCTGATGGTTGAATGCTCCCCTTTGTTGAATACACTCACTATCTCTCTCTCTCTTTCCCACAAATACACACACACACACACACACACACAAGTATTTTTTTAAACATGAGGTGTCACATTTTCAAATAAATCTTTTATTTCTTGTTCTGGATCACAGGAGACAATTTCACTGAGTTCATATCATCTTACATCACCTGGCAAACACGGGTCAGATCCAGAGAGAAATGTTCGGTGAGTGATTGATTGGCGGATGTCATGCAGTCTCTGGGCCAATCAGGTTTCAGGTACAGTATATTTGTGGTTTTTGATGGCAGCATAAAAGGCTCAGGTCCTGCCCCATCCTCCCAGTCAGAATTAAGAATTAAATAAATGATTAGCTAGTGTCACACAGATGTAAAACATTTTTACCACCAGTATGCTAATATGATCTATAGTAGACATTCCATTTGGTGTCATTTTTTGAGAGCAACACTAGCTGCAGGTTATTTAAAATGGATCTTCCCAAATCACGACAAACAAAGTATGATATATATATATATAGTTTGTGTTATTTTTTTATATTTAAATAGGGAAAGATGAATTGGTCTGTCATACTTAAAGTGGCCTGCAGGTGTTGCCTGACGGTGAGTCTTGCATTGATGGGTTTGTGTCAGTGTTTATGGGTGTGGATGAGAGTGTGTGTGTGCTTGTGTGTGTGTGAGTGTTCATGTATGAGAGAGTTCAGTAGCATCTTACTACCTAGGTATGTCCATTCATTGATTTTCACTAGTCAGCCTTCTGAGTGTGTATCTGCATGTGTCTGTATGTATTTTGTGTGTGTGTGTGTGTGTGTGTGTGTGTGTGTGTGTGTGTGTGTGGGTGTGTTTGTGTGTGTGTGTGTGTGTGTGTTGGGGGGAATGGTGGATGGCCCAGAGGATCAACCCCTGTCTGTCCATGTCTATCCCTTTACCACGCCCCTTTCCATCCACAAGCCCCACCCAGTTAGTCCTGAGGACCACCCATACATCCCTCCCCCACAGGCACCAAACGTTCTCACCCCTTCCCCCTGTAGCCGTAAGGACCGCCCTCCCCGCCGCACACATTTGTCCTATTCTCATTCAGGCAAACAGGCCAACATCCAATCAGAGAGGGTCCAGCTTGACTCTGACCAATAGAAAGCAATACAACAAGCATGTCATAAATAAGGCTGTCCAATCACGCAGCGTTAGCAGGAGCAGCGGGACTTGGGGGTGGAGTCTTCTGGCTGTTTATCCAGTTTGATGTCAATCACTAGGACCACTGGTTAAGGAGGGACTTGTCAGAAGTCGATAAATCACAACGCAGATGTCACACAATGCAGCATGTGTCTATGAGAATGTATGGCAAAGTGTAGAAAAAATTAGCCAGTAGGATGAATTTTTAGCCAGGGGGTATTCCAAGTAGGTGGTTATGTGATAAACCTGGCCAAGTTAAAGGAGAAATCCAGTGTGAATCAATAGCCCTGTTGTGCAAAGCCACCAAGTGCAGTCCAGAACCAGAAAACTGGATACAGCATAGACCTAATAGCGAATGGCAGCTAACTTTAACTAAATGGGGCATAGGAAAATGAAACTGAAAGTGAGTTTCTGTGCCCTATTCAGTTAGTATTAGCTGCAAGTTCACTATTCGGTCTATGTTGTATCAAATTCTCATTCTGGTTCTGGTTCTTTTTCCTACCAACAGTTTTCGGTGACCTCGATAGCTTGAATCACACAAGATTTCTCCTTTAAGCTAGAGGAAGAGGTAAACCTAATAGAGTAGCCACCCACCCCTTGAACTGTGTTTTGGTTAGTGCATACAGCAAGAATTATTTGTGTTTTGAAATGTAGACTTTGTGGTTTTGTGTCCATTTGAAATATAAAAAAAATTGGCATTAGGTGTGTGACATTTTAAGTATAGGTAAAAAAAAATACAAAAAACTAACTGTCCAGTCATGTGTATGTGTCTGTGTCTTGCATTTTCTGATCAGCTCCACCAGGGGGCACTAGTTCCCACACTTAACATCACTGCGATGACATCATCTAAAAGGATACTGCCATCTTTGTTAGGTTCATCCAAATTTTCCATGCCTGGTAATGCAGCTGCAACACGGCGAAACAGCTGCAAAAGACAGACACAAACACACACACACACACACACACACACACACACACACACACACACGGGTGTTCACACAGGGTTATCACAATTGAACCATGCCAATTTGATGCTCTCTCTCAGAGGAAAGAATTTATGGGGTTATATTTAGATTTGCTGAAATATCATCTCCAATCTCAATCACTATGAATAAGATTATCTAAAGCAGACGAATGGCATACTACATACTGGAAAATAACACAAGGAAAATACGACATTATTTGAAATAAGAGAGAAGTCCAACTTCAGCTTTGCAAAGGAGATTGTTGGAACATTGTTGATACCTTATCTAATGCATGTTTTGTTAAGGGACAAAAATCCAGAGGTGCAACTTTCTAATAAAAGTGAATTCACAAAATGATGCCACAGGCAGAGTGCAGTTGTCTACGCCAAGTCCATTATTTTCCTATATCAGAACATCACAAAGGCTGTTTCCCGCTTATCACTCTGTTGCCAGAATTGATTTTATATTTATGTAATTATTTTCCTTAAACAGTAATCTACAAAAAACACAAATACACTGGCTCCGACAAAGTGCGGAGCACTGCACTTATTCTATTCCATTGTTTTCATCACAATCGTGCACACCAGCATTTCTGCTGCCTGCAGTAGGCTGGCGGTGTGCAGAGGCAAACGAAATTGTTGAATTCAAAAGTGCTTCACAGTGCTGTCAAAACTGATGTGTGGAGGCCTTTACACTTGCATATTAATTCACCTAACTCCATGTGAATGAACTGTCACATTAACACATGGTTGTGATTTGGTTAACCTGACCAATGTTTGCAGCACAGCAACATTGTAACTTGTGACCGAGATGGATTTTAAGTCTGTTGCACTGCATTTAGGAGTATGGGAAATGGTAATTTTACAAAAGTGAAGTGAGGGAACTTTGTACCTCTGCGTCCAACGCCCTCTACATCCCTTAACAGGTTAGACCATGCACGCTGTCTGCTTAGTCTGCGTGGCTCACACACACATACACACATGCGTGCACACACAGAGTCCCACCTGTTTGACATTGCAGCCATTCTTGGCACTGGTCTCGATGAACATCACACTCAGCTCGCGTGCCTTTCTCTCACCCTCCTCAGTAGTGATCTGCCTGCTCACACACACACACAAACACACACACACACATAGATGCATTGAGTGATTGAGCAATGCTAGGGGATGCTGGTATGTGTGTGTGTGTGTGTGTTTGTGTGTGTGACCTTTTCTCCTCCAGATCTGTCTTGTTGCCCACTAGCATGATGATGACATCACTTCCTCTCTCTGACCGCACCTCTTCAATCCATTTGGAGGTCAGCTGGAATGAGGTGACATCTGCAGAAAACAACCACACACTCACACATGTACATCCATATCCCCCACTGTGTAATAATTCTACTGAATTTTACAATTTCATTTACTGTTCAAACTGCTGAAGTAAAATACATACTGGTGATGTCATAGACGACCACAGCAACAGTGGAGTCTCGTATGTAGCTGGGGATGAGACTACGGAAGCGCTCCTGACCTGCAGTGTCCCACAACTGCAGACGCACCTGCGTCAAAGGGGAAAGGTCATGCCACAAAAATAACAAGAAGCATATTCATCAACACCATGACTAACACTAATAAGAATCAAACACTTTCCTGTACATGACAAAATAATGTACACAGGCTGCCATGTGACACACTTACTGTTCTGTCCTCCAGATACATAGTTTTTGAAAGGAAGTCAATCCCAATGGTAGCCTATGGTTAAAAAAGAAAAAAAAATGTTTCATGGATTTATGTCTGTATGAGATTTTACACATGATGTATCAACACAGTGGAGTGTGTATGCATGTGTGTGTGTGTGTGTGTAGATGTCATGACTGAATTACTGTACCTGGTAGGTGTTGTCAAAACTGTCATACATGAATCTTGTTATGAGAGAGGTTTTTCCGACTGCAAAGACACATATTTCAGGTGACTTACTTCCATAAATGACAGATAAACATAAAACAGAAACAGCAAATATATTATAAACATAACAAGTGTCACTTTGTGCTGGTGTGAAGGTGCGTGGATTAAGGTGTGTGTGGCATTCTTGTAATTCCATCTCCCAAACAAACCCACTAAACAGTTACCAAACAGGTGAAACCTGTTTTCCAGTGGCTTTTTCACACTTCTACCAGAATCGCACACACACACACACACACACACACACACACACACGCGCGCACACACACACACACACATGCAAATCCATACACACACACAGATACATGGAGTACCTAAAAACCTGTCTCTAACCACAGCATACATGCCTCAGATTTTCGGATATTGTAACTGATAAATTGTTTCAGCACCATGGACAGGACAATAGCGGCCCCTCCCCACAAGCCAAAAGCTCCTCTGCTCTGCATGTCTCACCTGTCTTTTGATGCCATAATAGTGTGAGCATGACATGTGGACATACAGACACATACAGTCATCAACAACCACCTTTTTTCCAATCACAGCACTACCACAGTCACTGAGGAAGATATCTACGGTAGATTGGTTCAATGTGTAGAGATGTGATTACACTGTGATGCACACTGTATTATTTGGAAGATCAGGCCCTATCTGATCTTATGCACGCCCCAGTTATTTCTGAACTATATTGCGTGATTGTGATGTGATTTTACTGTGCATACATTGTGTTGTGTACAATGGTCCATTTGTGTTCTTTAACCAGTCAATCATATCTTCCATTTGTAATTGCTCTTCACTGGCTTCTTGCTGGCGCTGTGATAACTCAATTTATATCCATCACTCTTTCCCATAGGACGACCGGTGGATATGCACAACCCTATTCAAATACTATGATTCAGCTCTATTCCTCAACTCAACCTCTTCGGGCTTCTGACTGTCGGCCATTGTCTTTGTCTTCCGCGGCACAAAGAGATACCCTTTTTGATCCTGTGGGCTCTGTAGTGGAATAATCCAATTTGTGCTTATTACATTCATACACTCTCCTTTGATAACTACTTTTATTATGTTATTCTAATGTGCACTATTGCTATACTGAAATGTAATCCAATTGTTGTCTTTGGATGAAAGTGTCAGTCAGATACAAATCAGATATCAGTGCAAGATTGATATAGCTTCTGATAAGACCACTGAAGAACTGTTTCAGCACCACGGACAGGGGCAGTGTTCGGACAACATACTTACGACCACATAGACAAGATGTTTGAAGTCTTCACATCTGAGACCTTGTCTTCCATGTGTTCTTCCTCAAATTGCTCCAAGCATTTTATTTTATAAGCGTTAATTAGCGTGCGATGCTATCGTTAAACTAACCTCTGTGTTCTCTGCTAATCAGTGGGAGCACGGGAGAGTTCAGTAGGGTATGCGCAGCCGGAAGCGAAGCATGAAGCATGTAAACCTACCTCTGAATCTCTTCTTTATTCGATAACTATTTATTTGATTTGATCAACATGAATACCTGCAGTGACATGGTGGCTCTTAGTCAAGATGAGTTTTGTTAGTATGTCTGTTAAGGTTCATTAACCGTACATGGCCAACGCAGATTATGCTTGATGGCAGAGCCCATGCGGCCTTGCCCAAGCTCTTGGGAAAAACTGACCTTTAATATCCCGCGGGGATTCTCCATAGAGTCAAAACTAGTATTCGCACATGGGCTTCCTGCCTCTGCTTGGATAGTTCGCGATGGGAAGTCTTTTTATTGCACTGTTACTGAGAAGTGCTTGTCTTGCCCTCAGACTTGTATATAGCATGCAAGTATTTCTGTCAGCGAATGAACTGTCCACTACCCATGAGAACTGATCCCTGACAGAAAGTTGTTTCTCCCAACAACTGGTGAATGTTTTGCTTAAAGTAGCATGTGTAAGATAAACATGTGAAGTATGCAAGCTATATAGACTTGATGGATGATGTTTATCTTATGTTATTTATCAACACAATGTAACCTCCAGCCATGTTCACTTTCAAATTTATGGCCAAGCGAATGAATCTGTCGATTCTGACATCACCGCTCCTCTGGAGCCTGGAGCCGCCATATTCCGTTTTAACTCGCTTAACCGGTTAAACCACACTATTCTGAAAATCACACCAATGTCACGCAGTGAAATGTCTCATTCAGAGAAATGAAACAGGATTCCGGAGGCGGCTGCTGTGATTTCGATTGCTGGCAACGAGAGCCGTCACAAGAGGGCGAGGCATATGAGACGAAGGATGTTCAACAAGGGTGTGTCTCGTCTCGTGGAGATAGATGGGACACTGCGCGTCTGTTTAAATGACTGTGGACATCAAAATATCATGAAGACTCCAAATCAGTGTCATTAAATAAAAAATCCGTCGATTTAGACCTATTTTCCACAGAAAAGAAGGGAAAAGAAAGGTCTATATCAATCATTTCAATTCAATAAAGCGAATGGTTGTATAGTTTGAATTAGGCAAATACTGACTGATTGTAAAAAACAGGCTGTCTTTAAGATAAAATCGGCACGATCGCTGTCGTCTGTGGGATAAGGGTGTGATGACAATGCAGAGCTACACGCTTCCAATGACTAAACAAAACTAGACATAGTCTGTAGCAGAGAATCTGGAAAACAGGCAGACTGGGACTAAAAGGGCGCTGGCCACATTTACAAGATAGATCGCAGAGAAGACCGAACATTCCGTTCAAACACACATATGTGGTATGACTGATGTCGCTCATGTGTAGTAATGTATGTACAACCCCGACTCACCGCTTTGCTCTCCCAAAAACACAAGTTTGAATTTCCGCAGCGGATTCCCAAAGTCATTCGCCACCGACATGACTGCAGTGATATGACGTTAATTGCAACAATCCGTGCCGGCCCGCCGGTAATCCGGGAGCGTAGATCAATTTTTCCTCTGGTGTCCCGATCTGTGGCTATGTTGCGGCACCGTATTGCCCTGGCAATTAAAGATGTCTCTGCACATGCGTAGACACCTCACTGTCTTCTGCACTCACCTTGTGTTTACGGAAGCGACTCAACAGCGCATAGCTGTGTATAGCTGCGTTTAACCAGATGGAGGAAAACGCTAAATTGCGCCTCTCTTAATTTCACACACTACACATGCTGGTATTGTATGTGTGCGCGCGCCAGCGCTCGATTTGGTTGCGGGGAGTGGTGGGTCAGTTATTGTTTTGAGTTGCAAAAGTTGATACAGTAAACTTGTTTTCTTCTGTCATATTGCTCTGCACAAGCTATATCGGAGAAGGACTAGAAATACTTAATTGGGACTCACTATGACATTAACTGGAATTCACCCAGTTACGAATGTCATAACCCTCCATGGAAAGTCATATTCAACCAATGTATTTTAAATAACTAGTCTGATAGATTTTATTGCCTATGTTATTATTTACAAAATGGACAACACTGGAGCGACGGTCAAATGTCTGATAATGTTGGCCCTGTCAATGAGTGTCTGTAGCCCAAATATGATCTCTTCCGATTTTGCTACGCAACATGTTGACTCAACAACAGCGTGACAGCGGTGAGTCGGTATTGTGCTCAGTTCTCCGACATCAGCCCAGTGTACACAAGCTATTACAGTATATATGCATGCTATTCAGAAAGTCAATCTGAAATGTAGGGATGTTCAAAGGCTATATTTGAAGAATTAATGTGTGTTTCAAACCTTTTTCCATCGAGCAGATTCACAGAACAATTTAACACATTTACAACTGCCAGATATATATAAGAATACGCACTAACTACATAACTACTGCGAACAGAATATCAGTCAGCTATAATATCTCTGTACTCCGGTATTCATTGTGTTGTCATTATATGGGACCTTTGTTGTTGAAAATACAATTAATCAGTGCCTGTGATGTGATTGAAAGTAAAAATGTAAACAATTTAACCCTAAATGCTGCGTCATTGTTCCAGGTATTTCCATATATATTTATTATTATTATTATTTTTTATTATTATTTGTCTCACCCAGAAATGCAAAACAGAACCTGAAGGCATAAAATGCATCTCAATATACAGCACATAACATCTTTTTGGAGGTCTTGACTTGAGAAGTGCTCTTTGGAATTTCAACATGGTGGTCCTGTGAGAGTGCACTTTCATACTGTGATAATATATGTATTAATAAAAACAAAACCACCAGGATCAACACATCAGGAACTTGTTAATCAATTAAGCTGCACATAACCTTTACATATCAACCACTTACTGACGCTAAGATTGGGCTATAGTCAATTTAAAGACAAAAAGCTACATGATTCGTCCTTGGCGGCAAAGAAAGGCATGCCACTAGTTCTTGAGAGACAGTGAAGATACAACATGATTATTTCATGGGAAAAAATGAAGGCAGGTGATTGGTCCATTTCAGACAGCTACCGGTCCTTTCTTTTCCAGGTTGTAACTCTTTTCCCTGTGAACCCTCCATCCAGCCAGTGCAAGTAGAATCATGCCCAGAATCTTCAGTGTCATCTGCAGACCAAAATACCTGTGCATATGCACACACACAAGAGACAGAGAGAACTGTGGGTATGTGTGTGTGTGTGTGTGTGTGTGAATATAGGAAGAGAGAGAGGAATAGGTCCCATGTTCACCTGCTCCGGAGGAGATCGTTGTCATAGTAACCACAGGACCCAAGCTGGGAGCCACACATCCGCTTCCACCACACACACGCTGAGTCCATGACCACTCCAAACAGGGTGGGGCCTGGGAGCCAAGCTGTAACACACACACACACACACACACACACACACACACACATACGCATTCACAAACCCAGTCAAAATACATAAACGTTCATACACAAGCACATACACATAGAGGACACACACTATGCACCTTTAAATAACACTTTCGGTGTGTGTGACACGCTAGATTCTGAACACCAGAGGGCAGTGATCTTACCCAGCATCCTCAGTAGGAGAAACTGCACACCAATGGCAAAGACCTTCTGTTCCTGTGAAACACATCTACACACACGCATACACAGAGCATCAGCATGGAGAGTGTATGTATGTGTATGTGTGTGGCGCAGATTACAAATATAGCTTGGACTTTTTGGATTTTACATATGATATACCAACACAGTGGAGTGTGTATGCATGTGTGTGTGTGTGTGTGTGTGTGTCACCTTAGGACCAGCATGTACAGTGGGGAGTTTGTTAGGCTGGCGATGAACCCAGCTGTGGCGATGATAATCATGGCAGGGAGGAGGAGACTGGAACAGCTGTTGCCACATGACCCCGGGAGGGCGGAGCCTAAGCCAGCACCTCCCACAATGCAATTGCACTGGGTGTATGCCTGAGAGAGAACAAGGCAGAGATTCTTTGTCAGGGACTAGATATAGTATCTGTGCCCAAGATACTGTATAACCATTTTAGAAGCAGGACAGTTTGTCATGACTTTAAGTGTGTGAAGTTATGACTTTGACTTGTCTGTGTTCAAGTTTGTATGTATGATTATCAACACAGTGGAGAGTGTGTGCATGTGTGTGTGTACCTGAATTCGGATTGGCTCAGATGGGTGTAGGGTGTAGTTGGTGCAGCCGGCGTGGCAGGGGGAGATATACTCTAGATAGTTCTCCCCACAAACAGGATTAAAGGCTGTCTCTAAACAGGAGCAGTTAGAGGCACATCCTGAAACAGACCTGAAGAACACCAACAAAGAGTCAAAATATTTTCTAAAACATACAGGAAATGATTACCATTCAGTTTAATACTGTATTAAACTGAATGGACCATCCCAATTTTTGAAAGTCAGTTTGATTATAATGACCACTACAAAAGGCTGTTGTCATAATCCCTCATAGGATCACAACATTTTTCTTCCATTAGTCTACAACAAGTATGAAATATTTCTTTCCAGTCAGTCTTTGAGGCCTATTTGTCTACTGGTCGGTAGGTACCTCTTTATGTTAGTCTATGATCTAGATCAGGGGTTCTCAAACTTCAAACTTCCCTCATGGAGCAGAATAATTTCCATGGACCCCTCATAATCGCAGCACAAATGTAATCATACAGGTTTATATCCATTTGTTCAGTTAGATGCTAAATGCTATTTTGTTGCCAAGTTTTTCACAGACCCCCTGGCGATGTGCTGTGGACCACTGGGAGTCCCCTGACCCCAGTTTGAGAACCAGTGATAGATATCCTTACTCTTCAGTCCAGGGATGTATGTTGACCCCAGCCACCTCCTGTAGTGGGCAGCCTATGAAGAAGAGGGGTATGCCCAGTAGGATGGACACTGACAGGGTGGTCATGGAGACCCAGGGGATGGCTCTGGCCGAGGGTTGGGTCCTCTTCATGACCACGCCGCCAAGCAGCATGCCAAGGGCAGCGGCAGGAAGGTTCATCACACCTGATGTTAGAAAGATAGTCAGAACCAGAACAGAGAAGAGCATGTAGAGAACCAAATAACCAGGAAAACTACAGAACCACAAGGACTACAGTGCTTGGGGAACCACCCAGCCAGATTGACTGGGTTGCATATGGAGAGGCAAGAGAGATCAAGAGAACATGAGACACAAGAGCTGGAGCTCAGGAGTGAAAATGCATCAAAGAGAAGTAAAGTGAAGTGAATTGAATGCAGACTGACCCATAAGGAAGCTTCCTTTAGCAGCGGAGGTGCTGAACTGCAGCTCCAGGTATTTGCCCAGGAAGGTGGCTAAGCCTGAGATCACACAGGAGAAACAGCACTGGGACAGAACCAGCAGCATGAACACTTGGTTGGTCATCAGTCTAAGAAAATGCCTGGGGAACACTGACACACATTTCACACACACAAAACATACACACACAATGGAAAAAAATGCACACACTGAAACAATCGCATGAAAAAACATGTATGCAGGCACCCTTCTGAATCTTACTCTTGATAATGCTGATTAAAGATGTCTCCAGCTTGATTTTGTCTCCTTTAGGACTGTCTGTCTCCATCGATGCAACCTATAAACCATGTTGACAGTTACATTGACACAAGGTCACCTGGACAAAACAATAAAACAGTATTGGATCAAACACCAGAAGTTTTTTTACTTAGCAGTACCCATAAATATGTGATCATTACAGAAGACTGCAGATGTCTACAGAAAGATAAACCAAATATTGAAGGTTATGAAGGTTAAGGGTCATGACTCTAAGACTGGGGATAAAATAAATGTTAGACTTACCACCAGTTAGGGGAGTAAAGGTTAAAGGTTGAAGTTCACAGGAGGTTAAGGTCAAAGGTTAAATTTAGAGTTGGGCACAGCACTTTGGGGAGGGAAGTGTGTGTGTGTGTGTGTGTGTGTGTGCGTGTGTGTGTGTTTCCTTTACAGAAGAAGAGGAAGAAAAAGAAAAAGTAGGAGGACATTAAATTTAAGTTTGAGGTTAAAGTAAAGTAATTCTGTTAGTATGACTCCATGGCAAAGGGTGAGGAGGTTGGAGATTGAAATGTCAAAGGTAACAGGTTAAAGTCCATTGCTTCACCTGTGTTGGTGGGTCTCCATGGCGTGTGAAGAAAAGGTAGGGGATGGAGGTGAGCAGCAGACAAGTGGAGGACACCAGCAGGCCCATCCACCACGCCCCCACCCACCGTGGGTCAGATGGATTCAGCTCCAGCTCCGCAGCTGGTCAGGGGCACAGAGGCAGACAATCACTGAATTACTCACTTTATCATCAACTGATCAATTGATTGACTCATTGACTGGCTGACTGGTTGAATAATTTATTGATCAGTAATTCACTCATTTATACACTCAATCATCTTTTTTTTTTAATTTATCATTAATTCATCCATTGAATGTGTTCATTTATTCATTTATTTATTATGTTTTTCACAGGTACTGTCATCTCCTCCCTTATACAATGATTTTTTTTGTTAAATTAATTTACCTGCTATTTGTTCAGATACCATTAATTCATCAATACTTAATACTGATACTTAATTCTTGGTCCAATATGGGGCATGAGAGGACAAGTACACTGATGCCATAATGAAAGACACTCACTTGAGTCTATACGGTCCACATCCACATAGATCCTCAACATGACCGAGCCCAGGAGGTAGCCAAATGCAGGGCCAAAGATAGACACTGAGAACAAGATAGCTGCATACACACACACACACACCACACACGCACACACACATACAGATATATTTACAGACAACAGATGGATAAACACAATGAAAAAAATGTGATCTCACAAAAAACATAGGCACTCAGACAAAGGTAAATGCACAAAAACACACACGTACACGCATACACACAAACACACACACCCCACACATACACACATACCACACACACACACACACACACACCACACACATACACACACACACACACACACACACACAGTACCAATATAGAGGGCTGCGTTTCCTGGCTCTGAAAAGTCATCGATGTAAGAGATTCCAAGAGGCTGTATGGGGGCAGAGCCAAGGCCAAAGAGGAGCTGGGCAGTGGCCATGAGACTCCATGGAACATGTTGCACTGAAGCATGATGGGAACTCAGGGCATGGCAACGCAGCGGGGAAGAAAAATTTCCATCCATCACACATATGTCACCTTCCTCCTCTGAGTATAGACACAAAAACATAAAAAAAACATGCACACAATTAATTCAAACATGGACACATATTATAACACACACACACACACACAGTATACAATACATGACAAACCTCACTATCAGATATTACCATTGCATTTTTTTACTAACTCCTTGCTTAGATATCTAAGACATACCTGCTAGAGCTGAGTTGTATTGATATGGTTCAGAGAGGAAGTGAGGTAATGCCAACAGCCCCGCACTTCCTGCCATGAGGAGACCACCAATGCCAATAATGCGAGGTCGGTGTACACGGTTGCCTAGGTAACTCACAAATACCACCAGCAGCAGATTTCCTACCTGAAGATATAGATGATTAGGTTCTTTTAGACAAACATTCAAATGCACAGATATTGTATTATATACAAAAGGACATGCAAACATACAGAAGTACACTCATACATACACTCACATACAGTACCTCATGCAGAGAAGTCAAGCTTCCAGTGGAAACACTGCTGTATCCATAGCGACGTTCAATAGTGCTGATGCTGCTCTTGAAGTAGGAAGTGTGTAGAAGCTGAGACAACTGCAGCAGACTATGGCACATCACAAACACCTGACAAACAGACAGACATAGGGAAGGACCAAAAGGACAGAAAGACAAACAGTATGAGAGAAAACAGATGTAGGAGGCAATGGCACAACACACAATCTATCACAGACAGACAGATGGACAGAGAAACAGAAAATGCAGGAGGGAAGGCTATGGTATTTTACAGAATGGGAGAGAAAAAATCCATGTTTTATTCGTGTTGTGCCTGTCTGCGCATGCAACTCTCATTATTTGTGTAGTAGTATGGCATGTTTTTTGTACATGCTTGATATCAATATCTCTGTGTTTGTGTGTGTGTGTGCCGCGTGTGTGTGTGTGTGTGTGTGTGAGCGTGTGTGTACACCTCAGTCTGTGTGTATTGATGATAATACCTCCAAGGAAATATGTGAGCTTTCCTGAGTTTTACTGTGGTGATTGTTAATTGTCTGGCTGTGCTTGTAGAATGTCAGGAAGCTGTTTTGATGTTTCTTTTCATGTCTCTCTCAAAGTTCTGTTAGTTTGTATAAGGACACTGTAGGGTTCTCTCTCTCTCTCTCTCTCTTTGTGGCTGTATGTGTGTGTGTATGTGTGTGTGTGTGTGGTGAGTGTATGTGTTGCCAGTTCCCACCCAGTCAGTTCAGACAGTTCATCTTCCAATAAACAAACATCTTCAGTCAAACAACACAAAGTGTAATGGAACACACATATCCATCTACCATAGAATCTACATGCAATGAATATTATTTGTATATTACACAGATTAATAAAGGTAAAATAATAAACAAAAAAGTTTCAAAGATTTAACTAAACAAATGTGTTTAAAGGTCATAAAACCCTCTGAAAATTAAAGAACCCAACCACATCTCCAATTACTGTCTGATATATTAAAGAGTAAAAGTTTGCATAGATAAAGGTATGTATTCAAACACAGTTATATGAAAATTACAGTACCTGCGGTACATATGGTACCTGCAGCTTATGTACCATAAGCATACCTTTATGTTGGAGCGTAATGAGGCTTTGGTCTTGACAGCTGGGGTATCCTTGCTGGAGAACTTGGAAGTGCGCTGGGCTGTGTGAGGATCCATGGTCAATAGATGTCCTCTCCTCTAAAGGGACCCAGGAGTTTGCAACCCTCCCTGTCAGGTACTGTGCTATATACTCCTCACTCTGTGTGTGTGTGTGTTTGTGTGTGTGTGTGTGTGTGTGCGTGTGTACACACAAGTTCAAGGCTGGAATACCTGGAGTTTTGGGTGTTCCTAGTATACAGTTTGCCTTGTAGTCAGTTGTGCTTTTTTTGCAATAACTGTGTACTACTATAGCAACAACAAATATATATATATATACACATATGTGTGTGTGTGTGTGTGTGTGTGTGTGTGTTTGTTATATTTGTTATATTATATTATATTATTTATTTATTAAAAACCTCAATAGTTTTTTTGTTCAGTTTTCTGTAACATTACAAGTCAAAACATTACTATTGTTACAATGTACAATTTGCAAAACATTACATTGTGACTGTGTGAGATACAGACAATGTATATTTAGTAAACAAAAAAATGCAAGGTCTGTAACAGCACCAATGACATACATCATACACACATACAGTAACTGTCATCTGTAAGTGGTAAAACAATCAACAAATATTGTAGTCGATACACTGAAAATTGATCTTATCCAGTCTCATATTTCTGTTTTGTCATATAGTAACTTGTAATCAAATGTTGCTCAGGATTGGGTGTGTGGTTTTACTCTTTGTGTAGTGTGTGTGTTTCTGTGTTTGTTCTTACACTTCCCTTTCTATGAAGTTCAATCACTTTGCCTCTTTGGATAGATATTCAAGTGTTTAGTGTGTCCCTCAGACAAGAGTGAGCAAGTGTACACACATGCGTGTGTATGTGTGCATGTGACAGGATGTTTGGCAGTGAGGATGTGCTTAGACAGGACAAATTGTGACCTGAAACAACAGGAATCTGTGTGTGTGTGTGTGTGTGTGTGTTGCTCTGTGTATCTCTGTGCAGCTAAAATATCGCTTGTTTCACTGTGTCTTTCACACACTTTGTATATAATTGTTTGGTACATACTTATGGTCTAACCAGGGACTAAATACATTGTTTGACTGATGCCTTGGCTTTTGCTATTGCCATTGATGAAATGGCATGTTGCTATGTTTCATAGTTGGGTGTTGGGTTGGGTTTGTTACTATGGCAGCTGCTTGAGGTGAAAGAGCTCTGCCTCCTGCTGCTTCCAGAAGGCAAAGCTACGAGTGATGAAGTCACAAGCCTCCTCCTCTTCCTCACAGCCAACTCCAGACTCCAGAGCTGAGCAATCGACTGACAGCCGTGGTACCACTAGGTGGCGCCCTGACCCACTCAACCTCCTCCTAGCCTCCTCTCCCCTCCCAAAGAAGCCGGCCTTGATGTCGTCAAAACCATCTGTCCAACTTCGCCTCCCCTCCTCGATCTCCCGAAGTACGGCAGCGTGAAAGCTCCTGACCATCTCCCACGGGTAGCGGCCAACGTGGTCGAACACTTCAAAGCAGAGCAGGTGCCGCATCTTGCGCTCATCGGCGGGAAGCTCACACTCCAGCAATCTTAGGTAGCCTAGCATGAAGAGGTCCAGCGTCAGGCGATTGTAGGGAACAGCACCCCCATCTGCCTGGGAGAGGAACTGCTCTGGGGAGTAGGTGACATGCTGGGGCAAACTATTACTGGGGCCTTCACACACACAAGCCCTGCTTCTCCAGGTGCTGATAATTTTTTGCACAAACATCATCTGTCTGGAGATCCTGTACATGGTGCCAGGACAGGACTGAGTGTCAGGTGCTTGGCTCAGTTGCTTAAAATAGTGGCTGGCCTTGGTGCAGGCTGGAAGACTCTGGTAGACTGAGTTGCTGCTGGTCTTTATGTCATTTGCCAAAGTCTGATGCTTAGAGTTGGAACTTGCCTGTGTCTGTGGTGGTAAACTCAGATGTATTAAGTTGGGGCTTGAATGAGTGTCCGTTGGGAGGCTATGGTGCCGTAAGCTATTTCTGTGGTGGTGGGTGTCTGAGGCTGGACTGTGGTGCTGAAAATTGGTGGGCTCTGCTGCCCCCTGCAGGTCTGGGGATTTGCCGTGCTCGTGCATCCCCAACGTGAGCTTGGCCCTAAGGCTGATGGCGTATGCGGACCTCTTCCAGTAGCTAAGGAAAAGAACCACAATCCGCTCCTTCCTTAGGCTGCCCGAATCCATACTGGGAGGGCAGCGATGTGGGACCGATGAGGTAGAGTTCCTTCCTAGACTGGGGTCAGGATTCACATTAGGACAAAGATTAGTGGTGACTCTGGGATCAGAGGCAGGGTTCTGAGCATGCTCAGTCTCAGCTCTTAGCCCCTCTGTCTCAGCAGGAACAGACAGAATCTGTAGTCCATCCATTACTGTGGTAATGGCCTTTAGTCGCAGGGCCGGGTCTGGGTTCCTCAGTCTCCCGGAGAGCGGGAGCCCAGCTTGGCCCTCAAAGTTGGTCCTTAAAAGACTCACTGACACCCCTGCCTGTTGGATCTCAGTCTGTACCCTCTCCCTCCTGCTCCTGCCCTCTAATTGCCCTAGTGGGGCAAAAGGCAAGGGTGAGGGGGCAAGGGCCAGGGGTAGTCTGACATTAGGATCTTCTACCCCCTCAGAGAGACTGTGCTCTGGAAGGGTACTGAGGAGGTGGTTGAGACTTCTCACGATCCCATAAATACGGCTGTACCAGGCAGGCAATGAGAGGGTACTCTCGTTACCGGGGGACAGTTGATGGGGCTGTGTGTTGATGGTGATGTTAATGACAGGGGCAGGTAGGATGGCTTGCAGCCTCTCAGCCAATTGCGTGAGCTCGGCCTCATAGGCGTAGAATCGATGCTGCTCTGATGCATTCTCGATTTGACGCTCCAAGAACAGCAGGTCATCATCGGTCAGCAGCTCCCCAAATGGCCCCAAGAGGGCGCCATGCACCTGAGAGAACCTCCAACTTGGATCCTGGATACAGAGACACACATACCTACATCTTTAGTGCAAGTAGCAATAACCTCCTCACTGTCTGATTCTCCACTCCAGATATTGCTCTAGTACTCACTCAGATCCATTCCAGTAACAACTTATTCATAAATTGTTTATATATTTGGCCTGTTCCACAGAAAGTGCATTGTTTGTCACATCCATAATGTCAATGAAATACCATGGTATTTGTATGAGGTGAATGATTTAGGCATTTGCCAATATTGCTGTGGAACATGAAAAAATTGTACAATAATTAAATAATACTCCATTTGCTCATATTCTGTCACATCCGTAACATGGAATTGCCTATTTATATAGTATGGGGATGTGGGAAGGGTGACTATCATTACTGTTTTGTACAATACTAGTGTATAAGCTCTATGTCTATATGGACTCATTTCACATTAGTCTGATTAAATTGGCATTTTAGATTGTACAGTATTACCTACCTGTATTTCAGAGCACTGAGGTTTAGTCTGCCCTAGTCTGCCTAGTCGGGCAGAAAACTGGACGAATCTCAGGAGACCCGTCAGCGCTGAAAATCATGGGGGCAATAAAGGGAGCAAAGTACCTTTTGTTGCTGGTGTTCCTCACTGAGTCTGGCATGCAGCCTGCGCACCATCACCTGCCTCTTCCACTCTGGGATGGGCCTCCCCTCAGCATCGTGGGTCGGCACTAGCGTGTCCACATCCACCAACACAGCACCCTCTGCAGGACACAGCAGGAGTTCGCTGTCTGCCTTCTAACAACATAAGAAACAAACGGAATGGTCACGGTGTGTTTGGCGATAGAGTGACTGGCTGCTGAATGTCACAGTGTGTGTGGAGAGCAAGAGGTGGACGTGTGATGTATTGTCACAGTGTGTGTGGTGAGCGAGAGGTGGACGTGTGATGTGTGTGTTTGTGGGTGTGATTGTGTGTCCAGGTCCTTACCGTCTGTCCAGTGAACACAGCAGTGATGCCAGCGTGTCTCAAGGACCTCAGAGCCTTCATGTGGGGATGGACATTACTGTCCTCATCAGACATATGTGTGATGGTGGGGACATCGCTGTCCTCCTCTGCCTCTGCCTTTGGCATGTTGAAGGATGTCGCCACTAAAAGGAAAAGCATAGAGACAGAGTGGAGGTGCTACAGTCTCAGGGAGGAGGATGATCATAAGAGTACATATTGAGATAACCTCACACTGACTGCATGGTCAGATGGTCACACACTACATGTGATGAGTGAGCGTCAGCAGTGAAATTCAATTCAATTCAATTCAATTTGAAATGAGTTTGACTACTTTATTTACAACTAGTCCTAACTGCCCTCAACAGCACTGTGGTAAGAGTGCTAACAATGCTCACAGTGCTAACTGTAAATCAGAAACAGATTGATATAGATACAGTGTGAACAGAGTTGTACAGAATGGCACAAAGTGGCAACAGTGTCATGGCGTTGTGATGATGTCACATTGACATTGTCAGGTGTCAGATTGGCAGGTATACTGACCTGTGGAGGCCAGGTGCACATGCTGCATAGATGAAGTGGTTGTTCGGGCAGTGGCAGTGGTGATAGCCGAAGTTGAGAGTGTATTCGCTATGGTGACATCTAAAGATGGCGAGAACAGTGGCGTTGTCATGGTAAAGGTAGCGGGTGAAGGCGGAGAGCGTGGCTGAGGTGGCACCTCCTTCACTGGCTGCTGGGAACAAAAGGAAACAGGTAAGAGGTTCACCTGCTGAAAGGCTACCCAGAGGATTATGAGGGTAACGGCATAATGACATCACCTTGTTGCCCTCCATGTTTGATCTGGAGATGCTAAAGAGGCCAAAAGTAGATGATGATCAGTGCTGAGACTATATCTCTGTGGCCCTGGGTGTTCGCAGGACTACGACTTCCAGCAAGTCATACGTGGTGCTGGTCTGGAGTAAATCTTCATTTGTGCCTGGTCTGGTGACACTCACATAGGCACACACTGACAAACACACAGTGAGAAACACACTGGATGGAGTTTCCCCCCATCATCTTTTCTCAGTCTGGCTTGTAAAGAACTTGATAAATGTCAAATTAGGTAAGGTATGGTGAATTTACGTATGGTAAGTGGGGTGGGTTGCGCTGAATAAAGGTGGGCTAGGTTATGCTGTTATGCTTCTATTTAAATAGCATGTGCTTTAATCTAAACCAACGTACATTATATTTGAACCAAATACTGAACAAAATACACAAGCGCTACCTCTACCACATTTTGTTTAGCATTTGGCTCAAAATATATAGCTCTGGACAAGTGTGTCTGCTAAGAAACGCCAGGACAAAATACAAAGTACATAAACAAATGCAATATAATCCAACATTGCTTACCCTGTGTGAATTACAAGTTATACTGGTAAAAAGAGAAGTGTCAGGTTAAAGTAATATAGAGAGATGACAGAGGTGGTAGAGCATTCCTGGCTGACTGAAAGTTTTAAAAGACATTGAACTGCACTGTTATAAGAACACTAAACTGACCATTGCATTTCATGTTCTTAATAAACTACAATCTGACTTATTTTCTCCATAGAAGTCAGTATTCTACTGAGTATAAGACTATCCACACACACACACACACACACTCTGCATTTTTTTATCTTAGCAACAGATGAACATTGTAAACAACACTATTTAACACTAAAATAAACTCAAGGATGTCTAGTCCACTTACCGTAGCACCCAAATGATGGCTGCAGCCCTAGTCGAGATGTGCTGAGGAGGCTGAGAGATGTGTGGAGGATTAGAGCTGTTGGGTGTTCTGGGGAAAGGCTAGTAGATGGAGGTGAGATGGTTAAGACAGGTATCCAGCCCGAGGAGAAGCTGAGAATGTAGTGATTTTTTTCTGTGTGAGAGTGTGTGTGTATGTGCCTGTGTCTATGTACATGGGGTATTGCATAAAGTGTGTGAGAGTCTCTATCCTGCCACTGCTGCAGGTCAGTCTGAACAATACAACCTGTTGGGAGTATGAATGTGTGTGTGCTTAGTTTTCAGAGAAAGAGAGAAAGAGCTAGAGCAAGAGAGAACGAGAGAGAGAGAGAGATAGAGAGATTGAGACAGTGAAAGGGACAGTACGTTTCAACAAGAGGTGTATGTGTGTGTGTGCGTGCGTGCGTGAGTGTGTGTGTGTGTGTGTGTGTGTGTGTGTGTGTGTGTGTGTGTGTGTTTGTGTGTGAATTATTAAGATGGAGATTAGATGTCTGGAAGGGCTCTCACAGCAGATGAGAGTGAGTACAGTATGGATTCTAGAGAGGGTAAGAAGTATATGCTACTGCTACCTCATCAGTAAAAAGTTTTGTCAGTAATCAGTAATCTAACAAAACTTGGATTTATTTGGATTTATAGTGTTTATATTCCCATTCATATTTTTTTAAAGTGACAGTAGCTTGCTACAGAAAATGTGGAGAATATTTATAAATTAACCACATGGAAATTATTGAGAAGACTTAGCTCATGTATCAACATATTATGCTGACAGTGGTGTATCTGATAACACCTTATAATAGCGACAGGATCTGAGGAGACCAGAGCAAAATGTAAATATGATAGTTTGTGTGTGTGTGTCTGTGTGTAAGCTCACTGATCTGTATCTGGTTCGTGAGAGATAGAAAACACATAGAGAGAAAGAGAAAGGGGCCTAAGGTCTACAGGGGGCTCCGTAACTGATAGTTTCAATTTAGGCCCCTCTTTATGTCCAAACAGCAATCTAGTGGAGGTTGTAGTGGTGGTGGTGTGTGTGTGTGTGAGAGAGGGTGCATGCCTGTGTGTATGAGTGAGGGGGGTCAGTAACTGATAGTCTTAGGCCCCTCAGACTGATTGACTCATCGGCCTCTTAGGCAGAACCACATCTCAGTTGCTAGACTGTGTGTGTGTGTGTGTGTGTATGAGCTTGTGTGTTGATCTGTAATGGCTTTTATCAGGTAATGGATACGGCATATATCTGAGTCACGGCTGCCTGAGCTTAGAGATATAAGATTTACAGTGCTGTGAAGTTGTGCTTCAACACACACACACACACATGCACACACACACACATTTACACAATACCACGTGTCCAAAGACACACATATACACACAAACACACAGAGCTATGATTGAATCCCATACAGCAGTGTTTAATAATTCATCTTGCATTTGATCCCTGCTGTTTGTTGAGTGAGTGGCAGACCAGCCAGGCAGAAACTGGACACCAAACTGTGCCATTATTGAAGGATTAGTCGGGTCGCCACTTAGGCCAGGAGCATTGCAAGGAAGACTGGACCCCTCAGGAGGGTCTGCTGAAACCACAACCACACACTAACCAGCATCATCCTGCAACTGACTACTGTAAGCAGACCCAAGCAGACAGTGGGACAGATGAAAAGACAGAGAGGTTATTAACCTGAACTGAACAAATGACCAGAACCAGAACTAGAGCCAACCAGAATAATGAGAGAGACGGTGGGATGGCTATTTGTACACGTTTATTTTCCATCTGATGGGCGAATATCAGGACATGTTAGATTCCACAGGAGTGATCCTCACATCAGCATCACAGGCTCACACACACAGAAGCAGCACCATCATAAGGAGAAGCCTTTGCATACACACAACACCACAACCTGTGTGTGTGTTCATGTGTGTATATTGTGTTTCTTTGTTGAAGTATATAACTGTTTGTATGACTGTGTCAACATTTGCACAATGCAGATTATTGTGCATTTGTTTGTGTGCCTGTGTATACTGTATTCATTTGGGAATATGTACTATATGTGTGACCATGCATGTGTCTGTGTCTCGTGTGTGTATGTGTGCAAAAGCTCTGAGCCATCTCCCAGGAGGTGGAGTTTCAGGTGCCGCTCCTCTGCTACTAGGCTGGATGCTGCTTTAGGATCCATAGAGTCAGTTAGAGTCTACAGCATGCAGGCACACACACACACAGCGTGCTGTTACTCTCTCATACACACACTCACACACACAGACCACACCTTTTATAGCAAACACAGGTGTGGACAAGAGGTCAAGATGAAGGTCATGAGTCAAAGGTTACATCCACGTAAGGAAATATAAAGGTCAAGGGTAATGTATACAATAATATACAGCACTTGCGCGCGTATGCACACACACACACACACACACACACACACACAGCATCAGTCATCAAATGCACCTTCTCATTTTGAACATTGGACACAATGCCAGATCTCCAGAGAAATTAGATTAGTTCCGAGCATGTTCAGCAGGGCCTCTTGAGGCTCTCTGAGCATGGCCAGTGACTTTGCTGGAGACACTTGTTGAGTGCCCTCAGTGTGAGGTTCTTGTTGGAGATGTTGTGAGCATGTGCAGTGAGGTCACATGACAGATGGCATTGTGAGCACGTTCCGTGAGCTGTCTGGCTCAAGGCTCTCACTCAACGCTAGCACACATGCTAATCTGGCTGGATGACCAGTAGCATGCATTCTGAGAAACACTCCCTACACTGCCCATTACACCCTCTGGACAAAAATCTCATACACATAAACACACACACACAGAGCACCCTCACATCACACCCTTAGCACACTTTCTTTTTGCCTTGCCAAAGCACTCACACCCTGTTTACTGTTGTCTAAGCACAGTGATTCCTTCCTTGTGTCCTCTTATAATCTGAGATATCGTTTGCATGTCTTTAAACACACACCTCAATTCAAAAGCACCTCTCGCCACACACACACCACACACACACACACACCACAGCAGCCTACTATATACATTTCTCACCCCTAACACAATTTGCTGCTCTGAATTCCAAACACATTTTTGAAAACAACATTGAGAACTTCACAGGGTCCTATGATTTCATATCTTAGCTTGTCATCTATAAAAATGTGATAATACTTTTTTCAAGGGATGAGAAGGGATTATTAGGGCCTGTAATTTGAGAGGTTAAATGAATAGATTAAATGAAGAGACACAGATTATCTCACATGCAGAGAACGGACATCAATAGGTTTCAAGATGAATTACCATTGGAGATACAGAGGGCTAGTAAGAAGGTTGACATTAATACTGATACTGTCTTATAGGGACGTTAAATATGTACCTCTTAAACCTAAAGCACGAGTGCACACACACTCACACGCCCATGCACACACACACACACACACACACACACAATCTTTGGGTTAAATGAAATTAACTTGACTTAAAGTTAAAAGTGCTACGTGATCACATGATGAAAGAAATATAAATACGAAACCTTCCTCCAAACAAACAAGCAAAACAAACAAGAAACTGGTTACTGCACTATAGCATATAAACAAACATATTTACGGAAGGAGTAGAAGAATAACCCAGGAGAACCAATAGAACAGGAACACATGCAAGCACACACGTTAAACAGCACAGTATTATAGCTTCTGTAAGATATCTATGTCCAGGTACTATAGGTAAATGATCACACACACACACACACACACACACACACACACACAGTAGATTGGGATTTGAGCAGGGAAAGAAAACACTAATTTAGACAAGCACTTTTAGTACTGTGTATACATGTGTGTGTGTGTGTGTCTGTGCGTGCGTGTGTGTCTGTATGTCTGTATCTGTGTGTGAGTGTGTGCTACATCTTGATGACTATGTACTGTACATAAGAAGGTATAATCTTCAGATGTTTTCACCTATAGGGTTTCTCTGCTTGAGTTCTAGAGTTCTATCTGAGTTCTAGGGCTTCTCAGGGGAGTTCTATGGAGTTCTCTGGGTTGTAGAGCATTCTCAGGAGGGTTATATGCAGTTCTCTGGGCTCTTCTGTTTATTCCTTCTTCTTCTGTCACTGGTCCAAACCAGCAGGCATGGCGGCAGGGGGCGGGGGGGTGCTCTCACATGCTAGTCTGAGACTTCCTCCTGGAGAGTTTGGACCTAAGAAGAGGAAAAATGATGAATGAATGAATGTATGAATGACATCACACACACACACACACACACAAACACACTTACACACATACACAATCACACAGACTTAATTTTAGTTTTGTCTTACAGAATATTATTTTGTCACACAGCTAATACCATTCTCCTTGCCATTGGTTAGTACAGTTCCAAAACCCCAAAACCAACTAATGACACATTCACACATTCACATAATTTTAATGACTATACACTCTACACAATGACAACAAATGTGGCACACAAACTCAACTCAAACACACACGTACAGACACACACACACACACACACACACACATACCTAATGGTCCCAGCCAGTAGAGGGTTGAAGGCGTAGAGCCAGTCATGCATCTCCTTGTCACTGGTGGCCTGGACCAGTATGCCCCTGTGCTCTGTACACACCGCAAATGTGTTTGGAGTCTGACAAGCAAAGACAGATACACACACACACACACATTATTATGTATTATTATGTAAATAAGTGTGTGTGTACATTTATTTTCAGCGTGTGCATAATATTCATTATATAAGTGGGTGGATGTGGATGCCTGTGTGTGTGTGTGTGTGTGTGTGTGTGTGTGTGTGTGTGTATGCGTGTGTGCGTGCATGTGAGTTGGATGTATACTGTATATGTAATGTGTCTGTGTGTGTGTGTGTGTATGTGTGTGTGTGTGTCTCACCCTGAGCATGGTCCTCTGGTCTTCACTGTACTCCACCTGTGCGTTGGACAGGTTGATGATGGCCTTCTCCACGGAGTCTCTCTCACTGCGGTACAGGTAGACATATGGGCGCCTGACCACCACATAGCGCCGCTGCCAGCCACTGGCCTGAGGCTCCAGGAAGTGCAGGTAGCCCTTCTTAGACACTATGGGACTACATGGGATGCAATACACACACATACACAAATACACACACAAACACACACACACTTCATCTTGGTGTCATATACAGTACAGTACAGTCTCACACATGCACACTCACACAAAGAGTATCTCTCTTATTTCCTCTCCCTCTTTCTTTCTCTCTCTCTCTCTCTCTCACACACACACACACACACACACATATATTGTACTGACCTGACTCGAACTTCCTGGATGTTAGGGATGAAGGTGAGTTTGGATTTCCTGTCTTCTGGACTAAATGGGTCCAAATCAGGACTTGAAGCCCCAGAGTCACACCTGAGTTCATACACGCACACACACACACTTAATTAATAGAGAGATCGACACCCAGAAAAAAAAATATACAAGCAGGTAAGACACACATACACAGATGACAGTAAACAGGCACATGTGTGTGTCTCACCTGAAGTCAGTATTGCCATAGTGACCATCCAGTAGGGAGGGGCAGGTGGAGGAGGGGGTCAGAGAGCTCAGAGCCGAGGATGACGAGTCCCTTAGGAGCAACGAAGAGAGCTACACACACACACACACACACACACATAATAAACACATCATTATTTTGGTGTGAGCCTTTTTAATATGTATGTAAGCATCTGGGTGAGTGGATACGTGTGTGTGTGTGTATGTATGTGTGTGTGTTTCTCACCTTGCTCTCGCTTGCACTACTGCTGACCTGACTGTACTGACGGTTGAAGGTGTGCATGAGGAGACGCAAACACTGTGGGGACAACAACAGTCAGTACTCTCATACACCTTTCTCTCTCTCTATCTCTCTCTCTCTCAGACACACACACACATACACACACACCTTATTTCTCTTTCTCTCTTGCTCATACACACATCCTGCCCTCACCTTGGCAGTGAGCTCCTTCTGTCTGTCGTTGGGCAGGGCCAGAGAGGGTGTGTGTGGGCTGAGTGGTGATGGTGGCGTCTGGGGGCTCTCGATGAGCTCCCCCTTCCCTCCACACACACCCTCATGGGCCAACAGGCTCTCCAGCTTCTCCCTTAGAAGCAGGTAGTGACGGGTCCTCTCCACCTGAGAATACACACCTGATTTAGTACACACACACAAACACACACACACACACACACACACAAGCAGACATACAATACCTGCAACAGACACGTACACATACACACACACACATACACACGCACACATACACACACAGACAGAAATACAATATCTGCAACAGACACGTACACACACACACGCACACGCACATATAGACACACACACACACACACACACACAAACACACACTCACCTCCTGCAGCAGGCTGAGTTTCTCCAGCTCCCATTGGTGGTCCAGGATGAGACTGTCACTACGAGGTCTCCAGCCAGCCAGATTCTCCTCACCACGCACATAGGCCACAGAGGTGTCCAGGACACGCCTACGGCGCCGCTGCATTCCTACACACACACACACACACACAAATCAGCCACAGAAGAACACACATATGTATATACACACTCAAACAGAAGTGCACACAGCTACATTTCGCTCTGCTATTGTCATTTAATTTATTATCATTTAAATCTAAGGGTTACCTGGGCTTCCAGCATCGGCCAGGTGACACAGACTGAGCTCATAAACGCCAGTGACTCGACTTCTGGAGAGGAGGAAATCAAAAGGAAAATTTAGCTGGCTCACACACATCACACATCACAAACAAAACAAACTTATATGCAGGCAGCACCCCCCCCCTTTCACACACTCACACTCACACACACACACACACACACACACACGTGTCCTCACCCCTCAGTGGGTCGGAGTGATCCAGTACTGAAGAGGTTCCTAATGGAACAGGAGGCAGGCAGTTTGGTGTCTCTGGAGTAGAACACCATGCACAGGTCTTTAGTGATGACAGTGGGCTGAGTGCAGTTCTCAATCTGAACAGGGGCAGACATACAAAAAGAGAGACAGATAGATAGAGAGAGAGAGAGAGAGAGGAGGTTAGTGGACGGACAGAAATTAGTTGCTGTTGTTATCATATTATTGTGTTGTATTTTGTAGTTTGTTGTGTTATTTGTTATGTGGTGTGTTGTGTGCTGTGCTGTGCTGTGTGTGTTGTACCACACCTAGAGATATGTTGAGAGTGTGTTGTGTGTTATAGTGTGTATTCTAGTATGTTGTACCTGGAGGTATGCTGAGTGTGTGTTGCATGTTATTGTGTGTTATAGAGTGTGTTTTAGTGTGTTGTACCTAAAGGTGTGCTGAGAGTGTGATGTGTGTTAATGTGTGTTATAGTGTGTTTCAGTGTGTTGTACCTGGAGGTATGCTGAGAGTGTGATGTAGATCTTCTCTCCATAAGGAGTTACTCGGTTCAGGAGGAGGGAGTTGTGCATGGAACTATCCCACGCTGCCTCAAAACGATAGAATGTCCTGCACGTAACGCACACACACACACACACACACACACATACACACCAAAAAAACATAGGAACATAAACAAAGACACACAAAAATGCAAACTTATGTAAACAAACAACATGTGTACATATATATATATATATATATATATATATTCTTATAGAATAGGAAAAGCACTCTGGTAAAACACCAACAGCTATCATTCTCATGCTTGGGGTATACAATGATTGTGTGTACATGCACTTCAGTATCCCAAATATGAGGCTTTGATCATGTTTGGGATAAAGTGGTTACATGAATGCAGAGAAATCAGGTTATTAATATCCCTGTTTACATGATAAATACTACTATTATTAATGTTACTGATTTTGCCATTCTTTGGGAATTCTAAAGATTGTCTTAGTGCTTATTAGCATTCCATCTTGCACGTTGCATTCTAGAATCTTTCTCCACAACTGTCAAAAATTAGGGTAAGGTGTTTACATGCAATAGGATCCCGGTTTATTTTGGAGTAGCTACTCCATCTAGCATATCCCGATTTCTCAGAAACCATGATAAGCGCCTATTCAGGATACAGAAATTCTGGAAAAGGAGTTTACCAGCCCAAATGCAAAGCCGGGATACTTAATATACATAGTCAATGAGTTTTGGAAAGAGCCACGTGCACTTTCATGCTGTTACTAATTATAATCTTAATGTGTTTGTGTGTATGTGTGCGTGTATGAGTGTGGGGGTGTGTGTATCTGTGTGGGTGTGTGTGTGTTTGTGTGTGCGTGTGTGTGTATGTGTGTGTGCATCTGTATGTGGTACTGAGAGTGTGTGAACACACACAACCCATTACAGTACAAGGAAATAGATGAGACTACCAAGCCACATTTATGGAAAAAAACTCCTGAAACACCATTAGCCAACATTAGCCATACACATGGTGGAAGTACAGAAACACAGACATGCACAGCCAAACCATATATGTAAAGAAGGTGGAAAGAACTAAAGAACTAAAGGAGAGGCAGGAAAAGAAAACCAGCTGGAGAGAAATCAGGAGAGGAGGTGAAGAGAGAGGAGAGAAGAGGGAGAGGATAGGAGGGAAGAGAAAATGAAGGAAAGAGGAGGAATGAGAAGAAAAAAAAGTGGAGAGGAAGTGGAGGAGAGGAGAAAAAAGGAAGGGAGGTGTACCTATGATCAATTCCGAGTGACACACTGCAGGGAGGGAGAAAAAGCAGGAGTGGCATTGAGGTTCAGCTACGTAACAAACAGGCAACCACACACTGCATACAGTACGGCTGTGTGTGTGTGTGTGTGTGTGTGTGTGTGTGTTTGTGCAGTGTGACGAGCATCAGTAGACAGACCTGTCATCATAGGCTGGCCGTAGGTATCCTGCACTGAGGATGTTTAGGGACAGGATATTTGGGTCGATGATAGTTTCATCAGCCTCAGGGCTGTTCCTGATACGTCCTGCAGGGAGAGACAAAGGCCATCTCAGTCATCTAAAATCCCAATAAGCACCTTTATGGTTTCTGGTTTCCCAGTGAACTCACCAATGACCAGCTCCCGAACTTCCTTCCATTCAATGTCACTTCCTGTTTCATGGGCGATCGTCACGGTGATCCTCCTCTGAATACCCTACAGAGGAATGAGGACATTACAGAGATCAGATATGACATAATCACCACAATAGTAAATATGCATGTGAGTGTGTGTGTGTGTGTGTGTGTGTGAGAGAGAGAGAGAGAGAGAGTGACTAGTACCTGGTGCAGCAGGAAGGTGCCATGACAGGGCATGCCTCCCCTGTGGTCCACTATTGCAGGGATGTAGCTGTACAGACAATAGTATTAGCACACAGTACACACACACACACGCACACACACACACACACACACACACACACACACACACACACACACACACACACACACACACAGATGCAAATATCGCTACAGCAACTCACTCTCCATTTGCTTCCAGCTCACAGATCTCAAAGAAAGCCATGAGGTCATATTTGCAGTGACAAGGACCAGCTGTAGGGGGCGCCATTGAGCTGAGCTTTGTGGCAGGCACTAAGCAGAGAAGAGTAGAGAAAGAAAAAAGAGGTAAGAGTCACAGCCATAAAATTACTATAGTATTGTTTTATGGTTTACTAGTATCATACTATTGTTGGTGGATAAATGAGTATTACATCGTAGTATTATAGTATCATGGTAAAGTATGCCCTTGCATGGCCACGGGCCTACTGAAAAAATGCCTAGTACATTTGGCTGCCAACTATATACCAGTACCTTCTACTGCTCTAGTTGCCATTTTGTTCATGACAGTTGCCTACCTTTTAACTGACAAGCTGATTAGATGAAGGTACTGTATTGTACTTTGTGCTGTGAGTACTGTTAGTTCTGTCTTGTAGTATGAGTGTAGTATCATAGCTATCTGAACAAAGCTGTGAGACAGGTAGCTGAATAGTAGGCCATCTCACCTGGCTTGGATAGAGGCATAACTCTGGGGTACTGCCTTCTGCTGGGGCGCAAGGGACTGGAGAATTAGCAAGAGGCAGATAAGGAGAGAGAGACAGAGAGGAAAAGAGAGTGGTGGAACGAGAGAGAGAGAAAGAGCCGTGAGTTAAAGCAGTCAGAAAGTTTGAGTGACACAGTTGGAGTGAGTGTGAAATAGAGAGAGGTAAAAAGAGAGAGAGTGAAAAATAAAGAGAGTGAATTAGAGAGAGCAGAGGGGTCAGGCCTCACCTGATGAGGTCTTTGCACAGGGGTGGGAAGGGCTGCTTCTGGTAGTGGCCAAACACCTCAAACACAATAGGTTGTGTCCGCATGTACTCAATGAAGGATTTGGTGACCTCCACAGTGATCTAAAACACACACACCACACACACACACACACACACACACACAAACAAAATTGAGTTTAGGTGGTGTTTCACAGGACCAGGTTTTTAAACAGTTCTCTGTTCTAGACAAACTTACATTCTGTACGTGGTAGAACCCAAGAGGTGGACCCCTTCCTGTGTTCTTCAGGGGTTCTGTGGAGAATGCTTCATCATGCCGATGAATGAAGCTGCAGAACAGAGAAAGATGGGTGAATGATTGGTGACATTATCATCAATCATCTAGTCATCATCATCAAGCAGTCATTTCATCCATTGCTGTGTTTGTTAGAGTGCCTGTTTGTGTGTATGTGCACACGTGTGAGTGTGTGTGTGTGCACATGCAGGGATCTGCTCAAAATACAAGGATGCTGCATCTGCTAGTGTGTGTGTGTGTGTGTGTGTGTGTGTGTGTGTGTGTGTGTGTGTGTGTGTGTGTGCGTCTGCGCATGTATGTATGTACTCAATTGATGTGGCTGGTCCAACTGGTCAAACTATAAGGATTCTGTGTGAGCGTATTGGAATCAGAATGTATGTATGTTTTATTATTTTAATTCATATGCAGTTTAGGTCTTTATGTCTGAGCTAGGTCTGACTCAACAGTCTTTCCACATATGACATGACTGTTTATATGTGATTCTGTTCTTGCCCCGATCATTAGAGATAAGGTGGAATATCATGTTCTTGGGTTGCTTTGGTGCTTGCACTGTCTGCGTTTGTCCTTGCGTCAGTAGCTGTCTGCTCTAGATGCTCTATACACTGGCAATAATCATGGATTGATTCACTGCAGCCCACGTCAACTAGGGTGACCATTGCCACTTTCCCTCACTGAACCTCACACTGCACTCTGCTGCTATAGCCCTTGGACTGCACATCTGTACATACTTAATACATCTGCACATAACTATCTCTATAACACATCTGTATATTGCACATCTGTATACACTTCTGTACATCTATATATACTTAAGACTTAATACATCTGTACATCCCTCATTACCTCTTCACCTTACATGTATATTGCTTTTCTGCCTAATTATTATTCTGCCTTTTTATTATTACTACTCTTATCTGAATATAATTTGCTCTTTAACTGTACATATTGCATATACTGTATATACTGCACTTGCTGCTCGTTGCACTTCTGATTAGATGCCAAACCGCATTTCATTACCTGTATTTATACATGAGTAATGACAATAAAGTTGAATCTAATCTAATCTACTTAGTGAGGCTATTTCCTTGTCTAGTTAGAGCGGCTAGTGGTCTTTATGTGAAGCATGCTGTGTTAGGATGCGCATCATTGTAAATAAAACTGATTTTTCTAACCATCATCTGACTTGATCTCCTGCTCTACCTAAAAATTACTATCATGCATTGTGAGTGCATGCAAATGTATGTGTGTGTGTGTGCATACTCACTTAAACTGGCAGAAGATGTCTGCATACTCTGCTGGGATGCTTGAGGCCTGGAGGACTGTGACCCTGAAGGTGAACTCTGACCCCAGCCTCAGATGCTGCTGCATTGCCTTCTCCAGACTGCCATCTAGGGGGCCCTCAAAGCCAATCTTCTGAGGACTACTGGGAGTGTCAGGTGGGACTGAGGACAAACATGGGTACACACATACAAATACAAATACACACACAGACACACACAAACACACACACACACACAGAGGATGTGTTAAGTAATTGAGCATTGTAACATTCTAGGGGATGTTGCGTATTTGTGGATCTGTGATGATAACCTGCACATGTGTATGTGAGTGTGTGTGTGTCATCCAAGCCAGGTGAGATGGCCTACTATTCAGCCACCTGTCTCACAGCTATGCTGCTTACATATACAGGTGTTGTTGTTGACTTCGTCAGCACTAGGGCTGATGTCAGAAGCGCCGCCCTCTCCCTCCACAATGCGGAGTTCCTCCTGAGAGGTGTTGGAGTGACTCATGCCCCCTGTGCCTGCCTCCATCTGGAACTGACCAATCATAAAAACAGAATCCTCACTGAAGGGTTTGTGGGGATACTCTGCACATCTGTGTGTGTGTGTGTGTGTGTGTGTGTGTGTGTGTGTGTGTGTGTGTGCATGTGCATGTGTGCATGCAGGTGTGTGTGTGTGTCTCTTTTTGTCTGTCTGTCCTGTGGCAAGCACTCACCTTCTCAAACTGGTGATCCTCAAAGGCAATCTTTGCAGTTCCTGACTGGCGCACACCTGAACCATAGTCTGGAGCCTCCTCATCAGCTGCACGCACACACACACACACACACATACACACACACAAACATACACACAAACACACACACACACACAGACACACACACACACAGACAATGCAAAAGGAGTTTAAAAAAACAGAGAAATTTAAAGTAAAAAGCCATACTGTATTCACAACATGGCAGAAACAGTTGACTGAAAAGTAATTTCTTGTAGAATGTGAGCAATTCTCTTCCAGAGCACAAGGGGGCAATGAGCTCACCTGAGATAGCCTGCACAGCCACCCTGAGGAAGCCCTTGACTTCGCCCTTCTCACTAACAATGGCCACACGGTGCACCAGGGGCACTGGGTAGAGCAGGTTACTCAGGTACACAAATGCCCTGTGAACAGGAGATAGATAGAGAGAGAGAGAGAGAGAGAGATTGTGTGATCATCTGATCAGCATAATTATAAGTATGATCAACACAACAACACAAACCATACACACACACACAGACACACACACACACACACACTCACCTTCCCACCAGGCGGAACCAGGGGAATCTGTCGTAGAAGGGGTCTCCGCCACTGAGGCCAGCCTCACACTCTTCCAGCGCTGGACTGGGCAGCTCTGCAGCTCGGTCGTACATCTCACGCATCAGCTCCAGACGTTGCCTGTACGCACACACACACACATCTCTTCTATTGCAACTTCTATTACAATCACTACCATTGCAAACTTTGCCTGTACACAATATATTATACACACACACACACACACAAATACACTGCCACACATACACATAAACAAACAGACATACAAAAATGTATGCACATGCATGCACACACACACACACCTGAGCTTCTCGAGGGTCCAGTAGTGTGTAGCTCCATTCTTTTGATCCTGCACTTCCACAGCCACGATGGTTCGGGGGAAGGGGCGTGTCTCACGCTCATGTGGGGAACTTGGAGGAAGCAGGTCAGGGGGCAGGGGGGAGTATAGCGTGTCTGTCAGCAGCACAAACTGGAACTGGACCTGATGGACACACATACATACAAACACACACATACATACAAACACACACATACATTTTGACAAATACATTTATGGCTTATCGTGTCTCTTGTATCAGACCAGATTAGACTCTGATGTTTAAGTTGGATGTGTGTGTGTGTGTGTGTGTGTATGAGAGAGAGAAAGAGAGAGAGTGTGTGCTGACCTTTTTCTTGAGCTCCACGCTAATGGCATTAGCCTCCTTGAGGAAGATAGCGTTGCCCCACAGCTGGTCTCTCAGAGAGGTGAACTGGTAGCACCTCCACCTACGGAATGCCCATAAACCCAGCTCTCTGTCCCGTTTGGTCCATGGTACTGTAAAGCAGAGAAGAGAGGGGTCTAAAGAATAGAATGAATATAAACCAACAAAGAGAACAGAGAACAAGGAACATGCTGGAACATTAGGAGAGAAACTGAGAGCAGCTTTAGTGAACATTCTGGAAATCCTTTTACCTTCCTCCTCTGGCTCCTCTTCTTCCTCAGTGGCATCTGGCCAATAGTGAGAGTCCACTTGCTTCTGCAGAGCCTCCAGCTTACTCTCATAGTCCTACACACACACACACACACACACACACATCCACACACACACACACACACACACACACCAAGGCTTCATGGTTAGATGCAGGTCTAGAAAGAGAGTGTGTGTGTTTGTGTGTGTGTGTGTGTGTGTGTGTGTGTTACGGAGTTCAGGAGTTCCGACACCGTAACAAAGGAGAGAGATGGCGAATCTCTCCCAAAACGACGACGGACCAAGAAGATAACTTTAAAGTATTTATTAAGAAAAATAGTTAACATATAAAAATAGAAAAAGTTAAAGAAAAGAAACAATGGCTCATAGAACAGAAAGTCAAACGATATCAAAAGTAATGAAGAAAAACGTAAGACAAAAATAGGCCCAAGCAAAACCCAGACGCTAAGGCCATGCAAGCCTCTCACACCGGCCACCGGCACTGACGGCAAAGACATTTACATTTAGCAGATGCTTTTATCCAAAGCGACTTACAACTTGTCAATTGTTCAGGGCCATGTTCCAATAGAGCAACTTAGGGTTAAGTGCCTTGCTCAAGGGCACAGCGGTGGAAACTGGGATTCGAACCCACAACTTTTCAGGTTACTTGCACGCTAGCTAGGCTCCTTAACCACTAAGCTACCACCGCCCCTTGTGACTGGGCGGAGCGTTGCAACCGGGAAGAGCGCAGTGTAGCAGCCTCCACAATGGGAACAGCGCCCCATAATTGACAATAAACCAATCCGCAACCAGAATGACCTGCAAGCATAATACACAAACACAAGGACAGACAGAACAAAGCAAAAACGCAAGACACTCCGGGACATAACACCCCCACCACCAAAAATCAACATATACTGTTGAGTAACACAAATACAGAATAAACAAAATAGACATTACTGATAAGACCAGGACAAAGTGTCCGCAAGAACATTATCAGCCCCCTTCTTATACCTGATCTCCAGATTGAACCCTTGAAGATACAGGGACCAACGCATAATACGTTGATTTGCATTTTTCATCCTGGAGAGAAAAACAAGAGGATTATGGTCGGTGTAAACAACAACGGGGATAGAGGTGGAACCATGTAGACTTCAAAGTGCTGTAAAGATAGTAGCAAAGCTAACGCTTCCTTTTCAGTTGTGCTGTAATTCAACTGATGTTTCAGAAATGATCAAGTGATCAAGCCCATCACCATCTTCCTGCAAGAGTACAGCACCAGCTCCAGTAGCACTGGTGTCAACCTCTAATTTAAACGGGCATTGAAAATTTGGAGCCACAAGCACAGGAGAGCTACAAAGCAAAGCTTTTGCATTTTCAAATGCAGTCTGACAATCTGCTGACCATACGAAGGCAGAGCTTTTACCCAGCAGATTAGTCAGAGCCTCACAATTTGGCACACCAAATGACGCGGGAGCATTGCGCAACCCAAAGGCCATCACAGAGTATTGCATGAAACCGTCAGGTGTTACAAACGCAGAGATCTCAGCAGCTCTAGGCGTTAAAGCAACCTGCCAGTAACCTTTCAATAAGTCCAGCTTACTAACAAAGCTAGCTGATCCCACATGATCAAAACAGTCCTCCATTGCTAGGCAATGGAAACAAATCAGATTTTGTGACCACATTCACTTCACGATAATCTGTGCAGAAGCAAAATGTGCCATCAGGTTTTGGAACCAGGATACATGGCGAGCTCCATGCTCTATGGCTAGGCACAGCTAACCCATGATCAGCAAGATAGGCCACCTCTGCTTTCATGACAGACCTCTTTGCAGGATTTATGCGGTAAGCATGCTGCTTAATTGGAGCATGCTCACCCACATCAGTGTTGTGAAACAAAACATTGGAACAAGACGGCACATCCGAAAACAAGGAAGGAAACAAGTTAATCAAGTCCTTAATCTCTTTTGAATCTGGAAAATATGAAAGAAAAGAATCCAGATTAGATAAAATCTCAGAATTCTGGAGACGAGCACAAGTGACAGGAACATCTCGCAATTTCTCCTCTACATCTCTGGAAACATAATGTTTTAACATATTAATATGACATACTCTAGTCTTACGCCTTCTATCAGGCGTACAAATCACATAATCAGTCTTGCTGAATTTAGAGTCAACCTCATACGGACCCGAAAATCTTGCCTGTAAAGCAGAACCCAGAACAGGCAACAGCACCAGCACTTTAGCACCAGGCACGAGCTCACGGCTAACAGCCTTATGGTCATAGCGACCCTTCATTTTAGACTGAGCTTCGGTCAAAGCCTCAGAAGCACACTTACATGCACAATGCAAGCAATCACAAAATGAACTGACATAATCTAGGATATTGCATGGGTGATCTTTACTCTGACCTTTACTTTACCCCTACTCCTCACGCAACAACCTCAACGGACCCCGGATGGTATGGCCAAAGATTAAATCAGCAGGGCTGAAGCCTAGTGACTCTTGAGTTGTTTTACACAGAGCAAACAACAGCAGTGGTAGCCCCTCATCCCACTCCTTAGAGTCATCACAATACGTGCGAAACATAGACAAATCGATTAATTACATCTCCCTTCCCATCAGCAGCAGCGCAGCACCGGGCCAGAGAGGGATCTTTCTTCTGTTCACGACTGATCAGCATATTGTCTATAGACAGCAACAACGTGCCGGCCGGTTTAGCACCATCAGTCGGGCTATGTCCATAGACATAAATGTGTCGGACAAATCCACTGCATCTTCAAATTTCCGAGCTTGAGCTCTAGTCACTGTGGGAAATTCTGTAAGAACAAGTAATATATGTGTGTTTGAGTGTATACAAGAATAGAATAGGGCATGCAGTAGAGTGTGTGCTATAAAAAGAATGTACAAGAGATTTATGTGCATGACAGTAGACTCCTTCTGAAAACTATGTTGAAACCATGTTTGGAGCATCATCGTAAAAGCACAGAGACTGAGATCTCGTGTAGGATTGGCTCTGTGCCAGCCACATCATCTACTGGCAGGAGTATTTAAGATAGATAGATAAGGTAAAAGGTTTGAATGGTTGAGGATTACCACTGTTGTAACCATTCTCTCTGTGAACGCAATAAAGACTTGGTTGAACAAGACAAACTTCTCCGCTACTTTGGGTTTTTCCAAGAAACTTCTCCACATAATTCGGCATCAATACAATCAATAGTATACAATCAGTGTTTTAATTGGTCCCTTCTCCCCTTGGGAACGGAAAACTTTTGCTTCCGTCTAGATTGGCTTGGGTAAGTTTAATTATGACATTATTTTTTTGTTTACAAATTTAGTTGTTTTTGGGAGCCACCACTGCAAAGAACTTGTGTGGTAAGATATGTGGACACTTTTTTGGCTTGTTCAATTGCCTTCACCGATTTTTTAGGTCTGTATAGTGGCAGCATCTTTCATTCTGTCCATGGCAGGCCATGGATGGGCTGAGAACTGTTTCCATATTCTTAATGCATATTGTGTTTGATATTTCTAAATCATGTTGTGTTTAATATATGTGTTAAACAGGGTGTTTTTTCATCTTGGGCATGTTGTCTGTCTTCTGTCATTGTACCCTTGCCTCTAAGTTGTTTGTGTTCGTTTCTCAGCATGTCGAAATGTTCACCTTTTGTGACCTCATAGCTTAGAATATAGGACAATAACGGAAGGAGGCGTTATGTGAAGTGTAAAGGAAATAAAGGAATTGCGACATAGGGCGCAAACATGTGGGCTCTAAATTAATTCAGTTTTTGGTATATGGTGTGGACTGTTATTAGTTGGCCACAAAACAATATTTCAGTCGCTGTTATTTTTTGTGAGTTTTCATTGATCGTGCCTGATTAATGATTATGAGAGTGTGCTGCTATTAACAGTACCCTGGTCTGGCCTATGAATAAAGGAAGGAAAAGCCCTTGATTTGTGTCTTTATGTGTTAGAGTGACGGGATGTCTTCCCGTGATGCGAGTGTGGCTTATGCGCTTGAAAGTTTGTGTTTGGCATGAGCGATAATCTCCTTTGAGTGTGGTGCTGTGCTTTTGTGGAAGTGTAGTATGTTGGATGTTGGAAATTTTGACATGGTGTGTCTTCTGTTCAGAAGTTTCAAATAACACTTGGCCTGTTCACTTGGATTGCATCTTTCCAAATGTTGCAAGGAAGGTCAAGAGGTCACCTCCTCTCCCTCTTCTTCTCTTTCCTATGTGGTATGTATGTGGGTTGTAGCTGTGTCCGTGTGCATGGGAGTCTGTAAGGAGTGCCTTAGGCATGTGAAGTTAGGGTCAAGGGGATGTTCAGTGTAGGTTATTTTCGCTTGCTGCCTTTTCGTTTGTCCCTGACATGTGTCTTGTCTGTATTCTTTCTGTTGTAGTGATTACTTATATACGGGACAGGTGTTCTGTTGGTCCAGCTATTTAGGCACAGCTGGAAAAGGGAAGATGAATAGAAGTTGGATATTATATATACGAAAATAAGTTGTAATAGTAAGTTGGTATAAGAATAAGTAAATAAAATAAAGTAAAATTAAAGATTTTAATATATTAATTATTTATTCCAGATTTAAGTAACGGATGGATTTCAACGGAAACCTGAGCTGTTTACTTGCCATCATTGGTAGAACGAGTGGCAATTATTGGACCTCCCCTTGTGTGCTTGTTATAGGTCAGGTAGACAACCTGGTGACATCTATAGCTTGTGTTAGTGATATTTTCAAATAATAATAAGAATTAGTATACTGTTTTTTGGGTGAAATGGAAAGTCAGATTGAGCAGGACTTTACGCCGCTTGAGCAGTTGGTGCAGAATAATAGTTAGTGGAAGATCAGATACGGAAAGTTAGTGCTAAATGGGAAGCGTACAAGAAAGGATCAAGATCCTTGGCCTCTAAAGGGAACATTGTATCTAAGGATCCTAGTACAACTTGAAGGTAAGATAAGGGATTACAAACGTACTGATAAGTCAGAGAAAAGAAAGATAAAAGACAAAATGAGTTAGAAATATTAAAATTATTTGTTGATTTGGCCATGAGTTCACGACCAGATCAGGATGCGCTTAATTATAATGTTAAACAATCGAAGGATAGTTTGGGGGTTAGACCGCCTCCATATTATGATACAAAAACTCTCTGCCCGGGGATAGATAAAAGACTCTATCCACAGTTGGAATTTAAAGGTAATGTAGAGGTCCCAGAGGAATTAGTCTCATCTAGAGAGAAACTTTTACATTTAAAATGTCAAAATGTAGCAACCAATGTTGTTTCATTGAGTGATCAGATTAAAAATATGTTGCCTGATACAATGAGACCTTTATCCACGACGTCTTCTAATGTGCAAAACCAAGGGCAGCGTGTTGTTAGTCCGACCCTGCCAATTAGTGGGAAAAAGCTGTCACTTCCTAGAGATTTGTTAACTGAAGAGCCACTGCAAACAGTGGAGCAGTCATCCTTGGGTGCTCCAAAAACAATACGAAAAGGAGTGGATAAAGAGGATCAGGAAAGATTGGAACATGTGCGTCGTGTCTTAGCTCGAAGTGATTTGGGTGAATCACAGGCCCAATTTGAATTAGAAGAAAAGATAAAACAAGAATTGTGGGATTTTGAAAATGCATCAGGGAAAAGGGTTACAGGTGAAACTCTTCAATTTTGGAACAAGTGTAGTTATATTCAAACGAAATTGGAAAGATATGTTCAAATTGCAATAAAGGAGGCATATCAGTACACTTAATTGGGACTCTGATTGAAACTATTAAAGCAGAATTGGCTAGAGTAGAAACAGGTCCAGCTACAGCAGAATATCAGAGAGATAAAATAAAGCGTGTAAAGCATTTAAAAGCATATAGAGCATATAGAGAATATCAGAGAGATAAAATAAAGCATATAAAGCATTTAGAATTAGCATATACTGCAGAAGAGATATATAAATGCCGCTCTGGTAAGAATTTTCATCATGGAGACTTGTGTGCACTTTCTGTTCAGCATGGTTATCTGGAGGGACAAATTTCTAGGGGTACTCCACTGACAGTTATTTTACAAGATCAGAATCAGATTAATGTTGATAAACTGCATTCTTATGTCACTGCCCATACAGATGATGAGGAGGATGAGGAAGAGCATTCTTTAGCATTTATGGCTCCATTGGTAGATAATAACATAAAGGACATGCATACACATAAGCCAGGAGTAGCTTCATCAAAGGTAGACACTAGTAAGAATACTTCTTCATCGGGTTCCCCGATGATGCCTATGATAGTGAAAGGAGACTGTACATTTTATGACCCTTAGGGATTTGCGGACGTGCATGGTTTGATTTCGCGTTTATCCTCGCTTCAGGATGGCTGCTCCGTCTTCTCCTACTGTGAGTGCTTCACCTGTGTTTTTTTCCACCAGTTTCACAGCCACAGTTCCAGCAGAGTCGTAATCCCGTGACATCGCCCTTCATGAGGAGGGCTGGAGGCTTTTTCAGAGGAAGAGGCAGGCGACGCGGACGAGGTTACAGTCCAGCGACCCTCCAGGATGCGGGACTTGTGGTAACGTGGGACATATTTCCTTTTCCTGCCCAAGTGCGTTGCGAAAGCACCGGCAAAATACAAACTGCTGCATTTCAAACTGCTGCGGGTCCAAGCCAGTCCCCACAGGGTGGTCCAGTAAATTTTGCAGTAGGTCAATATTGACTAGGTTCCAATTTAGGAACAGTTAAACAGGTAACTCAGGGGCCTGATGAAGAACCACATATCAATGCAACGATACAAGGTCATACATCACCATTACTAGTTGATACAGGAGCTACTTATACTTGCATTAATACATCTTCCATTCCATACCTTAAAAAGCATGAGTCAGGAAAGGTTGCAAGGACAATAGGGTTTGCTGGACAAGTGCAATTACTTCCTTTTTCTGAACCGGTAATGGTGCAGGTAGGACAATACACAACAGAAATGTCAATCTTACTTTCTTCCTCAACTCCAGTCAATGTTTTGGGGCGTGATGCTTTGTGTAAATTAGTATTTACAATAAAATGTATTTTCACAGGGAGTGGAAGCTGTTTATATGGCCTATGTAAAGCAACAGGTATAACAATGGGATGGCCAATTGTAATTTTTACATCTCATGCTATTTCTCAGCTAACAGAGCAAGGAAGATTTTGTTTGACGCCTTAGCGACAATTAAAGTATAACGATTTGTTTTTTTGTCCAGATGTCACAATTAGAACATGTGATATGGCAACAAATCCAGCAGATAGAATTCGGTTAGATTATGAGGGAATGCCTCATGAATGTGTGGCGGATTCTTTAGTCTTCTCAAAATTGTGCGCAGATTTGGAGAGTGAACCTCTTGAATCTGGCCTAGTATTCTTTGTGGATGGTTCCAGTCATAATTATGATAACAGAACATGTGCAGGATTTAGTGTTATTCAATTAACTGATACACAAGAATTGGAAGCTGTACTTTGCATTCCTTGTAAACAACCATGTTCAGCTCAATTAGCAGAATTAAAAGCCTTAACTGAAGCTTGTTTGTTAGCAGATGGACAGGTAGCTACTATTTATACCGACAGTGCTTATGCACATAATGTATGTCATGTTCACGGGTCCCAGTGGAAGCAGAGAGGGTTTAAAAAATCAGATGGCTCTCCCATTCAACATTTAGCGCAAATCCAATTGTTATTAACTGCTATGATGTCACCTAAGCGTTTGGCTATTTGTAAATGTCGAGCACACAAGAAGGGTGAGGATTGGGGAACTAAAGGAAATGCATTTGCCAACGATGTAGCCAAGAAGGTAGCTCTTAAGGCTAGAGAGTATGAGTCAGTATCAAAACAGGTGTTGATGCATGTGATACAATCAGTCAAATCTAACTATTCTTCCCCTTCTAAAAGTTTTGAGAATGGAACTAATGGTGGTGAGTTGGTCCAAGAACAATTATCACGCATGGTGGGCCTGTGGCCCAGAGTGGGGATTACATAATATGTAGATTCACTGGACAAAGAATAAAGACTACTTTTGGACCTTTTACTGCATGGTTTGTTAAAATAGCTGGAATGATTTGATGCATTCTTTTCATTGTTTCTCTTGTTTTCTGTTGTCTTATTCCCTGTCTGAGAACCTTGTTCATAAGGATAGTGGAAGGACAGGTTAAGACTCAAATGGTCCTGTCGGGGCTGATGGACGAAGAGGAGTGCGATGACTACAAAGAAGAAATCTTGCCAAATGTGCCTCCATATGTTGTTCCGGATGCTGTTCTTCATAGAGTGAGGGACATTCCGCTTGTGGCATGGTCCGCAGGAATTGGGCTCTGTGGAAACAAGGGCTTGAACTGTGTCTCTGTTGATTGCGCCCAGGGTATGTCGAGAATGGCATTATGGGAATAAAAGGAACGTCACCCCGAAAGGGAGGAGGTTGCAACTGAGGACACTGAATTTGGAAGATACTTATGGAATATATGAACTGTCACCAGCCCTGGCAGGAAGGATCAGTCTGCAGATAAGATGGGTAGAGTAGATCCGAAGAACATTTACCTACATATTTTGCTGTGCATACACTGCATACAACAGGACTAAATTAAAATACTTATACGCGTCATACTTCATGAAATTGTCATACACTTCACAACATAATAAAGGAAACTGATATTTGCATACATGGAGGAGAACATGTTGGGATATTTAAGCATGAAATTTTCCTTTCAGGTGTCATCAAGGGAATTGTGATTAGAATAGCATTTTGCATGTTTTATATATTTTAGGATTTTGTGTGAAATTCTTTGAGATTTAAAGTATGATTGAAGTAAGGTTAAAAGTAACATTTTGCCCTTAAGGCTTGTTTCTGGAATTAGTTTGGAAATGATGTTTTGTGCCTTTTGTGAACACAGAATGATGTGAAAATGTGATCCGAGAGAATTATATATTTTGCAGATAGATATTTAGAATGGTACTTTGGTGTTGCATGTTGTGTTTAAGTGTGCCATTGCAGAATTTTGTTAGGTTTCGGGAAATACTCGAAAAAGGGAGGTATGTGGGAAATTCTGTAAGAACAAGTAATATATGTGTGTTTGAGTGTATACAAGAATAGAATAGGGCATGCAGTAGAGTGTGTGCTATAAAAAGAATGTACAAGAGATTTATGTGCATGACAGTAGACTCCTTCTGAAAAATATGTTGAAACCATGTTTGGAGCATCATCGTAAAAGGACAGAGACTGAGATCTTGAGTAGGATTGGCTCTGTGCCAGCCACATCATCTACTGGCAGGAGTATTTAATATAGATAGATAAGGTAAAAGGTTAAAATGGTTGAGGATTACCATTGTTGTAACCATTCCCTCTGTGAACGCAATAAAGACTTGGTTGAACAAGACAAACTTCTCTGCTACTTTGGGTTTTTCCAAGAAACTTCTCCACATCACTATACATATGCAGTAAAAACAGACTCAAGACTTGGATCTAACAGTGCTAGGCATGGGCTTCATAACTACTTCAGGAAAAGGAAGAACTTTTTCTCTAGCTACATCGTTACCTAAAAGAAAAGTAACACCATTCACAGGTAGCTGGTAACGAACAGCCACTTTAAAAAGACCTGAGACTAAATAAATTTTTAAATGTACTACGAAACTCTCAAAAAAAACATTTCAATACCTTGCACTAACACATCAGAATTGCAGTAACTCTTCTTAGAAAAATTAAATGACAGTAAAAACACTCACAAGAATCGGGCGACGAGAGCGTTCTCTCAAGCCAAGGCTTCTTCTCAACTTTGTAATTCTTCCAGCTTTGCTTTGGACTTGAAGGTGGCGAACGAAGTCGCCGAGACGGAGAAAATGGGACGAAAACACTTTTGTGTGTCAGTACATACTGATCAGCGCACACAGCCGCTTGAGCTAAAGTTGTTACCTGTCGATCATTAAGATAGGTTGCCACTGCCTTCGGGAACTGTCCCGTTCAGTTTGAAGTTTAGCGGCTTCATACTGCATCTGACGCTCTTTAAATGTATATTCCTGTAGTTTTAATTCAGCATCTGAAATACTACTTCTAGCAGACCCTGGAGACGTCGGGCCTTCAGGTCTAGCCATAATAATATTCTTTTCAATTAATGCGGTTTCAACTGCTTTAAACAGTGAATCTTTTAGTTTTTTATCCTTAACAGATACATCTATAGAATAATTGTCCGCAATCTTTAACAGATTTTCTTTTGTACACCGCACTAAGATGTCATAAGAAGGGCTCTTGATAAACTCCTCGGCTAAAGACATAATGAGACTTTGTTAAACAAAAAGAAGACAAGGTGTGCACCTGGAGCACTATCTGGGCACATGAGGGAAAAAGAAAGTTTTTCCCGTAACGAAACAAAATGAGCTGAAACAAAATCAAAGGTAAAAAGGGAAAAATATTACAAAGAACTACCCAATGAGAAAAATGCGCTCTTCCCCTGCAAGCCACCAGAAAAAAAAACATCCTTTGTCAAACCCAGACAAAGGCACAGGCCTAAACACAGCAGGCCTCAATCAGCAGAACAGTTCCCTTAACTAAACCACAGAAGCACAAAAACGAACGAATTCACAAACAATGCAACCAAATGCAACAAAATATTTGTCATCTGGGCTTAGACTAATTACTTTTCCACCCAATTACTACAAAACAAGCTGGGCCTTATTAATTGAAAAAAAAAAAGAAATCGCCATCCAAAAACAATGATAAACAAAAACTAAATAAACCCACACAAAAGGGAAGGCTTTAGCTGGACAACGCCTCATTAAATTCACGATGGACATGGGAACTCTGATCCCTAAGCCTACCTAACGCAAATCCCCTACCTAAACCTTCTCTTCTTCAGCCGAACAGCACAGAGAAAATTGGCAATAAACTAATCCGCAAACAGGACGCCCTGCAAGCATAATACACAAACACAAGGATAGACAGAACAAAGCAAAAATGCAAGACACTCCGGGACATAACAGTGTGTGTGTGTGTGTGTGTGTGTGTGTGTGTGTGTGTGTGTGTGTGTGTGAGGGCGCGCGCGCGGGTGTGTGTGTGTGTGTGTGTGTGTGTGTGTGTGCGTGCGCGCGCACGTGTGTGTGTGTGTTTGTGCTAGACTCACTAGTCGCTGCTGTTCCAGGAGGTTGCTGGCCTCCTCTCTCTCTCTGCGGTATTGGTCCTCAAGTTCCTGTAATCTTAAGAGATCAATACGCACACATGCTATTTAAGATGTCCTGGGTAAAGTCAGTCTCTGAGTGTGTGCATGTGTGTGTGTGTGTGTGTTTGTGTGTGTGCGTCAGTCTTATGCCAATGCTGTTCTTCTCCAGAGGCTATTTTGAGTATATGACGAAATAAGTATATGATGAAATAAATACTATTCTGGATGTGTTGATGTGTGTGTGTGCGTACCTCTGTTCCATCTCCTGCTTCATGTCAATGCCCTGTTTCTCCAGGAGCTCTCTCTGAGCAAAGGCCCAGTCCACTGGCTCCACAGGTGTCTCAGCACAGGGTGTGCGCTCACGCTCCTGGCGTGCCTGTTCCGGGTCGTTGAAGCGGAACACATGACTCTTCCCCATGATGATACGGTTACCTACCCAAAGAGAGACACTGAATTGTTCAACAGCATGACGTAATGGTTTGAGGCATAAATAAGATTAAAGGGGACATAGAGCTGAAAACCACTTTTGCCTTGGCGTTAAATTAGGAGAGGTTGTGCATGGTCAAAGATCTATCCTGAACCATGAGGCATGGTTGTTCCCTTCTTCATATGGAAATCTTAAATTTAGAAATAGCGACTAAATCATGGGCAAGATAGAACAAAGCTTACAAGTGATGTTAAATAGCCAAAACCATTGTAGTTGAATTATCGTTGCCAAAGAGGATGCCATTTAGCCAAAATGAAAATAAGATTTTAATTAGGCTTGTAAAATTGCACTTGAGCTTATTTTTGACAAATCAGAGTTGAATATATTCTATTTTAACATTAGAGAACAAGGTACAATACTCAATTCATCCATTCTATGTCCCCTTAAAGTACTTAAATTATAAACTATAAATTATCTTGAAATAACTGTGACTGTGAGGGTGAAGTATTAAAACAATAAGGCTGTGGTGTTTAAGTGTGTGTGTATGTGTGTGTTTATATATATATATATATATATATATATATATATATATATATATATATATATATATATATATATGTATGTATTTGTGTGTGTGTCAGTAAGTGAGACAGAGAGAGAGCAACACACATCCAGTAAGAGACATTCGGTAAGTCCTGTACTACCAATGTTGTATGTCTAATATAATTGCAATTGCGATTTTGTCTTACCATAGTTTTTCAACATGGCTCTAAATGTAAATGTAATTGTCTTTCTATGCATCTACTTTTTGTGCATATGTAATTGAGCTTTGGCCACAACGCTATTGAAACATTCATACCCATAAAGCTTTCTTGAATTGAATTTAATTGAATTGAGAGAGAGAGAGAGACAGAGACAGAGAGAGAGAAGTCACCTGATCTGAGGGTGACGGGGGCGGTGACTCTCTTGCCATTGACATAAGTCTCGGCCCCTTCACACATCTCCAGTATGACTAGAGTGTCCCCTTCAGGTGTGGTGGTGCTGGTGAAGATGCAGTGTTCCTCACGGATGAAGTGACCGCTCAGGACAATGTCCTGACGAGACTTTGCATCATCACGACCCACCCTACACACACACACACAAATAAGATGATGACTTAGAATTTCATCCGAAATACAAACAATTTACAACTCTGAAAGAGCCAATAAGTTGCTGATGCACACTTAAACTAGCATTAGCAGCAGAGATTTTTGTCATACAAGATAAGATCTTTGTCTTACTTTGTGATGCCATCTTTAATATAGTAGAGAAGACACTCAGACATCAGAGGGTCCTCGTTCAGATTCACCAGGTGAGGCGTCTGAAACACAACATGCAGGGTTACTTATTAAAGTACATCAAAGTCCACACAGTGTGTCTCACATCATCACAGTATACTCAGTGAGTGGGTATAGAATAGGTAATGTAGGCTCAGGTAAGCAGGCAAGACAGAAAGTAGAGCAGGTTATATGCAAGTTTAAATGATGTGCGAATTTAACCAAGCAATCTGGCACAGCTGTGCCCTACATTTTTAAGTAAGTTCATGCTGGTAAAAAGGCTCTTATGGTGTGTGAAGTTCATTGATAGTTGATTAAGTAAGAGGAAGTAAACTAGTTGATGAAACTACACAGGTGAAGGAGGTTAGATGGGCTGGAAAGGTGAGGAAAGGCTAAGTGTGTTGGGCTCATCAGACAGGTTAAGTGGAGTATATCCTCCATCCACCTTTTTGGGGGAGAACACGCCAACTGTGCCTCCATCTTCCCGTATGGCGACACCCATTTCAGCCAAGAGAGCCTCCCTTTGGAAAGATAAAGGAATTTAAAGAAAAAGAATATTTACATGTTGACATTGCTATGTTATGCTATCTGTTCTGTGCCTGGGTGTTGTTATAGTAGTATAGTATATAGTATAGTAGAGTATTCTGGTTGACACTGTATTAGTGTTTTCTGGACAAAACAGATTCTGCATGTCCTATGCACTGAGTTATTGTGGTAACAAGTATTCCATCTGTAGGGTGATTGTTAGATGTTGTTATGGTGACAGTGTGGTGTGGCCTGACCTCTCCATGCGGATTGCTTCAGTGCGTCTGAGTTTCTCCTCCCAGGTCTCATTCAACTCAGCAATGATCTTCTCTGTTTCCTACGCCACACACAAACACACACACACACACACACACACAGACAACACACACACACACACACACAGACACACACAAATGTTTAGGCCCCACAAACAGGTACTCCATCCCTAATTCCCACCACCTGCCTTTATAATCTCCCTAATCTCCTTATAATCAACAGACAACAATGAAATCAGCAACAAAACAGAGGACCATTTATCTCATTCATTGATCTTCACCTCTCTTCTTCTCCTTTACTGTCCCTTCTTCCCTCTATTGCTCCATTTCATCCTCCATCTCTCTCCCTCCTCAGTCCCCTTTTCTTATCTTTTCTCTTCCCATTTCATCCTCTATCCTCATTCTCTCCCTCCTTTTATCCAATCTTTTCTGTGCATGTCTTCCTCTGCCCTCTTCCTCTCTTCCCCCATCATGTCCTGTCTCCACTTTTCTCTGCTCTTCACTCTTGCCTCTTTTGTCCTCTACCGTCTCATCCCTTCCTCCCTTCCTCTCACCTTCAGTCTCTCAATGGTCTCCTCACTGGCAGGGCTGAACATCAGGCGGTCGTGCAGGTTGTTGACAGATGCGGCGCGGCTGGACAGCGCCGACATGGAGGGTGACGGGCTCATCCCTGTCATGGCATTGGTCACTGTGGAGAGATCATTCCTTTGATTGATGACCTCGAGGCCAATCACACTGTTGGTGTAATTGTTGAGATCTGCCAGTGAGGCAGGGAGCAAAGCAGGGAGTTTATAAAGGGGCAGCCACAAGGGGGGTGAAGGGAGGAGAGAGAGAGAGAAGGTGCCAGGAAAATGGACAGAAGCAGGAGGAGAGCAGGAGGAAAAGAGAAAAAGATAAGAAGCTGAAGAAGCTGAAGATGCTCGTCTGGAGGAGCTCAGCAGAAGCAGCAACAGAATTGGGGGGAGCAGCAGCAGTGACACCCTGGGGTGGGGCATGGGACTGTGCGTCTAGTTGCTGTGGATACAAGATTGTGCCACTGGCTAGCATAGATACAAGATTGTGCATCTCGTTGGCAAACCCACATAGAAAAATTGGCTGAGAATAGAAATTCTATATATGGGGACTTATATAGTCTTTACCTTATTCTATAAGGTCGGATAAAAAGAATCAAACATTTTCAACTGGACTTTTCCATATGGGTAGGTACATGTGGGGTGAGCCCTTTATCCCACGTAACATTTGTGGTATTCTCAAGATCAATAAGATTGATGTGCAGTGCGTCATTCAAAGTGTCAGTGGTTCATTGACATTCCTCAGTGCCCCAGCTTAATCCGTCTGCAGCTGATGCTCTGGTTGTGCTAAGTGTGACTCTGGGAGAGCCAGGTGGGACCATAGTAACAGTGGGGTTGGGAAGACAGGGCTGTGGTTCACTGCCTGACATGAGAAGAGCCAAGAGCATCAACATAAGAGGGACAAGCAGAAGAGCATGACACATGGACACACCCTCTCTCATTCACTCTCAGTCTCTTTCTATGCATTTCTCTCGCTCTCTTTATATCTCTCTCACACACGCACACACACACACACACCACCGGGCACCCATATGCACTGGCAAAAACTCACATACATGTATGAGAATGCAGATGAATAGCACACATTTACCACTTCCAGCAACCACACACAGACCGCCGCCCCCCAAACACACATACACACGGACGCACACACACACACACACACACACACACACCAGCGGTGAGCACAAGCTTCATGAGCAAAAGTTCTGCAGCCTCAGAAACTCCCAGAGCACCAGAGCCACGAATGCCTCAGCTCACCCTGTCAATCAAACAGCTAATCCAATTATACAATAGCCCCCTCCCATGCATGAGTTTGTGTTGATAGACCCACAACTCAAATTAGGGCCCAATGTACCCTCCCAACATGTGAATCAAAGACAGGCCAACCACTGAAGCATTTATCAGTGCCTTGGTTGGTCATATGGAGCCTCCTTCTCTCACTTTAATAGTAATTTCTTTTCTAACTCTATTCTATTTTCCTCTGAACACCCACGTCCAACCCCCACCCCCTCAACCCCATACCAACAAGCAATTAATCAGTCCAATGTTTCTAGATTTGTTTTCTGTTTGGCCACTATGCTGTACTTTAAGACCCTGTTACACTGGAGAGCTTATCTAAGGCTGTAATCTGTACCATTTAAATGTGTTTAAGGTGCTATTTAGCCAAAAGGACCATTTCAATACCCAGCCTAAATATAGGGTTTTAACTGGGCTTGCAAAATTGCACTTTAAGTTATATATATATATATATATATATATATATATATATATATATATATATATATATATATATATTCTATTTTAATATCATTCATCCATTCTATGTTCCCTTTAACTAAGGATTTGAAGTACAGTTTCACTGTCATAGTTTGCTTTCACTGCTCTTGTAAGGGGTCAATATGCTCTGGTGCTGGAGGAGGCCTCTGCATACCCCACACCTCTCCACCCCCCGTCTATGAGCAGCTAGAAGCTGAGGGCCATGGACTGCATGAGCCACTGCTCAGATACACACATTTCAGAGGAATCGCAGAGGGACGGCCCCGATTGGCTATGAGGAAGAGAAGAGACCAACGTCAGACACCAACACACCCACACACTCACAAAAAGTACACACATGCAAACACACACACACACACACACACACCACATGACTTCACTGTCTGTGTGTCTATCTTAACTATTGTCTCTCTCTTTACAAACTCTCATCCCACCTGTCCATTTGTCTCCGTATGTGTGTGCACTTACCTTGAATGTGCATAGTCACTCTTCATGATTGCTGATTGCATTCGTCTGAACTCACTCTCAATTACATCTCCCAGTTTATTTCTCTGCCTGTCTGTCCATCTATCTGTCTGTTTATCTGTTTGTATGTATGTATTTATGCATGTGCAGTATTTCTATTGGTCTGCCAACTAGTCTACCCACCTATATAGCATTGCCATTCTCTCTCCTTGTCTGTGTATTTATCTAATCTGTCTGTCCATCTGTATGTGTCTATGTATGTGTGTGTGTCTGCATATGTTATGTATTATGTAAGTAGACACGTATGTGTGAATGTATAACTACTTACTCTCCATCATGTCTGCCTGCTTATTTGCATGTCCATTTGTCTGTTTATGTCCCTGTTTATGTCCCTGCCTGCCTGTCTGTCTGTGTGTACTTACTCTCGATGATGTCTCCCAGGCCCTGGGCATAGAGCAGGTCTTTGAGTCGGGCCACTTCCTCCTTCAGTTCACGCACCAGCCGGTTGTTGGGGTCTTCGTTGATGACAGCGTTACAGCGGATCTGTTTAGCCCGGTCTGCATACCTGTGGATGAGGGCTGTCTTTACCAAGTGTGTTTTTGTGTGTGTGCGTGCGCGCGTGTGTGTGTGTGTGTGTGTGTGTGTGTGTATGTGTGTCTATAGACATGGATATGTCCAGGGTGTAGATTGAAACTTGTGTGCCTGTGTATGTTTTACCACACAGAGTGGTGTCTGAATGAATGGTAGTAGTGGAGAGTAATGTGTGTATGCGTGTGTATGTGTGCGTGTGTGTGTGTGTGAGACGCGTGTGTGTGTGAGACGTGTTTGTGTGTGTGTATGTGTGTGTGTGTGTGTGTGTGTGTGAGACGTGTGTGTGTATGTGATGTGTATTCTCACCTCAGGGTGCTGAGAGTTTCATCATAATTGATATCAGCAGGACTGAGGGCAGCCACCATGGCAGTGCGGGAGTTACCACCTGATAGACATACGGATATTAGAGAAGGATCATGGATAGATATATTAGTGTTTGTGTGCATGTATGTGTGTGTGTGTGTGTGTGGGTGAGTGTGTGTGTATGTGTGTGTGAGAGCACAGGCATGAATGCATACATATGTATAAAAAACTGTGTGTGTGTGTGTGTCTCACCCAGATTCTCCCTGAGCAGCCAAGTGAGAACTGAGTCTCTGTAGGGGATGAAACTCTCCACCTTCTTCTTCTTTTTATTCTGCATGAGGCACAATAAAAACATCAACAATGGAGCATAACAACAACACACACACACGGACACGCGGACACACACGCACTTACACACTTATGCACACACACACACGCATGCTCACACACAAGCGCGTGTACACATACACATACAAATGCACATCCACTTTTCCTCACCTTATTAGGTGCAGAGTCCTATGAGAAGGGAGAGAGAATATAAAACCTCAATAAGATGATGACCTTGAATGCTGAATGAATGAGCACGATAAAGAACGTATTCACATATGATGTGAGAATATGATAAATAAATAACCTATACCATACAGTACATAACCTGAAGGTCATTAGAAAATGTTAGCACAAACACACCATTTCAGCCAAAGCAGAGATGACCTTGCCCAGGGTGGTGAGGGACTTGTTGATGTTGGCTCCTTCCTGGAAGAATTGGCAACACAGAGAATTCGTAGTGAATGTATTAAGGAGTTGTATGAGATTTGAGAACAAGAATATAGTGTGTACGTATATGCTTATACCTGTGTGCATCTGTGTGTGTGTGTGTGTGTGTGTGTCTGACCTTGAGCCTGGTGCCTTTAGCTCCTGTGGAGTCTGCTCGCTCACTCCCAGCCAGATCCACCAGACTGATCTTACTGACCTGAGGACAACAAACATTCATGCACACACACAGCATACCTTTTGTACTCATGTTCAAGCATATACTGTATTCATATACCTATGTGGACATACAATGTGCAAGCCAAATTCAGAGACACATTTGTATGTGTGTACATATATGTATACATATGAATATATGTATACATATATATGTATACCACCCCCATATATACCAGATAGCACCCTATAAATACAGCAAGATATTTTCATATTGAAACACCTGCACTAAAGCTAACATACAGTGTGCCTCTCTGTTTTTTTTTTTTTTTTTGTGTGTGTACCTTCTCAGAAGTGTTATCAGTCTCAGAGTCATGGCGTTTCTGGGTGAAGATGATGTTGAAGACGGCATGAGAGCGGCTGCTCGTCTCATTCATGTTGGTGGCAGCCACCGTTCTGTGGACACAGGCAAAAACAGGCAAGCTTACCACATGACAAAAACCAGGGCATTAAGCGTGTGTGTGCATATGTATTGTGTCTGTGTGTATGTGTGTGTGTGTCACGTGACTGTGTAATTTCTGTGAATTATGCATGTGTGTGTGTGTGTGCATGTACCGGGCTTTGTTTCCTGAGTCCATGAGGTCCTGGATGTCACTGTAGGAGGTGACGGCCAGTTTGGACAGGTCCTCCACATAGGGCCCCATGAGGGGGTGCTCTCGCACTCGCAGGTTACCCTTGTTCTTTGGGTTCAGAAGGTCCCGCACACGCTCACAATAGATCTCCATGTAGCTCACCTGCGTTGTGGAAGGGGCACGCATTGTAGAATCACCAGTAAAACAGTGTGCACATCCAAAATAAATTAGGCTCCCAAAGTTCAAAAAGGAGGTCCACAGGCTTAGGCTCCCTCAATCCAATATTTAATTTCATTAGATTCCCATACAAATACAGCAGTGTATCTAGCTGTGTATCACATGGAAAAGGATTAGAGGTGTGTGTTATGTTTGGAGGGGTGAGGGTAAGAGTGTGTGTAATTACCTTACCTCTACTGAGTAGGACATGCTGTTGTCATTGCTGCCATTGCTGATTTTGGTGAAGAGGTCCTCACAAAGCTGTAAATAAGTACAGATCATCAGACAGTGTGTGTGTGTGTGTGTGTGTGTGTGTGTGTGTGTGTGTGTCTGTGTGTGTGTCTGTGTGTTTGTGTTGGTATTTACTGTATCCATAACATACCAGTGGTATGATTCCTTCCTGGTCCTTCTCCTGTTTCCCCATCATGGTGTAAGACTTTCCAGCTCCAGTCTGTCCGTAGGCAAAGATGCACACGTTATAGCCCTCAAACGCATGCAACAGCATCTCCTCCCCAATGTCCTTATACACCTGCATCTGGGACGCATAGTTGATATCCTCAGGCTGCAGACAGAGGAGAGAAGGGAAGAGAAGAATGGCAAAGAAAGATGGAGGGATGGAGGAGAGAGAAAAGAGAGGCAGAAGGGTGCGGTGAGGAGAAGGAGGAGGAATGAGAGAGGGATGGGGTAGAGAGCAAGGAGATTGAGAAGGAGAGAGGCATGGGTTATAGAGAAAGGAGGGACAAGAAAGGGGATGAGAAAGAAGAAGAGAGGGAGAGAAAAGAGAAATAGGAAGAAGGGAGGGGAGAAAGTAAGATCGTATGAAAACATGGAACAGTTGACAATGGCACATTACATGTAAAAAGTACAGAAATATTTTAAAGACTGTAAAGATCAGATAGGCAGAGGTGTCTGTCTCCATGGGAAATACGTCATTTAGTAATGTAGCCTCAGAGGAAATATCACATATATTAAAATTGTCTATTCCAGTGTGGTTAGAAATATAATTGACAGGCTGTCTACAAAATAGGGACAGTTTATTTCTGTGTCTTGGATGGTGATAGTGTGCGTGCCTGTGTGTGTGTGTGTGTGTGTGTGTGTGTGTGTGTGTGTGTGTGTGTGTGTGTGTGTGTGTGTGCGTGTGTGTGCTCTGTGCTGATGAGAGAAAGAACTTACTGAGGTGTGTGACCAATAGGAGTAGTCAAAGTTAAAGCTCTTGTTCTCTTTCGGCTGCTTAGGGTTCAAGATGGCTGTAATGGAACAGGAAATTATAATTATTCTACCAAAAGGAACAGAAATGTCTCTAGAGGATTCAGAGGTATTGAATTTGTGTGTGTGTGTGTGTGTGTGTGTGCGTGTACTTACTTGTAGTGTTTCCTGACATCTGAATGATGCACTTGCTCTCTTTGCCGATCTCTCTGGAGTTAAAGGGCCGTACCCTCACGGCCACCTTAACCGACGCCCCCGCCATCCTGCCTCACAGGGGGCTCAGTATGCGTGTGTGTTTGTGTGTGTGTGTGTGTGTGTTTCAGAAGAGACCAGCCACCTGATGAATGGAAAATGGGAGTGTTGGTACATCAAACAGCTTAAATAGTAGTGTCACAAAACCATCAGTTCAGACTGATGACATCTAATCTTATACAATAAATTCTGCAAATACATACACACAAATATAGCCTAATTCATCACTAACACACTTCCCCACACTCACATACTACTATACAAATACACACCGCTAGCCATTCTAATAATGTCGCCATGACTATATATAAATATATATGTGTGTGTGTGTGTGTGTGTGCTTTACTTTAACTTATTACAGTTTTTTCTCAGTGCTTTGGTATATTTTCTCAAATTATCATTTTCAGGACATGCATCCTTAAACAATTGGTGCAAACTCCAAAGCGATTTGAAAAATGATTATTTGAACAATTGTGTATCCCAACATGGTTATATTATGTAAAAAATAATCTAATATTTGTGCCAGTGAAACTGTCAGTGCCATCAGAATGAAGAGTGTGCCATTGTTGTCCAAATTATTAGTCATGTTGTGAATATAACAATTTACTCTTCTCTACAATAATTTTCCAATGTAAACTCACAAGGTTGCAGTTTTTTTCTGTTTGGAATATATCAGTTTCCACAGTAAAATGCTGTGCATTATATTGACATTTAGGAAGGTGTAGATCTGACAGGATTCAAATTTACATACATCTACATATATCTGTTTCTACTGCAGTTTGTTGCAGCTAACAAGAAAGATATATGGACTTTTACAGTGAGCAGTTCTTTCCCAGAAGAGTACTATAACTAGCAAAAGTATAGACAGACTTCACAGGCCATCTTGAATGCTTTTGCAGATGATGTTTAAGGCCTAAACATTTTCACGCAACTGACAGTATAGTCTGTATAATGCACTAATAGTATGCACTGTTTCTTCAAACTAATCAGAAACTGTTTCAGTGATGTGCACACGTGACTAAATGATTGGAAGCTGAACAAATAGTTTCAACACTGAGAACACTAAGAAATGTGCCAAAGTTAATGAGAAAAACTGTAGTACTGTAAAAAAAATAAAATAAAAATCAGGTGAATCCGTTGAATGAATCATCTCAGTTTCAGGAGCATCCTTTACACAGACATGCAAAAAAAAAAGAAAAAAGAAACATGGGACAAGTAAAAAGAATATACAGTATAGAGGCTGAAAAGGTTTGTTATTGCTTTTTGTTATTGATTTAGATTGCATATGATTATGTTCCTACACAATACACAACTCATTAGTCAAAGTGTGTAACAGTGGCCATCACTAGGCTACTGAAGGAGATTGAGGGTTTCTAGAGCTGCTTAAATCACATACTGAGAAACTCACTTTTATTTATGCTCAGTGGTGACCACCTGATTTCTATAATCACATTGTAGAAAGTAGTAAAGTCATTACTGTAAACATTAGACATAGATAGATACCTCTTACTGAGGTACTGTACCACAGGGTGTTGTGGTGACAGCCTCCGTGCCCCCTGTCTGATTTCCTCCTCTTTGCCTGAATAAACCCCTGGATACAAATGGCAATGCATGGACAGCACTCTCTTTGTTGTTTGGCCGGTTTCTGTCAAGTGCGCCATGGCACATACAGCGCAGGGGCCTCCTTTTATAATGGCTGTGCGCTCTCTCTATCTCCACCTCTCTCTCTTTCGCACTCTCTCTATACAGTATGTAGCCTATATGTAAGTCCTGAACTGAATGGAGGCCTAAGCCTGAATAAAAACTAATATTCAAACACGGCAGATTAAAACGACAACAGCTTTCTGTCGAACACAGTAACTAGGCTAAATAGGCTACAGTGTATTTCGCCTGATCAGTGCCTTGCTCATCCTCCCGAAATCGCCTTCTTTCACTACGCCGGCAGGTGTCCGCGAGAGCGCGCTCTTAGTCCAGCCTGCTGCTGTGACGAGTGTGCTGTTGGCAGCGGGGACGCGCTCCATCAGCTGCCAAAACAGTGCCTTACATCCGTTTTTTCATGCGTTTGTACGCCACTACTGTGAGCTTAAAGGCTGACACACTCATCCGAATGTTCGATGCGCATGAAGACATTAGACGATGTGATTCTGACTTCCTAAGGTGGCGATCACAAGCGCAGAAACAAATGGGGGGCGCACAACGTAAAGATGATTGCGCCGACATCTCCTTTTCCATCAAAAATATTACATGACAGCCACGTATACATAACCTACTCTCTTATTATCGGTAGAAATACTTATGCTGAAAGTAATCAGTTGTTTTGCGATTTGTGTCCAGTCGGATGCTGGTCCCATGATTTCCTGTGGTTGCATAGGGCTATAACCACCGCAATGTAAACAAGCACCTTTCTGTCAGCAATAACACGTCCGACATCTCTATGACGAACCTCTACAGTGTTTCGTTCTGAGTAATCGTCTTTACAGTCTTATGGACATTTTCAAAATAAAATGAAAGAACGAAAGCCAACTCCGCTCGTCTCTTGATTAGTGCAGAATCGGCTTCGGGTGTAAATTCATGGTCAGCAAAGATAAAAGCGTCTTGAGCATTCAGGCCAAGAACATCTGGTGTAGCGTCCTATCTGTTACTGTACTGAAGAAATATCGCCAAGATGGCCATCTAGGGCAGGCCACAACCCTGACAAGCACATACACACACACGCGCAGCTATCTTCCTCATCACGCATCTACATCACACATCACGCATGACACGAAGATTCTCTGTAAGGAGATACATAGATATTTCATTCCAAATCACATTCTCTTGTAAGTTCCCTTGTAACACCATGTCTTGTAATTATCACAACAAACACACTAAAACGCGCGCGCGCGCGCACACACACACACACACACACACAAACACACATCTATCATCCTATGTATCCGCATTCACGCTACCAGATGATTCAGCATCAGGCCTGGTCACAACTGGTCCAAATGTACACCAGTCCTCTGGGCCTGGCCAGCTGTATGAAAGGCTAAGATCTTACCTGGGCTTGTCGTCAGTCTCTTCCCCAGTCAGTGCTCTCTAATGGGGGCCTGCGTTTTGCCGCTGTCCCCTCACTGCCCTGCTTCTCTATGGCCCCTCCTGAGCGTTGCTTGTTCGCCTGCTCGCTCCTGTATGGTGTGGTGCTGTGCACGCGCGCGTGCTTGTGTGTGTATATGTGTGTGTGTCTGTGCCTGGCTCACAGCGTCCTTGCTGACAGACCCAGTGAGGGCCTGGTACGTAACGTCAGCAAGAGAGAGAGAGAGAGATAGAGAGAGTGTGTGTGTGTGTGTGTGTGTGTGTGAAGGGGGGTGCAGAATCAGCAGAGCAAAAACAACATGGCTGGCTGTGGCAGAGTGGGCTGAGCAGAGGACACTGAGCTTCAGTGATGCTTATGACATCAGCAAGCGAGGCGGGGAAGACAGAGAGTGATAGAGAGGGAGAGAAGGAAGGGAGGGAGGGAGGGAGGATGAGAGCATAGAGAGATGGAGACAGAGAGGGGAGGTCCATACCCACTGAGGGCTTTAGTGCAGTTCCAATACTTAACCACAGGGTGGAAGCATGACACACACTTTTCTTAGAAATATTGCCAGAGCTGCAACTTTCTGAAATGCCACCACTTTTGCCTCTGGTGAAGTTAGTGTTCTATGACTGAATCTGTTTTTTTTTTGCTGTTGTTGTTGTAACAACGCATGACTCAGAATCTCAGAATTTTGAAATAAAATGCTAGACTCCTCATCTAGACCTCTAGGTCAAGGCAGATAATATCTTACAATACATATCTTATGGTATGAACAAAACCCTGTGTTTCAAATATGTCCCTGTGATGTTTTGCATGTGCTGCAAGTGTCTGAGAAAAAAAAAAAAACTTGAGTCATTGTCCCTTAAGCTGCCAGATCAAATTTCTATTTGCATGACGGATTGATTACTCCATGTTCTTTCACACAGACAGGTTACACTGCATGAAATATGATCTTGGATTTTACTAGAAGCTGTCTACGCAGAAGGCAAAGGAGTTGATGAATCATTAAAGCAGTTGTTTTGGTGGATTAGTCATGAATAGTCGTGACTGTTACTACCACAACACATTTTGCAGAAATTGGCTCAGTGAATGAAATCTCTACACACTAAAATTTAATTGTGAAATTGTGAAAGTGAAATTCAACCAGCAAAACTTCTCAGTTCTTGTTCAAAGTGTCAGTCTAGCACCAAATGCCACTACAAATGCACTATTTGAATAACCACACTGATGGGCACACTGCTGTTGTAGACACAGTTTGCTACTTTGACAACTGTCTTCCTACGTTGACTGCCATAAGTTGAAAGTTGTGAAAGTTGTGGGTTATAACTTATCACTTATGACGACCTGGATGAATGAGAATCTTCACAGACATACTTCGTACATTCACACATGTCAAAGCACTGTTGCATAATTACTTCACTCAACATTCAGACCTTTAGTACTGCAAAAAAGGTAAGCATTTGGTTTGAATTATAATTTACAAGTCATGAATTTGTCTTTGCGCTTGCAAATTAAATTTACAAGTAAAAGTTTTTGACTTTGCGCTTTCAAATATATCATTCATCATTCATCAGATATCATTCATGTGGATCATAATGTTTGCATATACGAATAACAATGAGACATTTGGCACGCCATAGAGTTGGAGTAAAAACCTTTTTTGATCAGCAAAAAATCGTCAAAGTCTAATAATCCCAACTCTACATGGATATCAGGAAATTCTTATCATGAAGCAGAGACAGTGACAGGGAAAAAAGTGACAAATGAGGACGGGAGACATAAGGTTATGGTTGCATGTGTAGCCAGCTAATAAGGGTTCATAATGTGTGGGAGTTGAGATGAGATGTCTGAGCTCACATTAACAGACTGACTGTTTATATTGGCATACATTCAGCATCAGCATGCATTAAAACCCTAAAAATCCCAGTAGTTTTTTCAGCAAGTTTTTCAGAGCTTGTATACTACGTACCTATGACTGATTGACCATTAATTGAAGCGTACATAGTAACCAGCCATATGGCAGAAAATGCTCAGCACACCTGATATAAAGTTTATTTTCTTCCCAATGCAAAATCAGACCATATCCAAATTTACCCCCAATGACCAGGAGGGTTTGAGATCATGACAATGTGTCAGAAATGTACACCCATCACATAAAAAAATAAAACTTTAAAATATTTAATTAAACACCAGATTCTGCTGTAGACTGCTATAGAGGGTACTTCTGCTCTGCATGAAGGGAGATTAGTGAACTCCCTCTTGTGCCCTTTGGGTTCCAATAAGTGGCTTATCATGAAATATCTTGCTCTACCAGTCTAAGGGGTTAAATCAGCTAACATAAGTCCAACCCTTTTGGATGTTGTGCAGTGAAAATACCAGATTTTCCTGGAAATGCCCTGAAACAAAAGAATATGGTATGCATGCTGTGGAAACTATAAAAGGTGCCTATGTTTTCTCAGAGAGTTATCTTCAAATGAATGAGCCATGACTCTCCATATTGCAACTCTTCTCTTTGCCCTGCAAAGCCTGCTGCCTTCTTGCACTGGTAAGTTCCTCTGTCTACTTTGGGTATCTGATTGTTTCTCAATCCTCTACATGTTCTCCATCTCCGCTTGTTCTTCACCCTTCACTGTACTTGTGTACCTTATTTTTGCAGCATATACTTGTCAACAGGTCCCTGGCAGCCTGGTACAGATTGATGCTGGTAATGGACAAGTGTTTGGGGTGAACCAGAATGATGACATCTACACACTGTATGGATCGTCATGGACACAGTTGCCAGGCAAACTTACACATGTCACTGTGGGCTCCGCAGGAGTCTGGGGAGTTAACAGAAACAATAATATCTACAAACTTGTTGGAGCTAACTGGCTAAATGTACCTGGTAGGACTCATTCCAATACTACTGAATAATGGGTAAAAACATTTTAGACGGAAATGTAATATAGCAGTTACCTTCAAGTTTTTGTATGGTTTTTACTGAAATTTTAATCTCTGTTTTGTAACACTGTGTCTCAAAACTGAAGACGGACAAATTCTGAAAGTTCTATGAGGTGCGATTTGTCTGTTAACAGATCTTTTCTTGATTTGGAACTAATGATAAGTTGATTTGTTGTTGACCAGGGCTTTTGAAGCAAATTGATGCTGGTGGAAGCCGATTTGTGTCAGGAGTTAATCATCATGATTCCATCTTTTGTCTTCCGATGGACTATACAATTGGCTATATTAAAGCTGGCAGTGATGCCACCTGGGCTCATATTCCTGGTGGTCTCAAGTACTACAGCTGTGGCCCTTACAGCTGCTGGGGTGTTAACAAAGATGATCAAATCTATGTGAGAAAGGTAAGGTTGGAATGGACAAATTTCCAAAAATGGGAAAAATGACAGTAGCCTAATTTATTTTCCTTGTCACCACTTCTTGGCTCATCTAGGGGGTGAATTCCAATGAATGTCAGGGAACAGAAGATTGGAAACACATTCCAGGAGGCTTGTCTATGATTGAGGTGGGGGTTGATGGCTCTGTCTATGGGGTGAATTCTGCTGGACAGGTGTACCGCAGGTGTGTCTTCATAAACACATGGTTTATCATATTTTCATGGGAATCAATCATTTTAGACTTAAAGTATGTTTCTTCCCATTGCAGAGATTTCACATCTGACTGCAGACCTGAAGGTAAAGGCTGGACCCACATACCTGTCTACAGCGGCCAGGTGAAGCATGTGTCCTATGATATGGGTCATCTCTGGCTTGTCCTGAACAATGGCAACATCTTCGATTGCACTGAATGAGCTGTCCTTCAATTCTTCCACAGATGACAGCCCTGCTGGACAAACCCTGCAACTTCATCAATTTGTTAACCACCAAACCTCTTTATCATTTTCATTAGACTGTGTCTCTTATCTAGCTAAAGTTAGAAAACCATAGTAATCATTCTGTGCCTGTCAAACCATACAGTTTATTTGATAAATAAACACATCTGATCTATTGTTGAAAGTATATGGAGAAAATGAGGTGGCTCTGTCTTTACATTTTAATTATCTAAAAGAACTGATTGTCTTCAACAAATAATCAATGATTCTGTCTCTTTTGTCATCAATAAAGTATATCATGCCTCATTATGCCTCCTGTTCATTTATACTGCTTCTTTAGCACTACTGAGTTACACAGGTATATATACCACCAGACATGCAGTACTTCTCAATAAGACCTGTGCATAACAAACAGGAGTCTTAGGAAGACAACACTATAAAAGGTTGTCTACTTTGACGTTAGAAATTTTATAGCTGCCTGGGTACATGATACTGGGTACAGGTCACTGGCTGTAACCAAAGTCCTCGGTAGAATATAGGTTCAGACATGCTGGAGTTCCCCTTTAACAGTGACATCTGGAAGTAGACCTTTCCACAAATGCATAGCACTTTGCTGTTATCCAGTTGTTAGCTAAAAAAAGCTGCAACCTCAAATCTTTTTTTACTTTGGTCACAATTATGACACATGAGCTCTGTGTTATTCTGCTTCTGAGGTTTTACACCTATAATGTAACTTTCATGCTATTACCATGCCAGATAGTAATCTTTAGGTTACATCAGTAGAACAGGAGATCAAGTTAGAAGCAGAAATAGAGGAAAAGTTGTATTGATTACACTTATTGATTACCATGAAGTGCCTCAATGCAGAGACCGCACACTTCACATAAAGAGCCACCAACTGCTCTACAAAGAAATAGCCTGACTTTAAGTGAAGTGACTGGTGAAGTTAGTGTTCTATGACTGAATCTCTTTTCACTGGAGGTGGCTTTTGAACAGTTTTTTTTTTTTTTTGCTGTTGTTGTTGTAACAACGCATAACCCAGAATCTCAGAATTTTGAAAGAAATTTAGCAGAAAACTGTCTGCATCAGAGAAATAAAATGCTAGACTCCTCATCTAGACCTGTAGGTCAAGGCAGATAATATCTTACAATACATATCTTATGGTATGAACAAAACCCTGTGTTTCAAATATGTCCCTGTGATGTTTTGCGTGTGCTGCAAGTGTCTAAGAAAAAACAACTTGAGTCATTGTCCCTTAAGCTGCCAGATCAAATTTCTATTTGCATGATGGATTGATTACTCCATGTTCTTTCACACAGACAGGTTACACTGCATTAAATATGATCTTGGATATTTATCTTGGTTATTTATCTACCAACACCTTGTGCAGGGAACAGCTAAATGCATTACAGAAGATTGGAAACACATTCCAGGAGGCTTGTCTATGATTGAGGTGGGGGTTGATGGCTCTGTCTATGGGGTGAATAATGCTGGACAGGTGTTCCGCAGGTGTGTCTTCATAAACACATGGTTTATCATATTTTCATGGGAGTCAATCATTTTAGACTCGTAAAATATGTTTCTCCCCATTGCAGAGATTTCACATCTGATTGCACACCTGAAGGTAAAGGCTGGACCCCCATAAAGTTAGAAAACCATAGTAATCATTCTGTGCCTGTCAAACCATACAGTTTGTTTGATAAATAAATGTGGCGCCATGTAAGACACTGGCCACTGTTAAGTACTTTGTTTCTTCTTTTGTTTAGACCCCCCTTACAATTTGTGGTCTTCTATCATGAAACTCATTGCTAGCAGTACTGGAAAACACAGCGCTGTAGGCTAACTCCGGTAGAGTTAGTAAAATGTACATGATTTTGCCACTTGTGTATTACTGTTCCTAAGAGCTGCTTATTGTGTATTTTCAGGTGAGTTTCTGACCGTAAAAGGAAGCCTAACTTGTTAATAACTTTAACGTGTTCGAGTGGATTTAGTACACTTTTAACTGTAGTTCAAAGTAAGGCCAGATTAGTGGGAGCGTTGGTGGTTGGTCAACCATTATCGGAATCTTAAGTTTACGTTTTGCCATGAACTCCGGTATTAGATCTGCAAGCATATCGTGCAGAGAGTTAGTAAAATGTACATGATTTTGCCCCTCATGTATGACTGTGCCTAAGAGCTGCTTATTGTGTATTTTCAGAACAAAAATAAATATGTGGCACTGAAGAGTTCTGTCTCATCACTTTGTGCAACATATTTCTCGTTGCACTGTGTGCACAACATATTTTTGGCGAGTTCAGCCGGGAGGAAACGTCTCCTACACCAGCCTATCCAACCAAATTGAGTCAGGACTGAAAAAGGGGTATACAGAAACTGTCATTGAGGCTGTCATAAGAGCAGTGAGCCCAGGCCTTCATCTGAGAGAGCTACTGGAGATTAAGCGAAACCTGACACTCTCACTGAAGACTATTCTACAGGGCCACTACAAAGTTGATTCAACATCAGATCTGTTGCATAGTCTAATGAATATTACTCAAGATCCATAAGAATCAGTACAGAGTTTTTTGTTTAGGGCAATAGAAGTAAGGGAGAAATTACTCCGAACATCAGGTGATCAGAAGATGTCGATGAGCAGTTCAGCCAGGAATTAATACAAAAGAAATTCCTTTGCTCTGTAGAGACTGGACTTTTAAGTGACTGTAAAATTCCAAATCAAACCTCATCTCTGTTATCCCAACATTACAGACGAGATCTTGATAGACAGATTAGGCAAGGCTGCAAATTTAGAGCTTGAACAACAAAACAAGTTGAAGAAAACGATTACACCAAGGCCCCTGAAGCTGAACGAAATACAGACAGAGATGCCGGATTCGGGAGGAGAGGCACAAGGGAAGGAGGCAGTTGCATCACGCAAGAAGAAAAAGTAGGCACAGATTAAAGGGGCTGTGATAGACACTACCAAGGCCATCGAGGAACTCAGAGCAGATATGATGGAAATGACAAAGATGTTCTTTGAGACTATTTAGGCAGCCAAATCAGTCTCCTATGCTAATTTGACACCACGGTCAGCTGAGAGACGACCAAGGGGATGTAAGCCATGCCAGGTGAGAGGTGAGACGTGTAGTCATTGCTATCGCTGTGGGCAAGATGGCACCTTTCCGGATGTAGACAAAGAAAACCAGAACAGGGGCTGCTGAGTCGGGACCCCCAGTAGCTCTGTCTCCATTCTGGTCCAGCAGTGTCGGACCAATTGAGGAGCTGCTGGGCCCTGGAACATTAACTGGGTTGGCTGCCAATCAAACAGAGATTCCTTTTGATGGCTGGATAGAGGTTAGATTTAGTCTAAGCAGTAAACCACAGAACACAGAAATACTGCAAGTGCCCATGCTGGTAACTAGTGACTCTAATATAGCAGAAAACCCAATAATTGGGTTCAATGTCATTGAAGAGGTGATTAACACAGATTGTGACACACACAGATTGAAACTGAACTCAGTCCAGTTTGTAAGTGAGGCATTCACTATGTCTGTTAAAACAGCAAGGTCATTGATCAGTCTAATGCAGAGGGCAGATGTAGATGGGAATGTGGGGACTGTCCAGGTTGGCAAGAGAAACATACACCTGGCTGCTGATCATATAACAACCATCTATGCACTGGCACATGTTGGTAAAAAGTACATAGATGAGAGTCTGCTCTAGGTCCCTTGTATGTCAGCGCAAATGCCAGAAGGTTTAGTCACCCAAGTAGGCCTTGTCAGATCCACAGGTGAGCGAGAAGTGTACATTCGGTGTCCATTGCAAATACCAACATGCATCCAGTCACCCTTGGTGCAAGCCATTTTGGGCTACCTTCAAGTGATTAAGACTGCCTACCATGCTACTGCTGACCTCAGTCAAGGAGATATCATCCAAGGCAAGCTAGTTTCTAATGAGACAAAACACACCATGCAACATTGTGAAGCAGTAGTAAAGAGATCTCAGACACCGCGACCATGTAATGGTTGTATTCCCTCCCTTAACATGCACATTATACTGCATGATAAGACACCAGTGCGGAAGACGTATTTGTCTGTGCCAAAGCCCCTTCATCAGGAGTACCTCCAAGACTTATTGAATCAGGGGTGCATAAGCAAGTCCAGGTCACCATACTCCTCTCCTATAGTTTGTGTTAGGAAGAAGGATGGTAGCCTGAGGCTATGCTGTGACTACCGCGAGCTCAATCACAAATCAGTGCCAGACCGACACCCTATCCCCAGAATCCAGGATATGCTTGATTCGCTTCGTGGCAGTTCCTGGTTCTCTGTGCTTGGTCAGGGGAAGGCCTATCACCAGGGCTTCTTGGATGCTGAGAGCCAGCCACTAACACCCTTTGTAACACCATGGGGGCTGTACCAGTGGAACAGAATCCCTTTTGACCTCATCTCCGCTCCCGCAGAGTTTCAAAGGAACATGGAAGACTGCTTGGAAGGTCTGCGTGATGTCATCTGTCAGCCATTTAGTCCACTTAGATGACAACTTAGTCCATAGTTCCTCATTTGATGACCATGTCGATCACGTCAGAACTATCTGTGTGTTATATCAGAGGCAGGCAGGGAAGTCAGTGGTAGCATATGGGTCCAGAACTCTTACACACCCAGAGAGAAATTATCATATGCACTCTGGAAAATTTGAGTTTCTGGCATTAGGAGGAGGTGAGCCACAGTGTCATCAGTGCATCCATGCAGGGAGTGATGATGAAATCCAGTGACCCCCTGCTCTTGGCGAACGGGGTGGGTGTACAAACCCTAGACTTGCTGAGTGACACTACCATACAGTCTCCTAGCCAGATCTTCTCGCCACTGCAGATAAGAAAATGTCAAGAGAAAGAGGCAGACTTTCCAGACAGAGCATCCTGATGTAAGGCTTTTACTGAAGCTGTGGAACAAAAAAAAACCTAATAGACCCACCCGTGCACCCCTCTTGCCTATCAAGACAACACACCCATTCCAGTTAGTCTCAGTGGACTTTCTCCACTTGCAAACTTGCAAACATGCAAACAGGGATACGAATACATACTGGTAGTAATGGATCACTTGTGATCACCTGTTTGATGATTTTGTTCTGAAGTTTGGATTTCCTGAGAAAATCCACCACGACATGGGCAGGGAGTTTGAGAATCAGAGAGTCACAGGAAGCGTCCGGTGTGCGGGCTCACACCACCCCTTATCACCCGATGGGAAATGGGCAAGTGGAGAGATTTAATAGGACACTGCTATCCATGCTCCAATAATAGCCTATTCAGTAGCTGCAGCCCAACTCTACATGGATATCAGGAAATTCTTATCATGAAGCAGAGACAGTGACAGGGAGCTCACATTAACAGACTCTGACTGTTTATATTGGCATACATTCAGCATCAGCATGCATTAAAACCCTAAAAATCCCAGCAGTTTTTTCAGCAAGTTTTTCAGAGCTACGTATGCTTGTATACTACGTACCTATGACCGATTGACCATTAACTGAAGCGTACATAGTAACCAGCCATATGGCAGGAAATGCTCAGCACACCTGATATAAAGTTTATTTTCTTCCCAATGCAAAGTCAGACCCCCAATGACCAGGAGGGTTTGAGATCATGACAATGTGTCAGAAATTTACACCCATCACATAAAAAAATAAAACTTTAAAATATTTAATTAAACACCAGATTCTGCTATAGACTGCTATAGAGGGTACTTCTGCTCTGCATGAAGGGAGATTAGTGAACTCCCTCTTGTGCCCTTTGGGTTCCAAGAAGTGGCTTATCATGAATATCTTGCTCTACCGGTCTATGGTGGGTCTTCCTCCTGCATCCTGTAATCTGCTTCATTCCTGACCTCTTTCACATGTTCTCTTCTGATTTTCTTTCCACTTTCTTCCTGTAACATATTCTTTGAGCTCCCTCTGCACACGCTTCAGCTCAGTTAAGTCACCCTCCCTAAATGCCCTCTTCTTCTTGTCAAGGAGGTTTTTGACATGTGTTCTACCTCTGCATCTGAAACTCTTCCTTAGCTATGTTTTGGAGGCCTGTAAATAGTAAATAGCCAATATCAATATATTACCGGAGCATTTAAGGTCCTGGGTGGGCACAATTTAGTCTGCCCATGCCATAACATTGTACAGCTCAGTTGGTGTCATATTTCAGGCTGTGTCTCAGGCTGTGGGAGGCCATGCCATCTTAGGTGTCATTTTGCATTTTAATTGCATTATCTCCTTTATAGCCATGGAAGGATGATACAACAATTTTCTCTTCTGCCCTCCTAAAAGATGGCTGGGCTCTCTGTCATCATCAGTGTCCACATGTCCACATCCCTATTCTATGAGGATGATGATGGCTGTGCAGATGCATCATTCATTATGTCTTCAGCACACAATTCACCAACAAAGTTGGACTGTTTGAGTTTTGCAATCTCTGTGTATTGTTTACCTTGTCCATGTGCTTCTGTTTTGCTGTCTGTCCTGCCCCTTTCTCCCCTCCTGCTCTGCACCCGGCCCTCATGTCCTTGATCGCTGTAATGGGTTTCACCTGTCCCTTGTTTGTTACATTGCTCCCTTCCCTATATATTCCCCAGTTCTTCCTTTGCACTTTGTCTGATTGTCTGACCGTGTTCCTTGTCGTGAGTTGTTATTCTGATGTTTGATTCTCGTGCTTTTTGCCTGCGCCAGTGTTTTGCTTACCAGTGGATTACTTGTGTTCTGAACTCTGCCAACTTTGTTACTTTGGATTTATTTACAACGAACTATTGGATTTCTGCTTTTTGCAACTGCCTGTTTGTGTTTAGTTTAATTTTCACAGACTTGATCTTTTGTGTGTTTTTTTGTCAGGTCACCATACTCCTCTCCTATAGTTTGTGTTAGGAAGAAGGATGGTAGCCTGAGGCTATGCTGTGACTACCGCGAGCTCAATCACAAATCAGTGCCAGACCGACACCCTATCCCCAGAATCCAGGATATGCTTGATTCGCTTCGTGGCAGTTCCTGGTTCTCTGTGCTTGGTCAGGGGAAGGCCTATCACCAGGGCTTCTTGGATGCTGAGAGCCAGCCACTAACACCCTTTGTAACACCATGGGGGCTGTACCAGTGGAACAGAATCCCTTTTGACCTCATCTCCGCTCCCGCAGAGTTTCAAAGGAACATGGAAGACTGCTTGGAAGGTCTGCGTGATGTCATCTGTCAGCCATTTAGTCCACTTAGATGACAACTTAGTCCATAGTTCCTCATTTGATGACCATGTCGATCACGTCAGAACTATCTGTGTGTTATATCAGAGGCAGGCAGGGAAGTCAGTGGTAGCATATGGGTCCAGAACTCTTACACACCCAGAGAGAAATTATCATATGCACTCTGGAAAATTTGAGTTTCTGGCATTAGGAGGAGGTGAGCCACAGTGTCATCAGTGCATCCATGCAGGGAGTGATGATGAAATCCAGTGACCCCCTGCTCTTGGCGAACGGGGTGGGTGTACAAACCCTAGACTTGCTGAGTGACACTACCATACAGTCTCCTAGCCAGATCTTCTCGCCACTGCAGATAAGAAAATGTCAAGAGAAAGAGGCAGACTTTCCAGACAGAGCATCCTGATGTAAGGCTTTTACTGAAGCTGTGGAACAAAAAAAAACCTAATAGACCCACCCGTGCACCCCTCTTGCCTATCAAGACAACACACCCATTCCAGTTAGTCTCAGTGGACTTTCTCCACTTGCAAACTTGCAAACATGCAAACAGGGATACGAATACATACTGGTAGTAATGGATCACTTGTGATCACCTGTTTGATGATTTTGTTCTGAAGTTTGGATTTCCTGAGAAAATCCACCACGACATGGGCAGGGAGTTTGAGAATCAGAGAGTCACAGGAAGCGTCCGGTGTGCGGGCTCACACCACCCCTTATCACCCGATGGGAAATGGGCAAGTGGAGAGATTTAATAGGACACTGCTATCCATGCTCCAATAATAGCCTATTCAGTAGCTGCAGCCCAACTCTACATGGATATCAGGAAATTCTTATCATGAAGCAGAGACAGTGACAGGGAGCTCACATTAACAGACTCTGACTGTTTATATTGGCATACATTCAGCATCAGCATGCATTAAAACCCTAAAAATCCCAGCAGTTTTTTCAGCAAGTTTTTCAGAGCTACGTATGCTTGTATACTACGTACCTATGACCGATTGACCATTAACTGAAGCGTACATAGTAACCAGCCATATGGCAGGAAATGCTCAGCACACCTGATATAAAGTTTATTTTCTTCCCAATGCAAAGTCAGACCCCCAATGACCAGGAGGGTTTGAGATCATGACAATGTGTCAGAAATTTACACCCATCACATAAAAAAATAAAACTTTAAAATATTTAATTAAACACCAGATAGATTCTGCTATAGACTGCTATAGAGGGTACTTCTGCTCTGCATGAAGGGAGATTAGTGAACTCCCTCTTGTGCCCTTTGGGTTCCAAGAAGTGGCTTATCATGAATATCTTGCTCTACCGGTCTATGGTGGGTCTTCCTCCTGCATCCTGTAATCTGCTTCATTCCTGACCTCTTTCACATGTTCTCTTCTGATTTTCTTTCCACTTTCTTCCTGTAACATATTCTTTGAGCTCCCTCTGCACACGCTTCAGCTCAGTTAAGTCACCCTCCCTAAATGCCCTCTTCTTCTTGTCAAGGAGGTTTTTGACATGTGTTCTACCTCTGCATCTGAAACTCTTCCTTAGCTATGTTTTGGAGGCCTGTAAATAGTAAATAGCCAATATCAATATATTACCGGAGCATTTAAGGTCCTGGGTGGGCACAATTTAGTCTGCCCATGCCATAACATTGTACAGCTCAGTTGGTGTCATATTTCAGGCTGTGTCTCAGGCTGTGGGAGGCCATGCCATCTTAGGTGTCATTTTGCATTTTAATTGCATTATCTCCTTTATAGCCATGGAAGGATGATACAACAATTTTCTCTTCTGCCCTCCTAAAAGATGGCTGGGCTCTCTGTCATCATCAGTGTCCACATGTCCACATCCCTATTCTATGAGGATGATGATGGCTGTGCAGATGCATCATTCATTATGTCTTCAGCACACAATTCACCAACAAAGTTGGACTGTTTGAGTTTTGCAATCTCTGTGTATTGTTTACCTTGTCCATGTGCTTCTGTTTTGCTGTCTGTCCTGCCCCTTTCTCCCCTCCTGCTCTGCACCCGGCCCTCATGTCCTTGATCGCTGTAATGGGTTTCACCTGTCCCTTGTTTGTTACATTGCTCCCTTCCCTATATATTCCCCAGTTCTTCCTTTGCACTTTGTCTGATTGTCTGACCGTGTTCCTTGTCGTGAGTTGTTATTCTGATGTTTGATTCTCGTGCTTTTTGCCTGCGCCAGTGTTTTGCTTACCAGTGGATTACTTGTGTTCTGAACTCTGCCAACTTTGTTACTTTGGATTTATTTACAACGAACTATTGGATTTCTGCTTTTTGCAACTGCCTGTTTGTGTTTAGTTTAATTTTCACAGACTTGATCTTTTGTGTGTTTTTTTCCCCCAAGACTTCTTTGACCTTTTTGTTGGATTATCTTTTGGATCTTCTGAACTTTGTCCCTTTTTTGAATTTATCCCTGACTTGTTGTAATAAACTTTTTGCATCGATCTGCTTTTGGGTCCCATTTAGTCTGTCACAGTACAATCAGACCAAGAAGATGGACCCAGCAGATCCAGGACATTTTTCTTCGGCCATCCAGCAACATGGGTCTCTGCTGGGCCAGCATCAGGCGCTAATTGAAGACCTTAGAGCCGATGTAAGGAGTCTCATTTCCAGAGTTCAGCCACTCCAATCGACCATGGGTCTTTCCGTGCAGCCTGAATCTCCGGTACCAATCGCTCAAGCAGCATCGTTGATCCACGAGCCTAGATTGCCTCCACCCGAGAGGTACGCTGGTGAGCCTGGTACCTGTCGTTCATTTTTGTCCCAGTGTTGCTTGATTTTTAGCCTCCAACCCGGGTCATTCTCCACTGAGCGAGCCAAGGTGGCTTACGTCATCACCCAGTTGTCGGGGCGAGCTCGAGAGTGGGGAACGGCTGTTTGGGAAGTGGAGTCCCCAGCCTGTGATGATTTCCGAGAATTCGCCTCTGAAATGAAGCGAGTCTTCGACCGCTCCAAACACGGACACGAAGCCGCACGCGAATTGCTCCATCTACGCCAGGGTTCCCGATCAGTTTCGGATTTTGCCATTGATTTCCAGACCCTGGCGATCTCATTAGGCTGGGGTAAAAAGGCTCTGTTTGACACCTTCCTAAACTGTCTCTCGGAGGAGTTAAAAAATGAGTTGGTTTCCCATGACCTGCCTGAGACCTGCGAGGGCCTGGTCGATCTGGCCATCCGCGTCGATACGAGGCTGCAGCAACGTCGACGTTTCAGGGCATCCGGGGCTGTGGGTGGAGTAACCACCCGTCTCGCTACCTCTTCTTCTCCACCTCCCATCATGCCAACTCCGGAGCCGATGCAGGTGGACCGGACTCGCCTGAGCGTGGAGGAGAGATGGCGAAGACTACAAGCCCGCCTATGCCTATACTGTGGTAAGCCTGGACACTACCTTGCCGCTTGCCCGGTAAAAGCCCACGCTCACCCGTGAGAGGGGTACGGGTGAGCGTCACTTCAACCAACCCCTCACCCACCCAGCGGACCCTCCTTCTGGCCGTCCTGACCTGGGGAACACAACGACGAGAGACAGAGGTTCTCATCGATTCGGGTGCAGAGGAAAGCTTCATCGACGCCGGCCTGGTGAACCAGTGGGGGCTTCCTGTCGAAGATCTCAAGGTGCCCCTGGTAGCTAACGCCTTAACGGGGGCCAAGCTGGCAACTGTCCATCAGGTCACCATACCGGTGAATCTCTGCCTTCTCGACACCCATTGTGAACCAATTAGATTATAGACTCTCCTGATTCCCCTGTACTCCTAGGACATCCCTGGCTAATCAAACATAACCCCCATATCGACTGGGTAGAGAGCCGCATACTTGCATGGTCCCCCTTCTGTCAGTCTAACTGTGTTATTCCACCCAGCATTTCTGTGAGGTCTGTTCCTGTCCAACCCGAGGAATTCCCCGATCTGTCTGCTGTACCCCCAAATTACATGGATCTAAAGTCCGTTTTTAGCAAGTCCCGTGCTTCTTCCTTGCCCCCTCACCGACCCTATGACTGTCCACCTCCTCCCTGGCACCTCCCCACCTAAGGGGCGTATTTAATCTCTTTCCCGCGCCGAGACGGAGGCCATGGACAAGTACATACGGGAGTCCCTTGCTGCAGGCATAATCCGCCCTTACTCGTCCCCTGCTGGAGCGGGCTCCTTTTTTGTGTCCAAGAAGGACGGCTCGCTTCGACCGTGCATAGACTATCGTGGTCTGAATAATGTGACTATTAAGAATCGTTATCCTCTCCCCCTCATGTCAGCTGCCTTTGAGCTCCTGCAAGGGGCCAAAGTTTTCACAAAATTAGACCTGCGGAACGCCTACCACCTGGTCCGCATACGTGAGGGGGATGAGTGGAAAACAGCTTTCAACACCACTTCCGGACACTACGAGTATCTTGTCATGCCTTTTGGCCTCACTAACGCCCCCGCCGTTTTTCAAACACTGCTTAATGACATCCTCAGAGACTTATTAAATTGTTTTGTGTTTGTGTTTCTGGATGACATCTTAATTTTCTTTAAGTCCCTGTCTGAGCACATCACCCACGTCCGCACGGTCCTGAGACGTCTGCTTGAGAATCAACTCTACGTAAAAGCTGAGAAATGTGAGTTTCATCAGGAGTCGGTCTCCTTCCTCGGCCACGTCATCTCCCCGGGGTCCATCCATATGGACCAGCAGAAGGTGAGGGCGGTTTTGGAGTGGCCTACACCCACCACTCGTCAAAGGCTGCAGAGTTTTCTAGGTTTCGCCAATTTCTACCGGCAATTCATTCGAAACTTCAGCACCATCGCCGCTCCACTCACTGCCCTGACCTCCTCGAAGGTCAGGTTTTCCTGGTCATCTGAAGCAGAGAAAGCCTTCGATGAACTGAAGAGGCGCTTCACTTCGGCCCCTATTCTGACCCAGCCTGATCCCGAGCGTCAATTTATCGTTGAGGTCGATGCCTCCGAAGTGGGCGTCGGAGCAGTCCTTTCTCAACGCTCCTCCAAGGATAACCGTATCCACCCGTGTGCCTTCTTCTCACATCGTCTCTCACCTGCGGAACAGAACTATGATGTGGGGAACCGGGAGCTTTTAGCCGTCAAGTTAGCCCTGGAGGAGTGGAGGCACTGGCTGGAGGGCGCCCCGGTACCGTTCCTCGTCTGGACAGATCATAAAAATTTACAGTATATTAGTCAAGCTAAGAGATTAAACCCCCGACAGGCACGTTGGTCCCTATTTTTCTCCCGTTTCAACTTCACTCTCTCTTACCGTCCTGGCCACAAGAACACTAAACCCGATGCATTATCCCGACAGTTTACTTCTTGCAAAGAGAGCCCTGATCCAGACCCTATCATCCCATCTAATCGTATTGTTGGAGCGGCCTGCCTCGACATTGAGTCGCTCGTTGTGGCGGCTCAAGCAGACGAGGCGGGTCCCAGTCAGTGTCCTGCTAATCGCCTGGATGTTCCCAGTTCTGTTCGTTTACAGGTCCTGCAGTGGGGGCACTCTTCTCAACTCGCCTGCCATCCCGGATCCAGTAGAACCCAAGCCTTCATTGGGAGACGCTTCTGGTCGCCATCCATCAAGAATGATGTCATCCGTTTCGTCCAGTCCTGTCCTACGTGCGCACAAAATAAAACCTCCAACCAACCACCTGCCAGACTGCTTCAACCACTAACTGTACCCCGAAGGCCCTGGTCCCACATTGCCCTAGACTTTGTGACTGGTTTGCCCCCTTCTGACGGTAACACCACCATTCTCACTATTGTTGATCGTTTTTCCAAGTCAGTTCATTTTGTTCCCCTGCCTGTTCTCCCCTCAGCCAAAGACACTGCCCAACTCATGATTCAACATGTCTTCCGTATCCATGGTCTCCCCGTAGAAGTGGTTTCCGACAGAGGGCCCCAGTTCACCTCTTCTTTTTGGAAAGCCTTTTGCAAATTGCTTGGTGCCTCTGTTTGTCTCTCTTCTGGTTTTCACCCACAGAGCAATGGTCAATCCGAGAGGGCTAACCAATCTTTAGAGACCGTGCTGCGCTGCATGGTTTCCCAGAACCCTTCCGCCTGGAGCCGACAGCTACCTTGGGTCGAATATGCCATCAACTCCCACATATCATCCGCCACAGGCAAATCCCCCTTCGAGTGCTCCTTGGGTTACCAACCCCCGTTGTTCCTGGACCAGGAGGAGGAGGTCGGGGTACCATCCGCGGAGGGATTCATCCGGCGCTGTCTGCGGACCTGGAGGCGTACCCGCACCACCCTTCTCCGTTCGGCTGCCCGGATGAAGACCCAGGCCGACAGACGTCGCCCCCGAGCCCCCTCCTACCGTCAGGGTCAACGGGTGTGGTTGTCCACACGAGACCTGCCCCTGAGGGTCGAATCCCGCAAGCTTTCCCCACGGTTTATCGGCCCATTTCCCATCACCAAGATCATCAGTCCCACAGCCGTCCGCCTAAAACTCCCTTTTCCTTTACGCCGCATCCACCCCACCTTTCATGTTTCCCGCATTAAACCCTTTATCTGTAGCCCCATGCACCCATCCCCTGCTCCGTCGCCAACACCCTACCTCAACCAAAGGGACGCCAGGAGGCGTCCGTTAGAGGGGGGGTACTGTCATGATCCTGCTCTCGACAATCCGGCCACCTACTGGACTGTTTGAGTTTTGCAATCTCCATGTATTGTTTACCTTGTCCATGTGCTTCTGTTTTGCTGTCTGTCCTGCCCCTTTCTCCCCTCCTGCTCTGCACCCGGCCCTCATGTCCTTGATCGCTGTAATGGGTTTCACCTGTCCCTTGTTTGTTACATTGCTCCCTTCCCTATATATTCCCCAGTTCTTCCTTTGCACTTTGTCTGATTGTCTGACCGTGTTCCTTGTCGTGAGTTGTTATTCTGATGTTTGATTCTCGTGCTTTTTGCCTGCGCCAGTGTTTTGCTTACCAGTGGATTACTTGTGTTCTGAACTCTACCAACTTTGTTACTTTGGATTTATTTACCACGAACTATTGGATTTCTGCTTTTTGCAACTGTCTGTTGTGTTTAGTTTAATTTTCGCGGACTTGATCTTTTGTGTGTTTTTTCCCCCAAGACTTCTTTGACCTTTTTGTTGGATTATCTTTTGGATTTTTTGATCTTCTGAGCTTTGTCCCTTTTTTGAATTTATCCCTGACTTGTTGTAATAAACTTTTTGCATTGATCTGCTTTTGGGTCCCATTTAGTCTGTCACACTGTGGACACTATAAAAGGTGCCTATGTTTTCTCAGAGAGTTATCTTCAAATGAATGAGCCATGACTCTCCATATTGCAACTCTTCTCTTTGCCCTGCAAAGCCTGCTGCCTTCTTGCACTGGTAAGTTCCTCTGTCTACTTTGGGTATCTGATTGTTTCTCAGTCCTCTACATGTTCTCCATCTCCGCTTGTTCACCCTTCACTATACCTGTGTACCTTATTTTTGCAGCATATACTTGTCGACAGGTCCCTGGCAGCCTGGTACAGATTGATGCTGGTAATGGACAAGTATTTGGGGTGAACCAGAATGATGACATCTACACACTGTATGGATCGTCATGGACACAGTTGCCAGGCAAACTTGCACATGTCACTGTGGGCTCCGCAGGAGTCTGGGGAGTTACCAGAACCAACGTTATTTACAAACTTGTTGGAGCTGACTGGCTAAATGTACCTGGTAGGACTCATTCCAATACTACTGAATAATGGGTAAAAACATTTTAGACTGAAATATAACATAGCAGTTACCTTCATGTTTTTGTATGGTTTTTACTGAAATTTTCATCTCTGTTTTGTAACACTGTGTCTCAAAACTGAAGATGGACAAATTCTGAAAGTTCTATGAGGTGTGATTTGTCTGTTAACAGATCTTTTCTTGATTTGGAACTAATGATAAGTTGATTTGTTGTTGACCAGGGCTTTTGAAGCAAATTGATGCTGGTGGAAGCCGATTTGTGTCAGGAGTTAATCATGATTCCATCTTTTGTCTTCCGATGGACTATACAATTGGCTATATTAAAGCTGGCAGTGATGCCAGCTGGGTTCATATTCCTGGTGGTCTCAAGTACTACAGCTGTGGCCCTTACAGCTGCTGGGGTGTTAACAAAGATGATCAAATCTATGTTAGAAATGTAAGGTTGGAATGGACAAATTTCCAAAAATGGGAAATATGACAGTAGCCTAATTTATTTTCCTTGTCACCACTTTTTGGCTCATCTAGGGGGTGAATTCCAATGAATGTCAGGGAACAGAAGATTGGAAACACATTCCAGGAGGCTTGTCTATGATTGAGGTGGGGGTTGATGGCTCTGTCTATGGGGTGAATTCTGCTGGACAGGTGTACCGCAGGTGTGTCTTCATAAACACATGGTTTATCATTTTTTCATGGGAATCAATCATTTTAGACTTGTAAAGTATATTTCTCCCTATTGCAGAGATTTCACATCTGACTGCAGACCTGAAGGTAAAGGCTGGACCCACATACCTGTCTACAGCGGCCAGGTGAAGCATGTGTCCTATGATATGGGTCATCTCTGGCTTGTCCTGAACAATGGCAACATCTTCGATTGCACCGAATGAGCTGTCCTTCAATTCTTCCAGAGATGACAGCCCTGCTGGACAAACCCTGCAGCTTCATAAATTTGTAAATCACCAAACCTCTTCATCATTTTCATTAGCCTGTGTCTCTTATCTAGCTAAAGTTAGAAAACCATAGTAATCATTCTGTGCCTGTCAAACCATACAGTTTGTTTGATAAATAAACACATCTGATCTATTGTTCATTGAAAGTATATGGAGAAAATTAGGTGGCTCTGTCTTTACATTTTAATTTAAAGAACTGATTGTCTTCAAGAATAATCAATGATTCTGTCTCTTTTGTCATCAATAAAGTATATAATGCCTCATTATGCCTCCTGTTCATTTATACTGCTTCTTTAGCACTACTGAGTTACACAGGTATAGTGTTGTCTTCCTTGCACAGGTTGCACAGGTGAGAAGTACTGTATCTCTGGTGGTATAAAAGGTTGTCTACTTTGATGTTAGAAATTTTATAGCTACCTGGGTAGTCTTGCCACTAACATGATATTGGGTGCAGGCTGTAACCAAAGTCCTTGGTAGAATATATGTTCAGACATGCTGGAGTTCCCCTTTAACAGTGACAACTGGAAGTAGACCTTTCCACAAATGCATAACACTTTGCTGTTATCCAGTTGTTAGCTAAGAAAGCTGCAACCTCATATTTTTTTTTACTTTGGTCACAATTATGACACAAGTTCTGTGTTATTCTGCTTCTGTAAGTGGCTTTACACCTATAATGTAACTTTCATGCTGTTTCCATGCCAGATAGTAATCTTTAGGTTACATCAGTAGAACAGGAGATCAAGTTAGAAGCAGAAATAGAGGAAAAGTTGTATTTTACTATGAAGTGCCTCAATGCAGAGACAGCACACTTCACATAAAGAGCCACCAACTGCTCTACAAAGAAATAGCCTCACTTTAAGTGAAATAACTGGTGAAGTTAGTGTTGTATGACTGAATCTCTTTTCACTGGAGGTGGCTTCTGAGCAGTTTTTTTTTTTTTTTCTGTTGTTGTTGTAACAACGCATAACCCAGAATCTCAGAATTTTGAAAGAAATTTAGCAGAAAACTGTCTGCATCAGAGAAATAAAATGCTAGACTCCTCATCTAGACCTGTAGGTCAAGGCAGATAATATCTTACAATACATATCTTATGGTATGAACAAAACCCTGTGTTTCAAATATGATGAAATATGTCCCTGTGATGTTTTGCATGTGCTGCAAGTATCTGAGAAAAAAAAAAACTTTAGTCATTGTCCTTTAAGCTGCCAGACCACATTTCTCTCTGCATGACGGATAGATTACTCCATGTTCTTTCACACAGACAGATTACACTGCATTAAATATGATCTTGGATTGTACTAGAAGCTGTCTACACAGAAGGCAAAGGAGTTGAATATATAATGTCTTACATCACCAAACATACCGCACATGAGCTGCAGACAGTAATTCTTGACGCGCATGACATGAGATGTAGTTGTAGAGATGTAGGGAGCATCAAGTTATGCATATTATATCAACAATGAATTTGTATGAATTATGAATTACACAATGACATGAACTATACAAAATGTTAAATGGTATTAAACAAAATGTAAATTGCAACCATAAATTGTACCTATTTTCACTTATGCTTTATGGCTCTTACATATCCGGCACCTAATTGTGTAATCTGTAAGATTAAACAATTATCAAGCCATTAAGTCAAAACTACCAATAGACTACAAATAATCATCTTTAACTAAAATCAGTCTTTTCCCTCTCCTCTTATCATTTTGTCCTTTGTCTTTATATATCTTCTTGCAATAAGCATAACTTATGCACAGATCTATCTAGGGTGGTGTTTTTTGTCTGTAACCTCACACGACGTAAAGTTCCACTGGAGTCAGGTAAGGATTGTACTATTCTTCCCATGACCCACGTGTTTCGTGGGGATGAACTGTTGACTACTAGCACCACAAAAAGTTCCTTTTTTGTCTCGTCCACTTTTGATGTTCCTGGAGAAGGGGGAGGTATTCATAAGTCCAGCTGCGCCAGAATAGATCCGCAAGATATTGCACTTGCCTCTAATGCTTTCTTGCGTATAGATCATCCTTGTTGAAGATTCCTGTTGGCATGTTGGGCTGTGTCTTCATTAACAGCAGGTGGTTGGGAGTCAGAGGCTCTATGTCATGTGGATCTGACACGCTTGTTATGGGTTGTCCATTTATTATGCTTTCAACCTCACAAAGAAGGGTTTCATCTGTGAGGGTCTGTTCCTTTAATAGAGCGCTGAGAATCCTATGCACTGTATGGATTTGTTGCTCCCAAATCCCTCCCTGATGTGAAAATCCATTTGATGCTCTTTTGCATCTTCTTCTATCTCTGATTGGTTTAGGTTTTTCACGGCCTCTTTCAATTCCTTCTCGGCACCAACAAAATAAGTGCCATTGTCGGAACGGATTATAGAGACCTGTCCTCTTCGACTTATAAAACGGCGGAGGACATTGATACAGGCAATTGTGTCAAGACTATCAGCCACCTCGATATGCACTGCCCTGATGGTGAGGCGGGTGAAGATCACATCATACCTTTTTACAGTGCTCCGGCCCCGTTTCACTTCAAATGAGCCGAAACAGTCAATTCCAACATTGGTGAATGGCAGCTTGTCTGGTAAAAGACGATCTTCTGGCAGAGGTGCCATTTTCTCAACTATCGTAATATTGAAGTAATTTGTCTAAACAGTGTCGTGGAAAACCACCTTAATGCTTGCAAATCCCACAAATAAATGTCCTAACCCACCCAACACACTTGGTCTAAACCAAGAACTCACTGTTGGAGTAAAGTTGTTGACGAAGACTTTATTCACAATACCAGCAAAGTATACAAGAGACAATTGCACAAAGTATAAGTGCTGAGCAGTGTGAAGGAGATCTGCTGCAGAGAGGATACCTTTTACCTTGAGAGTTGATCAGGCTCTGACTGTCCCTTCCAAAATAATAACCTAAATAACCTTTATGCTGCTAGAATCCCCCAGAGGCCTCCCCTGGACCACATGCGTCATATTAATTAATGCAAGAGGCCTCGGCCCTGTTCATATTGGTGGAATTCCTTGCCCATCCGGTTATTAAAAAACTATTATTCTTCCTTGCTGGGCGTTTCAGTCTGACGTGTACATTCTTACACTAGGCTCTTATTTTGATGTATACTTCTTATGTTGGCTATTATTTCTATGATTCATATTCTCCTCATGTAACCAGAACCCATCTACACCATGGTTCTCATGTGTACAGCATCTATTCGTATCATGGTTCTCATCTGAACAACACCCATTGAACAGCGGATCCCTCTCACTGCCACATATCATGGTGTCCACCCAATGCATAACATTCTTCAAACATGTCATGGTATCCACCCAAACTGAGGTATCTCATGCACAATACATGTCATGGAATCTACCCAGATCTAGGCATCACAGGCTTCAAAACATCTTCCTGCATTAAATCTTGTCTGTTGAGCTGTTTAGGGCCTTGTGTCCTCTACTTGAACTACCCAAGTCTCTACTCTCTTTCCCTCTTTCTCTGCCTGAAATGCTTCGGCCTTCTGGGTTACCATTAAGATGTTGCAAACCACCCTTCTTTCATATGTTAGTATAAGCATTACACTCTCAAGTTAATATTGTATATACCAGAATACTATATTCTTTATGATAATAATATTTCCACAACAGTCAAGCTTTTCTTCAGTTGTGATGGTGTTTACTATCATATTCTTAACTTCTGGATCATTCTGCAGGTTCAATTCAGTTTTAATTCAGTTTTATTTATACAGCGCCTTTTACAATAGTATTGTCTCGTGGCGCTTCACAGAAGGAGCACCCAAGAGCAACAGGGGCAAGGAAAAACTCTTTATGTTCAGTTAATCTAAGAAGAAACCTTGGGCAGATCTACGACTCAAGGGGCTAACCCAACTGCCAGGGGTCATGGAGAAAAATTACAGTCAGTAGTAACCATGACAGACTATAAGTTGCCTATGGTTTTAGCTAAGGTTCATAATAGTTCATAATAGAGTATTACCCTACATGGTAGTCAGTCTATAGGTGGTTATCAGGAATTATGGCTGGACAATGTAGCAGCAGCCAGGCATAGTGACAAACTCAAAGGAATGAGATGGGTCATGTAACAGTAAGGGTCCATTTGACAGCACCATTGTGAGGGGGGGGGGTCAATCACAAAGCCTCAGGAAGGGGAGTCGGGCCCAGCATCGGCGTCCAGGAAGGTCCTCTGTGATGGGGAATCGGTCCTGACATGGGCCTCCCGTAGTGTTGTTGTAGTCCACTCAGGAGAGTCCACCAGAATGAGGCAGGGATGACACTCAGCAAAGATAATTGTGGACAGAGGAAAATAGTGAATTAGGCCAGGCTCACACATCAGAAAGCAAATGTGTAATTTGGGAATACCTATATGTGTGTTTGCTTTCTGATTTATATTTATATATATATATATATATATATATATATATATATATATATATATATATATATATATAAATATTGAGAGAGAGCTGAGAGAGAGAGAGAGAGAGAGATGTACGGCATGACACATGAAGGTTGTGTGGCGGCACTAGGCTATAGCAGCATAACTAAGGTATGATGCATGGTAACCCAGCACCACTGCAGGGATGGTCAGTGGCTGCCATGCCTCGCAAGTGGGGGCAACAGCAGAGGCAGTCCCTTCCAAAAGACCCATGAGAAGTGATGATTTGCCATGCACCATCCCTAACTATGGGAAACAGTAGAGGAAGGTTTTAAGTCTAGACTTAAAGTATTGAGAGTGTCCACTTGTCAAATGTGGCTGACTATTCCACAGGAGGGGTGCAGGGTAACAGAAGGCTCTTCCTCCTATGGTAGATTTTCATATTCTTGGGATTACAAGGAGACCAGCATTTTGGGATCTTAGGGTTCTAGGAGGGTGGTAAGGGACAAGTAAGTCTTTAATATATGTTGGTGCATCGCCCTTGAGGGCTTTGTAGGTTAGGAGGAGTATTTTAAAATCAATTTGACTTTTAATAGGGAGCCAATGTAGGGAAGCAAGAATAGGAGAGATATGTTCATATTTTTTAGCCCTGGTGAGTGTTCGGACTGCAGCATTTTGTATTAGTTGTAGGTTTTTGATGCAAGTATTGTTACACCCAGAGAACAGAACATTGCAATAATCGAGCCTGAAAGTAATAAATGCGTGTATTAATTTTTCAGCATCCTTAAAGGATAGGAACTTTCTAACCTTAGCAATATTTCGTAGGTAGAAAAAAGATGTTTTTGAAATGTGTTTTACATGACTATTTAGAGAGAGGTCCTGGTCAATAATTACACTTTTGCATTACATGACAGTGACAGGCCACTGAGTAATTTTTGGTGATGGGGTAGAGTGTTGGTCAGCTGTTTAGGGCCAATCATCATAACTTCAGTTTTATCAGAATTTAAACAAAGGAAATTATTAGTCATCCAGGTTTTTATGTCTAGGAGACATGCATCAAGTTTAGTCATTGGCATATAGTCATTAGGCTTCATAGAAAGGTAAAGCTGGGTATCATCAGCATAGGAGTGGAAAGTAATACCATGTTTCCTTATAACAGATCCTAGAGGTAACATGTACAGGGAGAACAGCAGGGGACCTAGCACTGAGCCTTGGGGTACACCAAACTTTACTTTGGTATGGGTTGATGACTCATTATGAGCGTGTACAAACTGGTAGCGACCAGAGAGGTATGATTTGAACCAGGCTAATGCAGTGTCTTTGATGCCTATCATGTGTTCAAGTCTGTGTAGTAGGATACCATGGTCAATAGTGTCAAAGGCAGCACTAAGATCCAGTAGATTAATATTGATATATATCCATTATCAGATGCGATAAGGAAGACTTTTGAAGACTTTAACTAGGGCTGATTCTGTGCTATGATTAGTTCTAAAGCCTGACTGGAAGGTTTCCTGGATATTATTGTCATTTAAGAAGCTATAGACTTGCTTAGACACTATTTTCTCAAGTATTTTTGGTCTGTAATTAGCAAGGACATCAGGATCAAGGTTTGGTTTTTTAATTCATGGTTTAATAACAGATGTCTTGAAAGATTTTGGGACATGCCCAGCTTATAATTTTAAGAATCGTCTCAGCCAATAGAGGGAGAGCTGCCTTAAGAAGATCAGTTGGGATAGGGTCCAATAAGCATGTTGAGGCTTTAGCTTAAGAGATCAAAGATGTAATTTCTGATATATTGGTGGGTGTGAATGAATCAAAGTATGCTACAGGTTGACTAGAGCTAGCTGTAACTATTACATGTGGTCCAACTGGATTTGAGGTTACAAGGGAGTTGTTTATTTTAAGTCTAATACATTAAATTTTGTCATTAAAATAGTCCATGAAGTCCTGGCTGCTTAGACTTATTGGAATGGAATGGGACACCTCAATCCTGCTTTTTGTTAAACGGGATATAGTGTTAAAAAGGAATTTTGGATTATTTTTATTATTGTGTATAAGGGGTGTCTTGTACACTCTATATTGTGTCTTGTACTCTTTTAAGCTATCTTTCCAAGCAAGGCGGAACACTTAAAGTTTAGTGGCATACAATTTCCTTTCAAGTCTACAAGCAGCTTGTTTCAGTAAGCGAGTCTGTGTGGTATACCTTGGGGCAATTTTTTCTTGTTTCCTAGTTTTTTTTTTGAGTGGTGCAATTGTGTTGAATGTGGAGTATAGTACATTTACAACACTGTCAGTTAATTGATCAACTTGGGTTGGGCTTGGCATAGAGCCTTCTAATAAAGGGCTATATTGGCTCAGCAGCTCAAGGAGAGATGGAATTTTTGCTATGAAGTCATCTGTAGTTTTGGGAGTTATGTTTCTAGTGTAGTAGTAGACTGAGTTAGGTGCTACATAGTCTAATATGATTTTTAAAGTTAATAAGTAGTGGTCAGTTAGTGTAGAGTGTTGAGGTAGGGTTGTAAGTTGTTCTATTTGTACTCCATGTGTCAGAACAAGATCAAGGGTGTGGTTACCTTGATGTGTAGGTGTGTTTACATTTTGGCAGAAGCCAATGTGATCAAGCAGAGATTGGAAACTAATTCCCAGGCTATCGTTTGCAACATCGATGTGGATATTAAAATCACCTAATATGATTATGTTTTCTGTTTTAATGACTAGAGAGGACAGGAAGTCAGAGAATTCTGATAAGAATTCAGTGTAGGGACCTGGAGGTCTATATAATGTTACAATTGTTAAGGGTTTAGCACCATTCCCATCAGGATGAATCAAGTTAAGGACAAGAACTTCAAAAGATTTACAAATATAATCAAGCTTAGGGGCCATAATGAGATTTGAATTGTGAATTGTGGCTACTCCACCACCACGGCCATACCTATGTGGTATGTGATAATTTAGATGACTGGGGGGGGTAGCTTCATTTAGTGGGAGGTATTCATCAGGTTTTAGCCAGGTTTCTGTAAGACAGAGTATGTCAATTTGATTATCAGAAATAAGTTAATTATTAAAGTCGTCTTTGAGGAGAGCGAACAAATATTTAATAAGCCAAATTTCAGTTGTGATTTCTGGCTACATTTTTTTTGTCTCTGGTTTTATTTTTGTGAGGTTGGTATAATTTATACCTCTACTGGGTTGTTTTGAAAACGTTTTCGTCGCGGAGACAGTGGGGCGGCAGAGAACTGTGTAGGACAGAATTTTCTGCTACCTGGACCAAACTCTGGTTCGTCAGGAACAAGCCTGAGTTTAAGTGACGGTCAATGTTCCTAGAAAGGAGCTCAGCACCCATCCGAGACGGATGGATACCATCTCGATTCAGAAGTCCAGGCTTTCCCCAGAAGGAGCTGAAGTTATCGATGAAGCCCGCATTGTTATCGGCACACCATCCTGACAACCATTGGTTCAGTGAAAAACCTCTGCTGAGCATTTCTTCACCGCGTTTAATAGGTATGGGACCAGAGAAAGTTACAGAGTCTGACATTGTTTGTGCCAACCTGCACAACTCGTTTTGCTGATCTCCGACTGCCTTAATCGAACGTCGTTAGTGCCAGTATGGATAACTATCCGGGGGTACTTCATTACTTGTTTAGCCGCCAGCACTTTTACATAGGCTTCGATGTCGCTTGCTCTAGCCCCAGAGATTGAAGTGACTACAGCCAACGGAGTCGCTAGATTCACATTTCGAACAGTAGAAGCGCCAATTACCAGAGTTTTGTCTTAGTTGGAGGAGTTACTTAGGGGGGAGAATCGATTAGAAACATGAAGTGGTTGGTGGTGTGCAGGGGGTTTTGTTCGCAATCCACGAAAGTAGAAATCACATGTCGTGGAAAAACAACCTTAATGCTTGCAAACCCCACAAATCAATATCCTAACCCACCCAACACACTTGATCCAAACCAAGAACTCACTGTTGGAGTAAAGTTGTTGACGAAGACTTTATTCACAATACCAGCAAAGTATAAAAGAGACAATTGCCCCAAATTAAAGTGCTGAGCAGTGTGAAGGATATCCGCTGCAGAGAGGATACCGTTTACCTTGAGAGTTTATCAGGCTCTGACTGTCCCTTCCAAACATCTACCCCTTATGCTACTATAATCCCCCCCCCCCCCCCCAACCACCTGCATCATATTAATTAATGTAGGAGACCTTTGTCCTGTTCATATTGGTGGAATTCCTCACCCATCCGGTTATTAAAAAGAAACTATTATTCTTCCTTGCTGGACGTTTAGTCTGACGTATACTTCCTTATGCTGGACTCTTATCTTTATGATTTATATTCCCCTCATTTAGTCAGGACCCATCTGTACCATGGTTCTGATGTGAACAGCATCCATTCATACAGCGGACCCCATTCACTGCCATCTTATCATGGTATCCTCCCAATGCTATCTTTCCCATGGTTCTGATGTGAACAGCATCCACTCACAGCGGCCCCATTCACTGTCACACATGATGGCATTCCTCCCAAACCGAGGCTCCTGCGGATCCGAAGCATCTCCCTGCATTAAATCTTATCTCTTGAACTGTTCAAGGCCTCATGTCCTCTGCTTGAACTACCCAAGTCTCTACTCTCTTTCTCTGCCAGAACTGCCTTCTGGGTTACCATTAACATGTTACAAACCACCCTTCTTTCATATGTTAGTATAAGCATTACACTCTCAAGTTAATATTGTATATACTAAAACAAACTCCATCTTCTTTATGATAATAATTTCCACATACTCCCCCCTTTGTGGCTTTTAAGATGCCACACCTATATTGCCACATGAGCCAACACTTTACAATCAGACGTGCAGTTACAATCTTTTTTTTTTAACATTTGGGTTTTGTCTGCACATCCGTACCTAAACTTGCAGAAGAAGTTATGAACGGGAGTACAGGTGATGAATAGCAAGCGTATAGCAATGCATGAATAGCACATGGTCACCCAACAACTCTCAAATTTATACGGGAAACAGTGATTGGTGCACATCCCTAGAGAATACTTGCCTCACCCCCATTCACACCTTGCGATTCACACATTGTGTACAATAACAGGAACCAAGACCGATGGGGCCCGTGACGGTTCTACCCCCTTGATTTCCTAGTTTCTCAACTATCACAAACCAGCATATATTCATCAAAAGCTGCTACGTCAGGATTATATACTCATACTGTTAGTACTGCACCACTTAGGCCTGAGGGAGCATCTTGAGCATGCAATTAGGGGTCCACACCTGGGCAAAGTGTTATCTGGACTGCCGCCCTGGCACATTGATCCTACCAATATCCTTTTGCCCTGCTTTGCGAACCAAACATGGGGTAGGACGCAACTGTCCCTCCGGCAGCTGACTCCTCCTTTTCCCACTATGTATATGGCTGCACAAGTGAAATGGTATCCTTGCCCGACTCAGTGGCCATTTAGGCACATTCCTGCTCCACCTCTAGTGACAGTGGGCAGTCAGCAAGCGGTCAGCCTGACTTTTCTTCAGGCGGCCATGCAGTTGAGGGCTAGTTCTCTAAAAATTACCTTTCATATTGCTAAAAGTAATAAGCCTGATTAATAATTGTCCCTTCAAAAATGCTCCTTCTAAACACCCATTAGGGCAATTCCCTTCCATATCTGCCTATAGCATTATATAATTCTATAAGCATTATCTTTCAATTAAAACTTACCGCCCGCCATCTCTCTAAGTAGGCCTCGTCTTGGTATATGTTATTGATCAGTAAGTGGGAATGTAAGTTGTTTCTTCATTGCATTCATGTCAGTAGGGTTGTGTTGTTTTGCACATAAACAGTCAGTAATTGAAATAGCAGTATTTGCCGGCAGTGTAAGCTGGTACTTCATTGCACACATAAGCATCAGTGTAAGTGAACACACTCAGACACACAATCATCCTTCCCTAACCCCTACAATTTCACTCTGAACAAGGTGGTGCTCTTCACTTGTCCCTGGGATCCGAAAGTGTTCTTCATTCACTCCCAGCCAGATGTAAAGAAAGATTCTAGACACATCAATACCATTAAGACTGGGGCCCTTTCCTGCATTATTATGGGTCTCATCCCTCAACCTCCTGAGGTGGTTCATGGCTTCATGGAAGGTACTGTCGGAGCTACTATCCTCAGGGATGTATGTGCAGCAGGTTTCCCCCACTACAACACACACTCCACACTCCACTCCACACACTCTTTGGCTAACAACCCAACACTGATATCCTGCTCCAAAAAATGGAAGGGCTCCTAGGAAGCATGACAAAGTGTGGTCCATCGCCATGAATTCCTTCGGAACTTCCTTGCTGAATTCCGGAGCTTGGCTCTTTTTGGAAGTGTCCCGTGGTTCTCGGATCCTAACATTTGAAGTCTGAGTTGTGTTGTTTTCTCCTTGGGAGAGGGATAAGAGATGGGTGGTCTGGACTTTTTTTGGCTTCATTACGCCTATTGCAGGCTCAGATTACCTTTGCCTGGCTTGCAGGGCAGCCTCTTTTGCTACCTCATCTGCTTTCGCATTTCCCAGGGTGATATAGTCTTGCCCTTTGCCATGTGCCTTGCATTTACAAATGGCTAGTCTTCTGGGTAACATCATTGTTTTTAACTGTTGTATATAATGCAGATGCTGTATAGGACTGCCATCTGACTTCTTGTAACCCCTTTGTTTCCATTGGGCCCCATGCATGTGACAAACATTGTGAGCATAAGCACTGTCTGTATGGGTGGTTTCATCCTTGCCTTCTCCTAATTGACATGCCACTGTCAACGCCTTCAATTCGTCTAACTGTGCTGAACATGGTTGTTCGCATGGCTTGCTCAAAATTGTTTCAAACTGGGGTGCCTTCCACTTTATCACACTATACCCTGCATGTGTCTTATTATCATAGTTATGGCTGGGTCCATCCAGAAAGTAAATCACCCCTTCCTTTAATGGCTCACTTTCCAAGTCTTCCCTAAGCTTAGAAAACGGCAGTGAGTCGGCTACACACTCGTGTGGCGCTCCATTGTACTCTGGAGGAACATAATCTGCTGGGTTGCCTGCCATGTCACACACCCTGATCGTTACATCTGGGCAATATGTGAGATTGTAATAGCGAAGCTGTCTCTGTGGGGTAAGACAAAACTTTCCCTGTTCTGTCAATTAAACCACTGCGTGACTTGTGTAGATGACCACTGGCCATCCCACTGTAATTGCTGATGTCTTCACATATGCAGAATATACTGCCTCCAATCCCTGGTAACAGGGAGGATAGCCTTGAGCAACGGTGTCTAACTTTGAGCAGTAGTATGCTATAGCCTGCTTTGCCTTTCCTTTGCACTGACTTTGAGCTAGGATAGATGCCATATACGTGTCCTGCTCTGGTTCTTGTCTTGTTGCAACGTACAGGCTAAATGGTTTGCTGTAGTCAGGTAGAGCTAAAGCTGGCGCTTGCTGCATTTCTGTAAAATGTTGCATCAGCTTCTCTCCAAGCTCTCCTCTTTTGAAACACACATCTGCTGCCATTCCTTCTGCGGCAATAATCACTCCGTGTACTTCCAACAGGTACTTAGTTTTGGGACCCATCTCACCCATCTCACTGAGCCATTCTTCTGCCTTTTCGTTGTCTGGTGTTTTGTCAAACCTTATCGAGCAGTGGAATGGGCATCTTGGTTGTAAGCTGGTCCCGATAATGTCTGTCATCTGGACAAGATGGCTCTAAACACTCTTCTAATTCTTCTGAGGCCACTGATTCTCTCACTGACTGCTTTTTTCTTTCTTTTTTCTTTCCTCCATTTGGCACAGGGTTGGCACTTCTAGCGTAAGTACTCCTGGCCATGGAGTGGAGTTTTGATCTCTCTACCCATTTTCTGCATTTTCTCATACTACACACTTCTATCAGCTTTCTGCTTCCTGGGTTTGTTCTAATGACCCTCTCCATTGGCGTTAAATCAGCCATTTTGCTGATTTTTTTTTTTTTACCTCTGTTTCTCTCTACTCAACTTATATATAACTTATATATATATGTATATACACACATACATACACACACACACACATATACACACATATATACATACATATATACATACACACATACATACATACAAACATATATACATGTATTCTTTTCTTTTATTGTCTTACTCTGCTATCTTTTCTTATTTGATTCTATTGAGTCCCCGCAGTTACTGTTATTCCAGCTGCTATTCAATCCCATTTCTGATCTATTCCCCCAGAGACAGTTATCACTAGTCCCACAATAAAGACTATGCTTGCTATTCTCCAACCAACTGTTAGACAGTGAAATATAAACTTTTGGAATGGATCCGCCATATAGATTCACTGCCTTATTTTACTCTCTATCCCCAGTCTTCTTGTTCAAATTCCCACCTTAGATAATTCAGCACCCCTCTTGGGGTTCTGAATTTTATTTCAAACTCAGTTTCCTTTTCTATTTCTGTTACTTTTACCCCAAATTTATTCTCTATCTTCTAGATCTCTATCTTTCTTTTCTTCTCTGGAATTACTATTTCCACTACTCTTTCATTTGTTTATTACTTTGTGAATCACTCATATACTTTGTTTATTTACCTTAATCTGTTTTATTATATTCTTCTTTTCCTTTCACCTATCTTACTCTTATCTAAAGAAATTTATCTTTATCAACAGTGGGCACACCTCTTAACCATTTCTTTTCTTTATGATATTTTCTGTTGAATCAAGGCATACAGACAGTAGAGCTCAAGGTTACATTTCACATGCATTTGCAAAATCACTCAAATTTTCATCAATTGAATCTTTTTATCAATTACTCCAGCATAAACACAATTATCCTGGAAGAGCACAGAGGTTACACACATCTGTACTTCCTTTTTGAGCCACCCTCCCCCCACAGTTGACCCATCAAAGCATTTCTTATTTGGTCACCAACTTGGAGTATTATGCATGCTTCTTCAATAATGCGTTGGAGGGCCTGCTCTTTTCTTTCTGTGGTGAGTTCACTCCTCCTCTCCCTGTCCTCTTTTTTTTTCTTTTTCTGGGTTGCTCAGCTGCTAAGACTTGTTTTCCCCACTCGGTTAATTCCTTTATATCTCTGTCAATTATTTCCTCAAGCACTTCTTCTATTTCTTCCTTAGCCAGAATTCCCTTTATTTTTTTTTTTTTTTATTCTTCTAACCTTGTCTCCACTATTCCTTCAAAGCACACTAATTTCTTCTCTAGATCATGCTCCTCATCTCCCTTTTCTCTGTCACTCTCAATGTCACTTTCTACACTCATTATTCCTTAATGAGAGTGAGTTTTCCCCTCGCTCCACTGCTTCAGGCTCCTGCTCTCCTTCACTTTCTATTGGGGAAATATATCCTACTCCTTCTTGTTTAAACTATCACTATCCCAGCAGTTAATAGTTTCCTGTCTTTGTTCAATCTCTCCTCTGCCCTGCTGTTTTTCCTCCACAAGAGGGCAGTCACGCCCTACTAATGGAGATCCCCACTCAGAGCTGAATGATGCCCCCGTATACAAACAAAGAAACACATACAAACACTTGTTTAGGTTTTTGCAATTTCCACACAACGCATTACCACATCATTCATGACAAGCTTTCTAAATGCATTTTTCCGCTTTGCTTACTCTGCGCAGTTACACACGTTTCGCTCATGCACAGTCACACACACATTTTTTAGCTCATGCAGAATCACACACACATTTTTCCGCTCATGCAGAATCACACACACATTTTTCCGCTCATGCAGAATCACACACGCATTTTCTGCTCATGCAGAACGCTTTACTTATGCATCGGGTGGGACCCCGTCTCCAACCCCAAGCGAGACCTTGTCTCAAACCAATATCTTAAATACTACGCGGGGCGAGACCTCGTCTCAAACGCCCAGGCAAGACCTCGTCTCCAACCTTTCACTATACAGGGCGAGATCCCGTCTCAAACCCCCAGGCGAGACCGCGTCTCAAACCTATTTCACTTTTTTTTATTATTACACCGGGCGAGACCCCGTCTCAAACCCCAAGGCGAGACCTCGTCTCAAACCTTTTTTAAACACAGTAACATACACTACAACATTCAGTATCCTTCTGCAGTTAAAGTCAATGTCAACACTTAACACAAAAATGTGGTTCTTTTTGCAGAACAAGAAGGACTCTCTCATAGTTTCAACCTTACTTTCACAGATAATGACTCTTGGCAAATCAAATTTAAGCAAAGCGCGTACCTTTGTTTTCCTTTTTTGGGCCCTGCCAAGAATCACCACTGATCAGAAAAGCTGTCTCTCTGGAGTTGAATGCCCTCTTGTGTTCTTTGCAGATCCTGGCACCGTGACGCCAAATTCTGTCGTGGAAAACCACCTTGATGCTTGCAAAACCCACAAATCAATGTCCTAACCCACTCAACACACTTGGTCCAAACCAAGAACTCACTGTTGAAGTAAAGTTGTTGACGAAGACTTTATTCACAATACCAGCAAAATATACAATTGCCCCAAAGTATAAGTGCTGAGCAGTGTGAAGGAGATCCGCTGCAGAAAGGATACCGTTTACCTTGAGAGTTGATCAGGCTCTGACTGTCCCATCCAAACATCTACCCCTTATGCTACTAGAATCACCCAGACTACCCAAGTCTCTACTCTCTCTTTCTCTGCCAGAACCGCTTCAGCCTTCTGGGTTACAATGGGTTAACATGTTGGGTTAACATGTTACAAACCACCCTTCTTTCATATGTTAGTGTAAGCATTACAGTCTCAAGTTAATATTGTATATACTAAAACAAATTTCATCTTCTTTATGATAATAATTTCCACACACAACTGAAATTTGGCTTATTAAAGGTTCTGATTCATGTTTTCTGGTCTCGTGGCCATTCACTTTCTGGCTGTAAGAGGAACTGTGGGCCATTTAGCCAGTCTTTATCTTGCATGAAGTTTTTAGCCTTCATGCCCTTGGTTGCCTTGTCAGCCGGGTTCTGCGACGTCCTGACATACCTCCACTGCGATGGTTTAGTGGCCTCTCGTATGAGTGTAATCCTGTTTGCCATGAAGGTCTTGTAACGGGCAGTTTCGCTGTCTATGTACATCAGAACCGTCATACTGTCAGTCCAGAAGATTGACTGTTGGAGTGGGATCTGCATTTCCTCTTGCAGAATCTTGCAATGGCTGCTGCAGTCAACTGACTCGGGACAGTTATGTGTTTAAGTAGAGACACTTTGGACTTCCCCATCACAAGGGAGTAGTGAATCCTGTCTTGGTCATTCACCAGGATGAAGAAAGATGCTGTGCCTTCAGCAACGTCACTCGCATCAGAAAAATGGTGCAACCGGGCCAATCCTTGGGTTTGACACATCTGCTGATGCTGAACCCTGAGAGGAGGGTAAGATCTTCCAGCCATTTACACCATTGTTCTGTTTGTGAATCACCGATTTCTTCTTCCCATCCTAAGTTTTCTTTACACAAGTCCCTCAAAAGAAGCTTAGCGGGGAGTATCAGTGGTGCCAGGAAGCCAAGAGGGTCGTAAGTGGAATTTACGACAGAAAGAATACCTCTTCTCGTCTTGGGCTTGTCCTGTGGCTTGATACTGTAAATAAACATATCATCTTTGGTACACCATTGTACACCAAGAGCTCGTTCTGTAGGCAGGGCATCCTGTGTGAGATCCAGGTCTTTCAACTCAGTGGCTCGGAGTTCTGCAGGAATGGATGACAAGACTCTCCTGTTGTTGCTGACCCACTTTGTGAGGGTAAACCCTCCCTCAGCAGACAGGTCTCGAAGGCTTTTCACCAGGGCAACTGCTTCTTCTTCCGTAGCCACAGATTTCAAACAGTCATCTACATAGAAATTACATAGAACTGTTTGCACCTGTTCTGGGGCTGTGGTGCTTATTCTATCCTCTGGTGTTCTTCGTAGCACATAGGAAGCAACACTAGGGGAAGATGTTGCACCGAAAAGATGTACCACCATCCTATACTCCTTTACGAGTGCGCTAAGGTCACCAGCTGGCCACCACAGAAATCGCAACAGGACAGCGTCTGCCCCCGGAACTCTAATCTGATAAAACATGGACTCAATGTCCATCATCATCGCTACTGGTTCTTCCCAAAACCTCAGTAAAACACCAATGATCATGTTGGTGAGGTCAGGACCTTGCATCAACTGACCATTGAGTGCCACATCCTGAAAAGTAGCATTGCAATAAAAAAACTGTGCGTAATTTCTTTTTCCTTAGGGTGGTACATCCCATGATGTGGGACATGCCAAACCCTGGGGCCCATGGGCAAGCTGATCTTGAGGAACTTCCACAGCGTAGTCTTTTTCCAGGATACTCTCCATAAAGCTCTGTAGTCCTCAAAAAACACTTTGTTCTTCATCAGCTTTCTCCTCCCACCAGCAGCTCTCTGTTCAACCACACAGCGGTTGTTAGGCATTTTCACACCTTCGTCTCTCAGTGGGAGCCCCACAAAATAATGTCCATCTATAAACTTGGTTGTCCTTTGAACTGTCTGCATAAACCATTTGTCCTCCCGGGACATTTCCTCTTTATCATTGTATAGACACTCCGGAAAATCTGTGTTATACTGCTGTATTAGTAACTGTTCCACTTCCTCAACTGAAATTTGGTTAACATTGTAATGAGCTGTCTTGCCTCTAAAGGCTGTAGTTTCGTTTTTACTGGTCCACACACCATCCACCCAAGAGTAGTCTTTACCGCATGGGGGCCTTCCTCTTGGCTATTAATTATATGCCAGGGCTGCATTGCTTTAGAGTTGTTGGCTACAATGAGACGTCCTATATTAGCATCGATATGTGGTATATTCACTTGACTCAGGTAGGACCACTTTTGCAGATGTCACTGACCGGGGATGTTTTCTCTCTGAACAGGAATGTTACTGCGTGTGAAAAGTTTGGGTAGCCGCAAGTAGATTTAGGTTTGAAAGCAGGTAACTGTTGATCAACTTCTGTTCCTCTGCTTCGTTCTGTCCCATTGTGCTCAAGGAGTTCTGAGTCAGCTTTCCCTTCTCATTCAGTTTCTTTCTGAGGTCCTCCGTACAGAACGTGGCATATATCTCTATAGACCTTCCACTGCTGCGGGACTTCAGCTTCACAGGAACTATGGGTAATAAACAGTCTGTTTCTCCAGCCCCAGCGTAGCCACACACCTCTTGCTTGGCAGGAGTTAGAGCTACAGAAATCTCTTCATTCTGAGTGTTATTCTGATCTGAAACCGACATGGTGTTCTTAGCCTCCTTGTTCTGATGAAGAATGTCTGGATGTGTTTGTGAGCAGTGTTTGCATACTATTTTCTTCTTACAGGTCTGGCTCATATGACCTTGTCTTAAACACCCGAAACACAGTCCCTTTGACTTGAAAACCTCAAGACGTTTCTTGTTTGGTACCTCTTTGATCTTGCGGCAAGATTCTAACGTGTGATTCCCTTGACAAAATAGACATGGTGTTTCAAAAGCAGTTCTTGTTTTGTGTGAGTGTACTTGTTTCGGTGTTGCAGCTGCACTCTTTTCCACTGATATATTAGTTGCAAAGCTGTTTCCTTTTACTCCACTCTTGACCACTTTGCCATTTTTCTTACCCTTTCCTGCTGGAGGTGGGTTTTTGCTTTGGAGGTCTCCAAAAAGTGGATCTGTGGTTACCTAGACTGTCGATCAATGAAGACGACAAGGTCAGCAAATCTTGCTCTGAGTCCTCTTCTTTCCTTGATTTTAAAAGCTTCATTACGCCAAGTTTCTCTCATCTTGTAAGGCAGCTTGGACATCACCATCCTCATATTTGTAGGATTATCCATCTCCTCCATCAGTTCCACATCTTGCATCGTGTTACAACAGCCAGTCAAGAACAAAGCTTCTCCATCTTCAAAGCTTCTCCAAGGCTTTTCCATCTTCAGCCTTGATTGGCGGCCACTTCAGAGCTTTATCAATGTAAGCACTTGCAATCACCAACTCATCTCCATAATGTTTCTGTAACAGTAGTTTTGCTTCTTTGAACCCTCGGTGTGATGGCATGTGTTCGCAGCTTCTTACAAGCTCTTGTGGTTCTCCTGCAGTATACTGTTGCAAGTAGTACAATTTGTCTTGTTCACTGTCTGTTTTCTTTTCGATGGCTTGCTCGAAAGATCTAACGAAAGATTTGAAGGTAAGTGGATCACCTTTGAACACTACAACCTCTTTCTCAGGAAGCTGAGCATACTGCTGTTGCTTAACAAGCATCTCAGTGATAGTGTTTTGGTTTTACATTACTTGCAGAAGGCCACCCATGTTTCCGTCATGTTGTTGCCTGGCAGTGTTTCCTGTCACAATCTGACGTCCTGCATCTTGCAACAGCCTGCATGATGTCTTGCTTCTAGAAGCAGGCTTGCTCTTGGAGAGATAGCCTGTTCTTTCTTCTTCCTTCACTCTTGCGCCACCTGCTGGCTGAGAGCGAACATAGCTGTTCATGCCATCCTCTGATTTCTCATACTGTTTCAGTATTCTGACTTGCGCTCTTTTTTCTGCAATAATTGCCTCTAGTTTCAGCTTCTCTTTTGCGGCTTTGATATGTGCTTCCTCCATGTCCAGCTCCTGATTCTTTTGCAAAACTGCAGCAAGTTCCACTAAACCAAAGAGCTTGGCTTCCTCAAGAGCACAAACTGATGAACGGGTAGACATGACAGTTGAGCGTCCAACACACGAACCCTTCTTGCTTACAGATGTATTGGAATTAATGCCCACTTGCGATACGCTACCACCAGGGCTTATCTCTTCATCAACTCTGCTTTCTTGGTTTGTTTGACTTAAGCTCGAAGTCTCCTGCTCCATCCATTTTTCAGTTTCTTCACTAAACTGTCTGATAACTATCATTTTAGGCTCAAACCAGTTGTTTTTTATCTGCCTCCCTCTCATCTTCAGGCAAAAGACATCATATTTTCTTTGTGATCTCTGTAAACTCCAGGACAATGGGGTTGTCCTGCATTATTTCTTGCACTGTTGGCAAATTACCTGCCACACTGATCAGACTGCCAACTTCCCTCCTTAGAGTTGTGCGTCGAGCTAACACCCCTCTCCTGGCGCCAAGTAGCCTGTGCAGTGTGTCCTCCATTGCCTTTTCAGTTAACTTCACTGTTCGTTTGGAATCCATCGCAGGTCTTCTATTTGTTACGTTTTATGTTTTCTGTGACCGTCTATCTCCTTATCTTAATTAAAAATGCTTACCACCTCGTTTGTTTTGAGAAAATCCTCTCTAAAATGTTGCTCCAATTTGATACACCGTTCGGAAGTGGTCAGCTAGTAGCTCGCTTCAAGGTCGGGTTACATAAAAAAACATGGGGTTTTCAATAACTCTTGGTCCATGCATGAGCAGTTTTCTTACTAAATATAATGGCACTGTCTTACGTTACCAAACGTACCACACATAAGCTGCAGACACAGTAATTCTTGTCGCGCAAGACATGAGATGTAGTTTCATTTTAGGAGTCTTTACTTACATATTCAAAACACTACAATTGTCACACGGTAAGACAACTTCATGCTCCCGTGCATAGCGCTGCTCTCACTAAAACGGACTTTGCGCATGCTCTGTTATATGAATCTAAGGGAGCGTCAAGTTATGCATTTTATATCAACAATGATTTTGTATGAATTATGAATTACACAATGACATGAACTATGGATTAAACAAAATGTCAATTGCAACCATAAATTGTACCTATTTTCACTTATGGTTTATGTCTCTTGCAGAATCATTAAAGCATGGTGGATTAGTCATGAATAGTCATGAATGTTACTACCACAACACATTTTGCAGAATTGGCTCAGTGAATGAAATCTCTACACACTAAAATTTAATTGTGAAATTGTGAAAGTGAAATTCAACCAGCAAAACTTCTCAGTTCTTGTTCAAAGTGTCAGTCTAGCACCAAATGGCACTACAAATGCACTATTTGAATAACCACACTGATGTGCACACTGCTGTTTTGACTTTTAAATGAAATCATGATTTATGTGGATCATGAATAATAATGAGACATTTGGCACGGCATAGAGTTGGAGCAAAAACCTTTTTTGATCGGCAAAAAATCGTCAAAATCCAATAATAAGAGGACGGGAGACATAAGATTATGGTTGCATGTGTAGCCAGCTAATAAGGGTTCATAATGTGTGGGAGTTCAGATGAGATGTCTGAGCTCACATTAAGACACTCTGTTCATATGGTCATACATTCAGCATCAGCATGCATTAAAACCATAAAAATCCCAGCATTTTTTTCAGCAAGTTTTTCAGAGCTACGTATGCTTGTATACTACGTACCTATGACCGATTGACCATTAACTGAAGCGTTCATAGTAACCAGCCATATGGCAGAAAATGCTCGGCATGCACTAAAAGTAATTGTTTTGTAGTAAGAATTGCAAACTGGTGGCAGACTCCGGAACTTCAGGAGACAGGTTTAGTCATTACAGTGGCGCACGTCAAGGGAGACATAAGGGTTTCAATCCGAAAGCATCCACCATTAAATCTAACTTAAACAATGAAAGTGTTCCACTTAAATACACTATCAGTAGCTGATATAAAGTTTATTTTCTTCCCAATGCAAAGTCAGACCTTTAAAATATTTAATTAAACACCAGATTCTGCCATAGACTGCTACAGAGGGTGCTTCAGCTCTGCATGAAGGGGGATTAGTGAACTCTCTCTTGTGCCCTCAGGGTTCCAGGAAGTGGCTTATCATGAAATACCTTGCTCTGAGTTAAGTCGCCTTCCCTAAATGCCCTTTTCATCTTGTCAAGGATGAACTTTTGGATGTTGTACCATGAAAATACCAGATTTTCCTGGAAATGCCCCGAAACTAAAAGATAATATGTATTCAAAAGGTGGAGTTATATGGCTGACTGAATAAAGAAAAAACCCTGAGGAAAATTGTTTGTGCTTTCTTCCTCTTTCTAGAATAAGGTATGCATGCTGTGGACACTATAAAAGGTGCCTATGTTTTCTCAGAGAGTTATCTTCAAATGAAGGAGCCATGACTCTCCATATTGCAACTCTTCTCTTTGCCCTGCAATGCCTGCTGCCTTCTTGCACTGGTAAGTTCCTCTGTCTACTTTAGGTATCTGATTTTTCTCAATCCTCTACATGTTCTCCATCTCCGCTTGTTCTTCACCCTTCACTATAGCTGTGTACCTTATTTTTGCAGCATATACTTGTCAACGGGTCCCTGGCGACCTGGTACAGATTGATGCTGGTAATGGACAAGTGTTTGGGGTGAACCAGAATGATGACATCTACACACTGTATGAATCGTCATGGACACAGTTGCCAGGCAAACTTACACATGTCACTGTGGGCTCCGCAGGAGTCTGGGGAGTTAACAGAAACAACAATATCTACAAACTTGTTGGAGCTAACTGGCTAAATGTACCTGGTAGGACTCATTACAATACTACTGAATAATGGGTAAAAACATTTTAGACGGAAATGTAATATAGCAGTTACCTTCAAGTTTTTGTATGGTTTTTACTGAAATTTTCATTTCTGTTTTGTAACACTGTGTCTCAAAACTGAAGACTGACAAATTCTGAAAGTTCTATGAGGTGTGATTTGTCTGTTAACAGATCTTTTCTTGATTTGGAACTAATGATAAGTTGATTTGCTGTTGACCAGGGCTTTTGAAGCAAATTGATGCTGGTGGAAGCCGATTTGTGTCAGGAGTTAATCATCATGATTCCATCTTTTGTCTTCCGATGGACTATACAATTGGCTATATTAAAGCTAGCAGTGATGCCAGCTGGGTTAATATTTCTGGTGGTCTCAAGTACTACAGCTGTGGCCCTTACAGCTGCTGGGGTGTTAACAAAGATGATCAAATCTATGTGAGAAAGGTAAGGTTGGAATGGACTGTCTGGGGAGGAATTCAAAATCCAAAATGGGAAAGATGACAGTAGCCTAATTTATTTTCCTTGTCACCACTTCTTGGCTCATCTAGGGGGTGAATTCCAGTGAATGTCAGGGAACAAATGATTGGAAACACATTCCAGGGGGCTTGTCTATGATTGAGGTGGGGGTTGATGGCTCTGTCTATGGGGTGAATTCTGCTGGACAGGTGTACCGCAGGTGTGTCTTCATAAACACATGGTTTATCATATTTTCATGGGAATCAATCATTTTAGACTTGTAAAGTATGTTTCTCCCCATTGCAGAGATTTCACATTGGCCTGCACACCTGAAGGTAATGGCTGGACCCACATACCTGTCTACAGCGGCCAGGTGAAGCATGTGTCCTATGATATGGGTCATCTCTGGCTTGTCCTGAACAATGGCAACATCTTCGATTGCACTGAATGAGCTGTCCTTCAATTCTTCCACAGATGACAGCCCTGCTAGACAAAGCCTGCTGCTTCATCAATTTGTTAATCACCAAACCTCTTCATTTTCATTAGCCTGTGTCTCTTATCTAGCTAAAGTTAGAAAACCATAGTAATCATTCTGTGCCTGTCAAACCATACAGTTTGTTTGATGAATAAACACATATGATCTATTGTTGATTGAAAGTATATGGAGAAAATGAAGTGGCTCTGTCTTTACATTTCAGTTATCTAAAAGAACTGATTGTCTTCAAAAATAATCAATGATTCTATCTCTTTTGTCATCAATAAAGGATATCATGCCTCATTATGCCTCCTGTTGATTTATACTGGTTCTTTAGCACTACTGAGTTACACAGGTATAGTGTTGTCTTCCTAAGAGACCTGTTTGTTTTATACAGGTCCTATTGAGAAGTACAGCATCTCTGGTGGTATAAAAGGTTGTCTACTTTGACGTTAGAATTTCTATAGCTGCCTGGGTAGTCTTGCCACTACTTCACAACACTTTGCTGTTGTTCAGTTGTTAGCGAAGAAAGCTGCAACCTCAATTTTTTTTCCCTGGCTTTGGTCACAATTATGACATCTGAGTTCTGTGTTATTCTGCTTATAGCTGTAAGAGGTTTTATAGCTATAATGTAACTGTCATGCTATTACCATGCCAGATAGTAATGTTTTTATGTTACATCAGTAGAACAGGAGATCAAGTTAGAAGCAGAAATAGAGGAACAGTTGTATTTTACCATGAAGTGCCTCAAGGCAGAGACAGTACGCAGAGACAGTACAGTTCCAGGTTGACAGGTTGTCTGTACTGAATCAGACCATGATGAGTGCCAGTGTGGTATGCTAGAGCAGATAGCCACTGGTGCAGGGGACAGATACTGCAAAGCACCAAAACAACCCAAGACCATAATCCACCTTATCTCTAATGACAATTCAATTATAACAGCAGGAACATAAATAAATAAAAACAGTCATGTCACAATGGAGAGACAGTTGAGCCGGATCTAACTCAAGCATACTGACATAAACTGTATATGGCTATGAAAAAGACATATAGATTCTGATAATAATAATAATTGAGTTTGCTCCTTTGATTAGGATTTCATGATAAGGTTTTTATTTTGCACAATTAAAAGAAGAAATAAGACAGATAAAAGAAAACAAATAAAGTGCAGGGAGAGGCAAAGAACCCAATGGTTTGTTTAAAGGCTCCACCTTAAGGGAAAAAAAAAACTTACATTTATACATTTAGCAGATGCTTTTATCCAAAGTGACATATTTGTCAACTATCAATTACATCAATCACATCAATTACTATCAGTTACATCCCCTAGAGCAGGGGATCTCAAACTTTATTGGGCCAGGGACCCCTCATAGAGAAGACTTTTTTCAAGGTTTATTCTTTCAGATGCTTTTGAACTCTTATTCTAAAAACATATTTTGCTAATACCACAACTGTTTTAAATAGGCATGTGCCTTTAAATAGGCAGTTTTACAAGGGTTGATATTTTTTGTGAAATGTAGGCCCACTGTGCTAAAAAATACGGTTTGTTTCACATAATATATACACAATATTAATTTTGCTTGCAGTGAACAAATTCAGTGACAAATGCTGTTACTTATACCAGTGGGAGTAATAAACAGAATGTGATTGGGCTCTAATACTAATCTCAGGTATTTTTATCCCCATATGACAAGTTTCTATTTAGTAGCACTAAATTTTTCACGGACCCCCTGGAAACATGCTGCGGACCCCAGTTTGAGAACCAATAACTTAGAGCAACGTAAGGCACAACAGTGGCAGCTGGGACTTGAACCCACAATTTCCAGGCTACTAGCATGCTAGCCAGGCTCCTTAACCTAGGGTGACCATATATCCTCTTTTGCCTGAACATGTCCTCTTTTTGAGACCCTTCCATTTACATTTATGCATTTAGCAGATGCTTTTATCCAAAGCGACTTACAACTTGTCAATTGTTCAGGGCCAGTCTCCCTTAGAGCAATTTGGGGTTAAGTGCCTTGCTCAAGGGCACAATGGTGGCAGCTGGGATATGAACCCACAACTTTTCAGGCTCCTTAACCACTACGCTACCACCGCCCTTCCAGTACTCACTGAGTAGGGGGAATGATGAAAAGGGTCAGAGTGCATCTAAATACTTTTCTCCATAATATATCTGCCCTAAACATGAACACTCTAAAATCTTGTGTAGGTTCCTCACAAAAGGTTATGGTGGGCACCGTGGCAGAGTCGGCTAAAGCATCCATATCATAAATTCAGTGACCCAGGTTTGATTCCGGCCTGAGATCATGTCACGATCCTTCGCCCTCTCTCCCAGTAATTTTCTGTGATCTCTGTCCAATAAAAGTCCAACAATACATACTTTGAAATGGGTCAAAAGTCATTATTGCAAAGGGGGGCCACTTTAATAATGGGTATGGAATAGGATGTCAAGTGCTGGTGAGACTGACCAAAAGCATGAATACATTCCATGTGTGTAGTGTAGTGTAGTGTATATGGCCTAGACACCAATACTAGTTGATGTAGGCCTAGCACATTTGGTACTGATAGCCTGATTATCTGTCAGTGTCTTAACCTAAGTTCACATACCTGGCAAGCTAAAGTACCACAGCTGTGGCCCTTACTGCTGTGTGGGCAGGAACAGCAGCAAACTGGTTCATACAGATGTACCATAGTCAGACTTTTCTAAAAGACTGACTTCCATCCAGTGGCAGTGGTTGTGAAGAGAGTGGTAAAAGAGCCTGTGAAAGCAAATCAAAATGTGCTGGAATGGTAGAATAAAGATGTTTACATGTTTCTTATTCAGATTGACATTAAATGAACATTTTAAGTTACTTCTGAGTGTTGGTAACTCATTGCATTGGTCACACATAAACCTTCAACTCTTCTAAAAAACTCTCTCTCTCTCACTCTGTGTGTGTGTGTGTGTTTCAACCTTTGAGTGGTAATACTTTTTGTTACATAATTTACCTGAACCAGATGCAGGCTGTTCCTGGACAGTGGCCACACACACAAACACAAATATATATATATATATATAAGCATAACAAGAATACAGGTACAAACCAGTCAGCAACAACCTGTTCCTTTGGGCACTCACCCATTCCACCCTACCCCTGAAATGTGTGTGCGTGTGCACCACATACACACATTCAGATCCAGCACAACTCAACTGCCCACTGAGCTACCAAGGTTACAGATTACCTAAATAAACCTTTCATACCGAAACCTCTTCCCCTACAAACAGAGCAGTGGTACACCCCCCTCCCCTTCCCAAACACACACTTACAGAGATGGGGGGAATGGGGGAAGGGCGTATAGAGTTGGGAGGATCACAGCAAAAACATCCTCTAGCCAATCTAGAGTCGTGGAAAGAGTAAACTCCTCTCAGACAGTTCATGTCATTGCTCACCCCTCTGCAACCAGACAAGCCAATCAATGCACCATGCACAACCCAAGTGCATGGTCACACATGCATAAACATACACACATGCGTGCAACACACGTCACACACACACAGTACGTTCAGACTAATAACTTACATGACTAAAACTGACCATCAGTTACCTTTGTAAAAAAAAAAAAAGCAAATTTCATCCTTTCTTCACTAGATAGATAGATAGATAGATAGATAGATAGATATGTGCAGTGCTTGTCCATTCCTGGTTTTATCATCATTGTCTTCCACATGTTTATGGTCCTCTTATTAGTCTATCCACTAAAAGTGTATGATGGTCTGGCATTCATCTAAATCCAGTATAGGCCTAGGTGGGCATATCGTATGCTGCTTTAGCCAAAGGGCTCAGACAGGACCAATTGTCAAAATTTCGGGTGTCAACCACTCTACTGCATCCTAGACAACCCAGAAAAGGTGCTCAACCTGCAAATAAATATACCTGAATTTTCCTTTAAGGAAAAGTCAGAGAGAATGAAAGTGGGGAGAACACTGGTGCATGTGGATGCGTGTGTGATAAAGAAAGAAAGAGAGAGAGAGAGGTGTGTGTGTGTGTGTGTGTGTGTGCGTGTGTGACATGTAATGACGCAAACCGCTATGTGACTTGTGGGTCAAAAGATCTGTTTGCTTTAAGTTTTCGTCCGCGAGTCCAAATTTAAACCTCACCAACAGCAAATGCGCTGCGCACAGGCACACACAAGCGCAGTCACTGAACATGATGCACAGGGCTCTGATCTCCCGGGGCGCTTCGCGCCTGGCTCAGCAGGCCTCCACCGACGGCTCGTTGTTCGTGCGTAGTGCGCCTGCAGTCGTGTGTTCTCAACGTCCCGCGTCTTCAGTCACCATCCCACCACCAGCATGCATGCTGAGGCCGCTGGAGGCACCTTTCCGTTACCTTTTCGGTCCCGGACCATCCAACGTTCCACCACGTGTTTTAGCCGCAGGAGGCAGACCCATCATTGGCCACTTACACCCGGAGATGTACGAGGTAAAAAAACAAAAAAGGCCGACTCTCACGAGGGATAGCGGTATTTTAAAGCTCATCTCTAATGATTCCATTATACCGCAATGTCCTACTGTGGATAGTGACATCGCATGACCATCTCATTCACTACAAAGTCTGACACCCTTGAGAGCACTTCGTTTGCTCGCTGTCTTGCAGATCATGAACGACATCAAGAAGGGAATCCAGTACGCCTTCCAGACTCAGAACAACATGACCTTGGCAATGAGCGGCTCCGGGCACGCAGCCATGGAATGCGCGGTGTTCAACACAGTGGAACCCGGCGAGAGCGTTTTGGTAGCCATCAACGGCATCTGGGGAGAGCGGGTCGCCGAGATCGCAGAAAGAATGGGTAGGCCTACAACTGCTTTGTGTAGATCAGTGTTTCCCAACCTTTTTTGTCGTGTGTACCCCCTGAGCCTTTTTGTCATACAATGAGTACCCCGTCACTCATACGTGCTGATGATTCTCCAAAAGTAGATCTAAACACAACTGATTATTATTGGCGCGGAGTGACACAGGTTATTGTCTCACCGGGGAAACAAGTTGTAGTGCACACGTACTGACAGGCTTGATATGAAATGACAGAATATTTATTTAACATCTTGCAAAGAAATTATTATGAAATATTTCCACGTACCCCCCTGTAGTGTAATCCCCTGGTTGGGAATTACTGGTGTAGAATACAACTAACTATACAATGATAGGAATTCCTGCCCTTTTGGCAGAACTTTTGGCAGCGATAAGAGCAGACTCTATCGGCTTCTAACTTGCTCCTCAGTTATCACCAAATTTATCAAATAGTAGATCTAGACCTTAGATCTAAGATTAGCCTGTTTCCTATGAGAGGGCCAGGTCTGGTTGTGTGTGTGTGTGTGTGTGTGTGTGTGTGTGTGTGTGTGCCTACATAGCCTACGTTATACAAAGCTACTGAACCATTTTCAATCAGGATAGAGGTCACGCAACCGTCACTGACAATGGTTGTTGTATTGTCTCTAACTCAACTGACACATCACTACTATGGGACATATCTAAGTAATATATAGCACATATCTATGTAATCTGATATGTAATTGTAAAGTTTTGCATTGGTTCGTGCTACAACAGGTGCAAAGGTCCACACTATGGTCAAAACACCAGGGGGATACTTCAGCAATCAGGAAATCGAACAGGTATTGCAAGGCCTAAAAGGTGATGATTTTTGGGCTCACTTCTGGAGCCATTTTGGTTGGCAATCACATATCCAGTACCATGTCCTCTGTGTGAATGATCTACGATAAAGTTTTTTAGAGAAATATGGTGCCCAATATCAGTGGGACTGTACTGAAACACTTATACCGTATATTCACTATGGAAAAATGATTTCTAGTAGGCCCACCCAAAGTTCTCTGTGTGTGTGTGTGTGTGTGTGTGTGTGTAGAATTAATGTGGCTAACTGTTACGCAATGACGTTAAAGTGCTTTTCAAATTGGGTGTGTGGGTTGGAGTCAAGTATGCAGCTCTATTAGAGGATGTATGAGTGTGCTAATTCTTACCATATTGTGCTACTTATGAGTGCATTGTGCGTGTGTTTTTGTGTGTGCATGTGTCTATTGTACCTTTCAACAGTAGACTCTAGTGTATGTGTGTTGGTGGAGGTGGTGGGGGGTGTTGTGGGCGGGTAAACATACATTACATGTCAAATAATTTTTAAAAAGTCACACTTTTCACCACAAGTCACACTTTTACACCAAGTGGACTGGCTTCACAGTTTGCACATATATTTGAGTCTAATTTTTAATAAAGTAATGACAACTGACAGACACCTACACATGAACCAGAGAGATGACACATCAACCCAAGTCCACACTGTCACCTCTGTCACATATTTACCCAGAAGATCTCTGTCACTGGTATAGTCAGGTAACATTTTTCAGACAGCAAGCTAAGAGAAAGTAAACTAAGGTTATGTTACAGCAAGACTTTGGTTTAAAACAGAGTGACCCTTTCTCAAATGTTCAGAGTGACTAAGACTTCCAGTCAGTGGAGGGCACAGACAGTTATCATGTAGGCAGGCAAACAAACACTCATATATTTACTGGATTGACTAGTATCCATAATTCATTAGAGGCCCTAGAGGGCGCCATTATAACAAGTAAATTCCTGATGCTATTCAATTCAATTGATAGATAGATGGTATGTTATGATGTGAATGATTACATAAACTTTGAGAATTTGCTATTTCTGGCTGTAGAACTTACATGAAAAAAAAAAAACATTTCACATAATCATTTGCCTTATACAAATACCTAGGCATTTAATTGACGTTGAATGGACGTGACAAAAAGTCAGTATTTCATAGAGAGACAGATGGGTACACTACATTCATACTTTATGAATGTAGTGTCCCATTGGAAATTAACATACACTCTACAAAAAATAGAACCCTAGTGCAGAATTTGTGTGTATGTGGGGGGAGGGTGGTCTCTGTGACTACTGTGTATTCATAATAGTGTGTGTGTGTGTGTGTGTAGGCCCTGGCAAAGCACAAGCCTGTACTTTTCTTTCTGACTCATGGCGAGTCTTCTGCTGGTTTGGCCCACCCCGTAGATGGCATTGGAGACCTGTGCCGCAAGTAAGTTTCTCTTGGACACACACACATAAACATCTAGCCTGACCTTGCCATCATAGCACTTCCACTCTATGTTCATCTCCCTGCAGTGCTAGTCTGGATTTTATCCCACTGAGCTCACTGTTTCAAGGCTTTTTAACCTGTCAATAAGCAAACAGAGGCATTGTGAATGCAGAGTTAGAATCAGTCAAGGCAAGCTATCAGTTAGGGGCTGATAGACCTTTTTCAACTTAAACACCTCAAGAAAACAATCGAATCTCACTACCAAATGTCCAGACCCCCTGTACGAAACGAAAGTGTGGAACTAGGGTCTAGTTTTATACCAGGCTAATAAACATCCTATACTGATAAAAATATGCTCTACAACCCACAGTCCCACCTGGTCACATGTACTATATTACCACCTTTTTGTGGACATCGTTGGTGTAAATGCATGCCTCTCATTCACCAATTGCTACACCAGTAGCAGTAGTATCTTGCTCAAAAACACTTCAGTGGGATCAGCTGGAACCTGCAACCCTCCGGTTGCCGAATGGCTCCTCTACCACCTGCGCCACCGTCGGTGTGATATGAGTACGCAGTGGTTCTCAACAGGTAGGGCGCGATCCACTGGGGAGTCTCGGAGACTCTCGAGTAGGCTACAGTAGGCTACAAGGAAAAAAAATCCGAGGCTCATTTGATATTTGTAGATGCAAGGAGATGCAACACATTCACCCATGTCAAAATGCAGGTGATTGGACTATTACAACACACAAACAAATCAATAGTTTCGAAAAATTTAGCACACCGTACCTAGTATTTTGAATCTGCGACGCGAACATGACGCAACGTCACATGAGTGCTATTACCGAGCGCATCCGCGCCATAGCTCCACACTCACTCCAGTCGTCATATGCCGAGTACGCTTGTGGAAACTGTCGCTAATCATATCTATCATCAGTCCCACGTGAAGACACACACATACACACGCACAGGAGCAAGTACACCGTAAAGTCTTAAAATCTGCATCTGCAAAATCCTTATTGTGAAGCCCACTATTGAATATAGATCGTCCCACTCATTAGCGCCCATACTAGCTCTCAACATAGCCACACACAGGCACGTTACATCATAACCTTAAACTTTATTGAAAACAGAATCCACATTTATTTTAAAATTTCAAAACCAAACAAAAATTGAGAGATTTCTTGTGAAAACCAATAAGGCAACTGACGCACCACCAGCTGCAAAAAAGCTTCGAGGGTACCATGAAGCATACAGTTTGGCTTCACAGTTACGGCTGATCAAAGACCTCAACGTGTCGTGTGTGCTGAGGTGCTGGCAAAGGAAGGAATGAAGCCATGCAAACTAAAAAGGCACCACGAAACAAAGCATGCTGGCCTTAAGGATAAACCGGTATACTACTTTAAAAGAACGCGTAATAGCCTCCATCAGCAACAGACAGCAATTTCAGTGCTCAAAACTGTGTCTAAACATGCCCTCTTTCGTCATTCTGGGCAGCATTGATGCAGGAATACCCTCAACTGTGTTGATGTTGCCTTGAAGATCCTCATCTCTTTCGCGTCGACACATTTACGTGAGGCAGGATTTTTAAAAATGACTCAAAGAAATACCGTAATCGTGCACAAATCGAGGGTGACTTGAGTCTGTTTATCAAACATCGCGCCAAGAGTTGAAGATCTTTGCAAGGCAACGCAGGCTCAGGTCTCTCATGAACATTGCCTATCTGCAAGCTTCTGTAAAATGCAGATGACAAGCCTACTGTTAGGCCTAGTAATAATGACAATAATAAAACATACATTCATATCAGAGGGTGCCAATTATAGCAATAGCCTAGTAATGAAAATAGGCCTACCACTGACTACTACAACAACAATAACAATCAGGGTGTCAAAAAAATCAATCATTTGTCAAAAAAAAAGGTGTGGGGGGTGTTTTTTGTTGTTGTTTTTTAATCATGAAAAAATAAGCAATCAACAATTCTTTTTTTAAGTTAATGGTAGACCCTATGTCCCTAACTTATGAACAGATGAGCATTCATCTTCAATGCAAAGTTAAAAAGACATGAAACATTTCATTTTCTGTGCCGGCTACGATGTGATGGCTTATTTGGGCTTCAGAACCATGTATAAAGTCCGATCACGCGAGCATGCCAGAGGAACATTAGCCTAATGTGCTAATAACATAACAATAATGATTTCACGTGTCATAAAATATGATTTCACATGTTATGTCAAAGTAACTAATTATAAAACGAAATAAACAGTTTGCTCTGATGTCGGATTTCATGTGGCCTTTTCGGTTTTCGTGTCGTCCTTTTTTTATCAACATCTCTGCAAACCTCAGGGAACGAACACACGTCTCGTCCAATAACAGTGATGTATGACTTAGTTGAATGTTGACTTAGTGTTTTTTGTGCTGGCCTGTGAAGTAGGACGATATGCTGCTCTGAACGCGTTTCATTTTCCCTCGTTTTTATCAGTTCCGCGTAGAATGCAGAAACAGTTTATTTATGTGCATGGGGACGTTCGCGAACAACGAGATTACCGATAATTCGGGTCAGGTTGAAAGTTAGTAGGATACCAACAATGTAGATTATAGCTGTGTAAGAAACTGTCACAACCTGATTTCATTTTCAATCGTTTTTGACGGGGTTTTATCCCCCCGAGGATAAAATTCATTCGGCAGAGGTAAAAACCAGAGGGGGGATGATCCCCCCACCCCTACAAATCGCACCCTGATAATAATAATAATAATAATAATAATAATGCCTGAAAGCACATTAGAAGTCTGGTGCTACTGCCAATTATAACAATAGCCTAGGAATGATAATAGGCCTACCTATTGCTATGGATAATAATAATAATATCTTCAAGCTCACATTAGAAGTCTGGTAATGCCAATTATAGGTCAACAATAGCCTAGTAATGATAATAGGCATACCTACTGATGATAATAATAATAATAATGTGTGGGCTTTACAATAATAGACTGGCCTAGGGCTATCTATCTATCTATCTATCTATCTATCTATCTATCTATCTATCTATCTATCTATCTATCTATCTATCCATCCATCCATCCAGTAAGGGTGGGAGCAAAAACTGCCAGTGTCTCGGGACACCCAGCCACTGTCTCGCGGCACTAAGCCACTGCCACGCGGCACCCAACTACTGTCTTGGGACACCCAGCCACTGTCTCGCGGCACTAAGCCACTGCCACGCGGCACCCAACTACTGTCTTGGGACACTCAGCCACTGTCTCGGGATATTCAGCCACTGCCGCGCGGCACCCAACTACTGTCTTGGGACACCCAACTACTGTCTTGGGACACTTAGCCACTGCCGCGCGGCACCCAACTACTGTCTTGGGACACTCAGCCACTGTCTCGGGACATTCAGCCACTGCCGCGCGGCACCCAACTACTGTCTTTGGGCACAATAATAGGCTGGCCTAGGGCTATCTATCTATCTATCTATCTATCTATCTATCTATCTATCTATCCAGTAAGGGTGGGAGCAAAAACTGTACTGTCCTGCTGCCATTGTCTCGGGACACTGTCTTGGGACACTCTGCCACTGTCTCGGGACACCCAACAACTGTACCGTGGCACTCTGCCAATGTGCCGCGGCAGTCAGCCACTGTACCACCATTAAGGCGTTATTTTGGCTAATTTACATAAGTATTTCTTTAATTTTGTAAGAATAGTTTTTCAGTGTCTTTTGTGGTCTTTGCAGGTTTCTAAATAGCCTATTTTATATCTGAATGGCTACCATGTCTGTTTTTTTTCCTCTGAAAATTCAGACTGCATAAAGTCAGAAATACACACGTTTTTCTCAGACATTGCAATATTCACACTATATGCCACATTTTGTTGCATTTATTGTATTTATACAAGTTGAATCTAATGTAATCCCTATATTTTTAACAATATGATTGACAATGGATCTACAGAAAGGAAAAGGAAGGGAGTGTTGTCCTAAAAAAAAAAAAAATACTTTAATTAGGCCAACAAAAATGGCTGAGTTCATTTCTCGCAAACATACACATTTGTTACACATAAATGCATGATACAATATGGACTAAGATAAATGATTAATTATCGGCTACCACTGGCACAAGCAGCGTTAGCTATTAAGAACTCAAAAACTCAATTAGGCTACCAAATGAAGCAAAACTGGCGAGTGTGGAGGTCCTAGTTTTCCTAGTTGTAAAGGCTAAAAAGTATTTGACTCCTCAGGCTACTTCTTCAAAAAAACAAAAAAAAAACCACAGCATTTGTTTTCGTTTTTAATTCGTTGTAAAAACAAATTTTTATGAAGAAAGTGTAATGCTTGTTTGTAAGTTTTGAAGGCGGGTAAAATACACCACTGGAACCCTTTTGCGCACTCAGCCATAAAATTAATGTCCCTTGACATCTAGGCCTAAGGATAGGTGTGACAGACATCATCAGTTCAAATTCATTGTGAATTTTCATATGGATATTTATTCAGGCTCATAGATAGATAGATAAACACTGTTAAGAGACATCATGTCTATCGCCTCATTATGTTGACAAATGTATCATAATAGAATTGTTTGATAAATACTTTATTTATCCTGAAGGAAATGAAGGTGTATAGCTTACACAATATCATACATACACACAGCCATAGATCACTCACAGAAGAATGAGAACTGTAAGATACCTGTTACTGTAACAGATACCTGTGTGCATAGTAGAGGTGAAGCCAAAAAGCTATGGGAAAATAAAAGTATGGTGATCAAAAGTGAACAGGGAAAGGGAACTCCAGTGCAAAAAAGAAGTGTCTGACAGTACAAAATATGCATGAAGAAAATACAACAGTGTAACAAAGTGTGTCTGACAGACAAGTACAAAACAGTACAGCAAAGTAATAGCAATAAAGTGTTCAATAATATATTCAAAAAACAAACTTGTTTTGTGGATGAGGGTTCGGCAAAGTTGTACAGTGGGGCTAATATAGCCAGCAGAAAGCAGGATGTCCCATCTAGTTCAGCATACCATTGCCAAGTTGAATGTCACAACAGGAAATCAAAAGGTTGCCAAAGACAACTGTAAATATATTAAATTATGGCATTAAAAGGATGATGGTGGATCACTCTCCAGCTCGTCATCATCCAACAGCTACCTGTCCAGGAAGTCCTCCTCCTCTGCATCCATGCCTCCAAGTTGTCTTCCACAATGACCTAGAGCTCATCCTCTGCCTCCTTTCTGTGAGACCCCAGCAAATGAGAGAACTGTCTCTTCTCTCCATACATCTAAGAAATAGAAACAAAACACATAACTTTGAATAACTTGTCTTATTTCTCTGCTCATCACATCGCATGACGTACTGTATCACAGTAGCTGCACCACGGGTCCCACCCTGGCTTTGAACTGTTTGACCTGTTGCCCTCAGGGAGTAACTGCAGGTACATTAAAACAAGGACTAACAGACTGATAGCCGGCTCTAGGGAGGGGCAAGAGGGGGCAGTGCCCCCTCAAAACAATGCGTTGCCCGCTTAAATCAAAATTTTAGAAGTTGAGAAAGCACATTTTAATATACTCAGAAAATTAATACTTTACGAGTTGACATAACCATCTACAGTAGCGGACAAATCCGCCAAAAATAGGACACACACGCTACAGCGTTAGCTTCTTTCTCGTTCTCATCTCTCTGTCCCTCCGCGGTGCGTGTATTCACAGGCTGCGCAGCACACATAGTTTCCTCCCAGCCCTCAGTAAACATCCAATGCAATGCAAATGAACCACCTCGTGTAGTGTCAGGTTTCAGCACGGCCACGCGATAAGGGAAAAAATAGTCAAGGTTAAAGTCAAAGTTGCTTTTATTGTCAATTTCTTCACATGTACTTGACATGCAAAGGAATAGAAATTACGTTTCCCACTATCCCATGCGTGTACGTGGACAACAGTAAAGTGCAGATGCACAACAAGACAATTCTAGTCCTAAGTTTGTATAAATAAATAACAGTACCCTAAGTACACTACTAATGTAGCAGGGCATGACAAGACAGACAAAGCATGAGGTGAAGTTCACTGAGTGTTCCAGCTTTGTGCATTTAGAGGTAGTTGTAATTGTGTTTTTAGTGCAAAAGTGCAATGTGCAAATGTCAATAGGCAGTACTTGTCACAGTAGCAGCAGTAATGATAATAAGTGGTGCAAATATAAATATAAAAACAGAACAATTAGCAGCAGATGTGTGCAATTTGCATATGCAGAGAACAGAACTTGGTTGACAGAGCAAAGTCCACTAGAAAAGTGTAAAATCCTGTGCGCCAAGCCCATAGAAATGGCTTTGTTTTCTATCAAATCCATGTGTATTTGCTATCACCGACCATTCGGGTTAATGTACCGGTTAAAAGCACGACTTTTTCCCTTTAGCAACCGTTGCCATGGGTAAACAAAATTAACCAAGCAACACAGATGATCTAGCACGTATTTGACTAATAAATCCGACAATGTATTGGCATAATATTGTGGACAAGGCCATTGTTGATTAAAATAGCATTAAAGGTAAAAAAAAAAAAAAATGTCTTTCTGTCATGGTTATGCATCAGAATAGCGCTAAATTGTGTTATGTTGCGTTTTGATGGCAGCACTGTAACTGGAAATATCCGAACATTAGCTACATAACCTGCATTTAACGCGGCAGAGATGAGTGCCCACGTCCACTGCATGTGATAAACTGAAGACAAATGACCCGTGTCTAACAGACCCCTACGTAAAGACCCTCCCCATGCTCTAGTTCTGCACTGTTTTGTTTCATATAATCTTTTTTTTTTTTTTTACAAAGCCAGCTTGCTTATTTCCAGCTCACAAAGACAAAGTTAACGCTGTGTAATGCATCCGTTTTTCAGAGCTTTTCAAAAGTGTAGTGCTGCCCCTTCATGTACTAACAGTAGTAGCAATGATGCTGCTGCTAGTACATCAAAGACAGCAGCTAGCATAACTGCACATTTAGTATCAGCAAGCACTGTTTCTCCTGCACCTCCATCTCCCTAACAAGTGCTGCCCCAAAGCAGCCTGCTCAGCTACCCAGTGACTTAAATGGCAATGCACCATCTCAGCCAATACTGGGTAGCTACCCAAAGTGTGCATTTGGTACAACATTGAGATCGTTCAATCCTGCCTGGTACCGCACACGACCATGGCTAGAGTATTCTGTGGTGCGAGACGTCTGCTTCGGTTTCCCCTGTCGGAAATATGGCAGCACTGTTAATGAAAGGCTGTTGTATTCACCTTAACAACTGGAAAGCAGCACTTGATTGAGACAAGGGGCTACAGAGGCATGTGTCCAGCCACAACCATATGCATGCTTCAACTGTATGGCTTCAACTCAGCACAAAAGCATGTGCATGCTTCAACTGTATGGACTCAGCACAAAAGCAGAGATGCTACAGGGGGAACTGTTGACTCCCTGTTGGTTGGTAAAACACAGCTTGAAAAAAACTATTACTATGTCAAGAGTGTGGGCAGTGCTGTTAAGTTTCTCTGTGTAAATGAGTTGGGGCTCCGTGGGACTGAAAAAACTTTTAGGCATGGTGCAGTTGACGATGACATTTCTTCGGGTCTCTTCATAAAACTGATGGAGTATACTTTAGAAAAGGATGAGAAGCTTGCAAGCATTGCTAGGGGTATACCAAAGAATGGAAAATACACATCTAAGGATATCCAAAAACATTATTGAAACACTGGCAGACATGGTGCTTGGGGAGATCAAAAAAAAATGAAAATGCAGATTCTGCGGGGTTCTGCCTCAAAAGTGATGGGACCAGAGACAGGTAATGTGGAAAATTTGTCTGTGATGATTTGGTTTGTCAGCAATTCCATGCCAGAGGAACATCTTATTGGGTTACTTGACTTGCATCAACTTGATGCAGAGTACATCGCCTCTGAGGTACTAACACATGCTGGCTACAGTGCTAACAACATACCAGTGTTATGATGGGGTTTCTGTGATGAGTCGGGTAAGAGGTGGTGTACAACCTCTGTTCCAACAGAAGCTTGCTAGATATGTCCCATATATCCACTGGTTGTAGCACCAACTGCACCTAGTAGTTGTGCATGCCATGCAGAGTGAACCATGTGCAAGAAGATTTTTTGACCTCTCTAGTTCACTCTACAAGTTTTTTCAGCACCACCATGTGTCCAAAAAATATGATGCACCTAATCTTAAAAGGCTACTTGAAATCAGATGGACAAGCAGATGGAGGTGACAAGGTGCATTGTTGAAAATCAAGATCATATCCTCAGTATCCTATCTGAGATGACAGAGGATGATGATGCTGCAGTTGACCTGTGCACTGAGGCATCAGGACTGCAATGTCAAATAAAGAGCATCGCTTCTTTGAGACTGGAAAGTTTCTAGTGCGGGTGCTTGGTGTCTTGAAACCAGCAAATGCAATTCTACAGTCTCAGTCTGTGGATATGTGCAGTGCTTCTGAGGTTGTTGGTGCAGCACTGGAGTCCCTAAAAACATTTGTAAAAATGAGCAGAGTTATCTCAGGTGGCTGCTGTAGATGATTCACATCCTCCAAAGAGAAGGAGAACAGTGAGCAAACACCTTAGTCAAAGTGTTGTGCTTTCAACTGTGGGCCATACAGATTCTGATGATCCTATCATTAATCCCCATCAGTCTCTTAAAAGATCTCTGCTCAACATCCTTGACAGGGCAATTTGAGAAATGGAAACTAGTTTTTCACAGAAAAATGTTTACCTGATAAAAGCCATATCTAGTCTTGCACCCAAATCTAGTGCATTTCTAGATTCAACCCAGTTGCACCCTCTGGCTGAGCTGGCTGGCACAGTGGCAGACAATGAAAGTCTGAAAAATGAAATCCTTGTGGCAAAACAGTTGTTGCTCAAGAAATGTCCAAATGAAACAGACCTGTCCACTGTGTGTAAACATCTGCAGGAGTACAAGGAAGCCTTTCCTGAGTTGCATAAATTGTATGTAACAGCCCTGGTAATTGGTGTGTCTTCAGCAACATGTGAGAGTTCCTTCTCCACATTTTAACCCCCTATCGTCACACTATGTCTCACAAGAGAAAGAGGAATAGAGAAGTCCATAACAAATAACTTGGACATCGATGAATTTGTAAGAGTTTTTGCAAAGGTAAACAGGAGACTGTTGTTATAGAGTGGAATGGAAAGGAGTGAAAAGAGGAGTGGAGAGAGAGGAGTTTTTTTTATAATTTGCGAACAAAAAATGAAAAAACAAGCAAAAAAACATTGTTTTTGTTCTGCTCTGCTCTATATCTGTTGTCTTTTATAAATAAGTTTGAAAAGATTTTTTACTATTCATAAGACTACCTTTTAGTTTTGTAAATATTGACTCTAGTGTGTGAAGTCCTACTTTAGGTTAAAATTTATTTGAGAATTAGGCCATCCAGTTAAGATACATGTTGCTGGTTGATAAAATCTGGATGAAGGATATTTAATTTTACTTTTATGTTTCAGTTTTTCCCCCTGAAGGATTGCCACCTTATTGTGGTCAGGGGGTTTGCGTGCCTCAGTGACCTTAAGAGCTATACGAGCAGGAGCTTAGTCTTCAGGTGGGACACCCAAGTTGGACAGGTCTGAAGGTAGAGGCCTGAGTGTAATCCACTTCTCCAGGTTGGGGTTTCGTTTATAAACATTGTTTATTAATAAAACAGTTCTTACAGACAGTACCTTGCAGTAGTTTCTTGTCGCCGCCATGAGGAAAGGCCATACAATTGACACCTACAGTATTTTGTGAGCTTTCAAAAAAAAAACAAAAAAAAAAGTTATTCTAGCGTCGACCAGCTGTACAAAGAGTTTAGCGGAATGCTTGACAACCTAAAAAAAAATTGTGATTAGATACACCAAGTCTGTGAGTTCTGGCCATCTCCCTCTGGCCCATTAGCTCTATCTTTATATTCCGGTTAGAACAAGTACCGATGCCCATCAAATATAAATGGGTCTTCTTCTTCATCTTCCTCAAATTCTCTGTAGTACTCTGCCTGTTCTGTATTCCAGAGGCAGTCACCATAGAAATATAGTTACCTGTTATATAAGCACAGAAAAAAAGTGCTGGGGCATGATGTGTACATGATGCCCCCCTCACATTTCTGACTGCCCCCTCATATGTGCCTGCCTAGAACCAGCCCTGTCGGTACCGATTTTAGAACGGGCCATCTGCTAAGGGCTAAGTAAACAAGACAACGCAACCATTAGGGAACTTCCGCAAGACTGTGCCGCAAGACAATGGCCCGAGACAGTTGAAACTGGCTTGTTCAGTGGCACAAGACAGTTGTAACAGTACAGTACAGTTTTTGCTCTAACCCCCTCTCTATCTATGTAAGGTAGTGTAGCTGGTGGCGCCAATGGGGGTGGATGTGTGTGTGTGTGTGTGTGTGTGTGTGTGTGTGTGTATGTGTGTGTGTCTGTGTTTGTGGTGGGGGGGCAACTGCAATGAACCAGTTTTGGGGGGACCCAGCTTGCAAAAGATTGAGAACCCCTGTTCTAGAACACTGATGTGTGCTCTCTCTCCTCCTCAGACACAACTGTCTGTTCCTAGTAGACTCAGTGGCTTCGCTGGGGGCCACTCCATTGCTTATGGACAAGCAGAGTAAGCACTCTCTCTCTCTCACACACACACACACACACACACATACATTCACTCACTCACTCACTCACACACAATAACAGGCGCCCAGGCACATGACCACAAACACATAAGCCTGGTGTTAAAATCCAGATATCTTCTCCCACAGACACACACAAACACACACACAATTAAGTAATTTTCAGCAGTATCCAATAGTACATATTCCCTTTCTCTGTCCTGCCAGAAATTGACATCCTCTACACTGGGTCACAAAAAGCTCTGAACGCTCCCCCAGGCACGGCACCCATCTCTTTCAATGAAAGAGCCTGGTAAGACCTGTATGTGTTGTGTGTGTGTGTGTGTGGGGAGGGGGGGGGGTGCACTTATACGTGTGTGTATGAGTGTGTGTGTGTGCACCATCATCCATCAGTGGTTAAAGCCTGGTTAAACCTCTATTCTTGTGGCTGTGTGTGTGTGTGTGTGTGTGTATGTGTGTGTGCGTGTGTGTATGTGTTTCCTTGGCATAGACAAACATGTGAAAATGTGTGTGTACAGATGTGTAGGCATAACTGCCCAGATGCAGTGTTGTAAGTGTGTGATGCATTTTCCCCAGTGAGAAGATGTTCAACAGGAAGACCAAGCCTGTCTCCTACTTGTTCGATATGACCCACCTCTCCAACTACTGGGGCAATGACGGAAAACCAACCAGAATGTGAGTTTGACTTGAGTTCACCCGCGCATACATACACTCTCTCACACACAATCACACACACTCTCACTCACACACACTTCATGAGACCATGCAGTATATTCACCCATGCATATTCACTTCTTTGTGTGTGTGTGTGTTTGTGTGTGTTTTGGTTTACAGGTATCATCACACAGGGCCTGTATCTGGATTCTTCGCTTTGAGGGAGAGCCTTGCCATTGTGGCTGAGAAGGTACAGTGCATGCTGCATAAGTGTGTTTGTGTGTGTCTATGTGTGTGTGTGTGTACGTGTGTATTGTGTGTCTTGTGCTTATGACCTTTTTGGGGTGCAGGGTTTGGAAAGGTCTTGGCAGGAGCATCGTGAGGTTGCTGAATACCTTTGGAAAGGACTGGAGGATCTCGGACTCAAACTCTTCATCAAGGACAAGGTCAGTGTGTGTGTGTGTAGGGGGGGGGGGTGCATTAATGGTTTCAATTCTTAGAAATAAACTTCATAGAGCGTAGTGTTATTTTTCACATATTGAAAAGGAACTACCACATACTGTAATGTAAACTAGTACTATGTGTGCATGTGTGTCCTACATTTCAGGACCTGAGGCTGCCATCAGTAACCACTATAGCAATCCCAGAGGGTTATGACTGGCGGGAGTTGCTGGCCTACCTCATGAAGCACCACCAGATGGAGATGACAGGGGGCCTGGGACCATCCATGGGCATGGTAAACTGTGTGTGTGTGTGTGTGCGCGCGTGCGCGTTTTGTGTGTAGATGCATAGTTGCTGATGATTTAGTTTGTGTGTTTAGTGTGTGTGAGTGGTTAGTCCAAGTAGATGGGCTTTTTGGGCTATGTGTCCTCACTTGTGTGTCTGAGAGTCTTTGCATTGTATTTATTTTTATGGGTGTACTTGTGTATGAAGATTACTGTTCAAATGATTACATTTTTGACACTGAAAATCTGTATGTGTGTGTGTGTGTTTGTTTGTTTGTTTGTGTGTGAGGGTATGTGAATTGGTTTGTGAGTGAGAATGTGAGAGAGAAAGGCAGACTACTGAGCATCCTTGTGACTCTGCCCTTTGACCTCTGGTTGCTAGGTGATGCGTGTGGGGCTGATGGGATATAACTGCAACAAACCCAATGCTGACAAGGCTCTCAATGCTCTTGCTGATGCGCTCAGAACCTGCAGCAAAAGAAAGGCATAGGATCTCTCTCTCACTCACACACACTCACAACAATTCTCACGCATCCATCTTTTTCCACACTCATACCCCCCCCCCCCCAACACACACTGATTTAAATCTCCTCACCTTGGAATCTTCACCATCAGGACTGTGTGGACTGAGCTTGTCAGACAATAATTGTAAATAATTCATTGTGTTTTGTTGGTGCCTTGTGATCAAGTTTTTAATAAAAAGAAAGTATTTAAAATGTGAACTTTATTCTATTGTATCAATAGTGTACCTGACCCTGTAGAATTAGCATGCTACTAGGATCACCCTCCTTTTACAATTAGCATGTAAGCAAGCAAGTGATTGTATGTGTACGGTGATGGCTAATACCAGGTCAGTAAGCAATTACAGTATTTTAGCTGGAAAATGCTGGAGGATGAAACATAAACCATCGGGCCTTATATAAACAATCATAGGTGTAGGACTTTGCCAGTGTCTGTTAGATAGTGAAAAAGAAAGTCTTGATAAAAAGACTTGGGCACGTTCAACCTCTGACCTGTTCTGAGTTACATATCCATGTATTTCTGACAGTTTAAGGTTTATCTTTTTTACCCTTTCTCATATCCAATTAAAATCTCAAACCCATCAAACCAAACATATTAGATTGCAAATATGAGTTTTATAGGCTACTATGCACAACAGTTTATGTGGATGGACCCTACTACTTACTCGAAAAACTCAAGAGCAAGTGTCCGTGGAACTGTGCGTTCAATGTTGTCAGCGCACTTTTCCCCGTCAAGCCTTTCCGCAAGCAGGTTTTGTGTGTCTGCACTTGAAAACTCAAAAAAAGGAGCACACATCACTGCTGAATGTCATTTTACGAGGTCGGCCAAAATCACTTGCAGAGTCTTGAGCGCACACAAAACTGCGCTCTCGAATGTTCTGCTGCGCAGACTGGTATTTTCATATCCGATGGGCGGGGATGATTTGTGCGCAGACACGGATGTATGTCTGGCGTGGCTTTCGTCTGTCCTCAGCTCCGTCCCACAGATCAAGGCGAAAAGTGTTCACAGCGATGAAAATGACCTACCGTTGGACGGCCTAAAGATCTTAACTTTGATTTTAACAAGAGGTAGGTGAGGCAGGATAATAATTTCCTGGAAAGTAGGCTTAATTCTGTGCCACTTGTAGAAAATAGTTGTCATGTCATGATAGTGGTCGATATCAACCGGGATGAGAGTTTTACGTGAAGTAATGAGTTCTCTGTTGACGACTAATGGAGCATGCAAATTCACTTTTAAAGTAACATTCGATTCACTCACTCACTATCCACTTTTTCTTGTTTCGTCCGCCCGAATGAGCCTAATCTCACTGCGCGGGCTCGAAACAGCTGTTGCTTCCCTTACTTAACGGGACTTTCGCTTAGTTAATGTTAGCCATCAAGCACAATGTGATTATCACGGTGTAATAGCCAAATCCATTGTTTCTCGTTTAGTCCATAGATATTATATAGGAACCACATAGTTACTTTGTAATATCTATGGTGTAGTCTACTTGATTAGTGGAACCGTGGCGGAGTTTGTCTACAGTTGTCACCAGGCGAACTCGTGACAGTTCGCCCTCGTTCTGTTGGTCTATTTTTGTCAGACAAATCTTAGTCAAAACTTTCCCTTGCATAAACAGCTGACTAATACACCGAGTCAGAACAAAACGCACCCTGTTCTGGATTTTCTCTTCCAGCTAGTTTCCCTGATGGCTGTAGTCTACTTGACATGCTTAAAAGTTCTTGGGTTTGCGTATCCAGTAAACAATAGGACGCAATACTGACCACACTGTAATAGCACTAGCTGTGGCAACGCCACAGGCACCCCATCACAGACAGTATACCCAGTACAGCAAACAAGACAGGACTGGTTTCCCTCATCTCTCTTTTGTAGGTTGACAGACAAGCCTATGGTGCCAAACTCGCAAACTAATTCAGTCTAAAAGGTCAAAAAGTAACTCAATGCATCAGGCTTTCTTGTGGATTCTGACCAGTCTGACTGATTTGCATTATTTTGTCATACATGCTAGTTTTACTGTTTGGTAGTGAGTAGAGATAACAGTAACCAGTTAATCAATCCATCATTATGAAATTTTGAAACCTGAAAAAAAATCCAATACATTGTCTTCCATACCACTGAAGATTGCCTTTCTAGCAGCTGGCTACTATTCCATGTTGCCTACATTAAGTCGAGCACTGTGTCTAATGGATTTGTAGTGTACAGCCTAATCGTGGTAAAATTAATATTTCAATTTGTGTGTCAGTGTTTGTGATCATATATCAACTTCAACACACAATACTTCTAATCATAATACTTCTTGTTACTATGATTGTTGTGTTATAATTCCATCAATGCACATCTCTGAGGATCTGAGTTTGTCACAGATGTATATCCTCTGAACTGCTTCCACCTGTCCAGTTTTTCCAGTTAAACACAGTAACAATGTTAGATACCTTGTGCTGTTGTTTGGGGGCAACCACAATACGTGGCATAGGCTGTGCTCAGGTTCCACGGGGGCACTCCTTTATTGCCACTCGCCAGCATGGATTAACCACACAACATGGGGAGGGTAGCCTACACCAAAAACAACTTTAGTTCTCAGTAGTCCCGGGCCTGTAGCATGCGTCCTACCCAGAGTTCATGAGCAGGCTGACTGACTTCACACAGGAATGGGCAGTGCTCGATGTCTATGGAGCTGCCTACCATAGAAGCAAGTATGTATTAAGACTAACCACACTTCCTCAGTATATGATTGGGTACCCATATGAAAAAGCTCCATTAAAAACACATGAGCCTTAAATTGTTTAAGGATATGTCTCTGTATGCTATTTGTACAGTCCATGTGGGTAGATATGCTGCTGTTTAGGGCTGTTTTAATGCTAGTTAATAAAATTGAAATTAATTTTAATAAAACTTCATGACAGCAGTGCCTGTTTAGTATCAAGTTGCACAGTTTCAGAAGAGTACAGGGCAACATCACTATTGATGTTGCAATTACTGGTAGATCATGTCAAGTGAATGTAGGCTTCATAGTGTGCGCACAGTTGGGCTTCTGGAAGTGTAAAGCCCACCCAATTAGTGTCTGTGGCCCAGACTCGAGCACTATGAGCAGCTCTGCTGATGTCTGCTGGCTGATTTCTGCAGACCTCTGCCAGCGCGTTTGCGACTCTTTAACCTACTGAATCCAATGACTATGGGTTGAATGCAACAGAACCATCGGCCGTGGCGGCTATTAGTCAGTATAGCAGTCAGTTCTTACTTCACGTGCTATCAGAGCACTGTGTGTTTGCACACTATCACTAGATCACCATATGGTGTAGACCGCTTCCTGTTTTAAAACATAATTTTCTCACACATCATATGACACTGTTACAGAGATATATAATGCGCTAGGCCATGTGCCTTTCTTTCTCTCTATATGTGCTCTCTCACACACACACACCACAAAACTAATGCAGCCATGCTCTCATGATCTTTTGTCTCTCTCTCTCTCTCTCTCTCTCTCTCCCCCTCTCTCTCTTGCAGCCACACACACGTGGGCATACACACAGACAGACACACACACACACACACAGGGACTCACCCTGGCCTGTTGTTTCCCAAACTTGAATGAAGTGTCCTCTGATATTCCCTAGGTGTGCTAAATGGAGGCTGGTTGGGTCTGGCCATGGGAGGAGAAATTTGGGAATGGCACCACCTCTCCAGACAATGCAACCTGTTATGATTCCACCAAGACCACAGTCCTGATGGGGAATCGCTTTGGAGGGGTACCTGTTGTCCTCCTGCTGGACTTTATAATGTTTGTGGTAAGTGTGTGTTGTGTCTCCTGAGAGAGAACAGGGTGCCCATATTCCTCTTGCAGGACTAAATGCATTTGCTCAGCTAAACAGAGCCAAATCAAAGATGCACAATACATAGGAAAACATTTGCTGACAACGTTTGCTTCAACAGAAATGCTGAATAATTTGTTGTTTGCAGGCATACAGTTTGTATGCATGTCAGCTGTTGGCCACACCCACCTAATTACTTCAAAAGCATGTTGCAATTTGTTGGAAATTGTTGCAAATAGTTGCACAACATTGCAATGAAACATGCCGTTCAATCAGGAATCCATGGCAAAGAGAAGCAGAACAAAGCCAAACTGTGGCATAAGTGAAAGTTGGTTGGCTCTTGTATGTGAGAACTGATTGGTTGTGCCTGCTGTATGTAAAAACTGATTGGTTGTGCATTTACAGGTCCTGCTACTTCTCTTCACTTTCATCAGGACGAAGATGTGGGATTATGGACGCCTGGCACTGGTGGCTGACAGCAAAGGGTATGTGTGTGTAACCCTGTATACTGAAATATGTACTGATTCCTCAATCTGAACCATGTTAGCATGTGTGTATGATTGTTAATCAGTCTGACACAGCTTTTATATGATATGACTCCACATGGTTGCGTAGGAAAGCTTGCTTTCTTGCTCTTGGTGTAGGTGTCAGCCACATGGGGTGGGTGTCAGCGGCGCTTCATCATCTCTTGTGTTATAGGTATAGAAAAAACTTTAAAAACAGAAGGCTACATAAGGGACATTACACCACACACACACAGTCACAGATACACTTGCAGACACCCATATACTGTCTTAGGCCCTGTTTATTTAGATATTTTATATATACACACACACACATACATATATATATATATATATATATATATATATATATAATACACACACATTTTAGCCACCTCAAGCAAATCTTTTTTAAAATGCTCCACATAGTGGAGGTTTTTCAAAACACTGGATGCTGTTCTTGTAGACGCAATAAAAAAATATCTAGATTCATATTAACAAGCCCTTACACAAACACTCACCCAAACGGTTAAACCACAACCACATTTGACAATAACAAGATAGTTACAAGATTGTCAGCACTTTGATAAACACACAAACAAACCTGTGATGAAATAATGAAAAAAGGTGCATGATATACTTGTCCACACACACACCACGTGAAAGCATCTCTGTAACACTGTGTCCTAACTGCAAGTGAGTGTCAGGTTGTCGTGAAGCATTGATTTTCTACATCTACATTAAAAATGCCATTCTTTTCTGACAGATTCTCCATTCAAACTAACCAAGAAATTTGACGCGAGCGACATAAATAGAAACAGGACAAGCGATAAAAGTTCTGCCAAAACTTTGCCAAAGCATTGCATCGCGCACCACTGATTTGCATTGCATTCAGTTATGATAATCCAAGTGAAATCAAACTGATTTTGTCGCAGACATTTTCTTGCATCACTTGCACTAAGGACATAGTGTAAGACATTTGTCTCGTCATTTCTCATTACAACTGAATGTATGTGATCTTTCAATGGCTTCCTCAACCTCATGTTTCTGTGTGTGTGTGAGAGAGAGGTGAAGAGAGATGCAGACAGGCGGTGTGTGTGTTTTCAACAGTGTTTCTTACCTGATGTGTGTGTGTGTGTGTCCATAGATTTGAGTCTCATCGTCGTTATGGCCGCATGTCCTCCATTGTCTCCAAAGGAGAGGAACCTGAGCATGAGAGGGTATGACATCACCGCCGTCTTCATCATTCTTGTCATCCTCATTCTTGTCATCCTCAAATCCACCATCCTTATCACAATCACCTATGTCACATTTACCATTGTTATCTCATTTTGTTACCAGGATCACAGTTGTAACATCTCCTGTAACCACACTGTTCACACATCACTACTACAGGAAACACTTGTCTTAAAGCAGAGGTTCCCAAACTTGTAACTGCTGCATATCCCCTGAAAAACTCATTACGGCCATTTAATATTTTTGTATAAATATTGCTGCGCAAACAAAAATATGAACATAACAATGTAGGGACAATTAGGATGTACTGAGGAGAGTTTGAGAGTAAGATCTTTTTCCATGTATAGTCTGGACCTGAATTTTATCTTTTTGCTGTTAAGAGCTGAAAACCCATTCACAGATTTATTTACGTACCCCCTAGAATTGATCCAAGTACCCCCAGTTTGACAACCATTACCTTAAAGCAGTCCGAAGTACTTCCAACCATACCCTTGTTATTTGTGCAGTAGGAAGGAATATATATATATATATATATATATATATATATAGTGCATTATTCTGTCTATATTGTTCAAAATTCTTAGTTCTTCCTCCTACATAGTGACGGCACTCTGTGGGTACAAACATCAGGGCTGTGGTTGGTACTTCATATCATGGAGTCCTGTCATTAGCACAGCCATCACAGTCATCACTGTTACCCCAGGCATTCTCACATATCACATCAGCAACAGCACCCATGCTTGTTTCTTGTGTGTGTATGTGTGTTCCCTATAGGGTACATGTTCCTGGCTCCCTTATGTTATTAAAATGGAGTAAGTTGATGTTTTTACAGATCTTTGCATACATACTTTGTATGAAGTTTTACATATTGTACATAAAGGACGATATTCAAGTGAAGTTTGTGTGTGTATATGGCGTGTGTGTGTGTGTGTTTAGTATAGCGATGGTGAAAGAGCGCTGCGGAGTGGATGCTGTTCACTACCTGTCGTTTCAGCGCCACCTGATCGTGTTGATGCTACTTGTGTGTGTGACATCTGTGTGTGTCATCCTGCCTATCAACCTCAATGGGAAACTGCTGGGTGCGTCATCATGACAACACATTCCCCCACCCACCCAACCTACCTTACTGACTGGGTTTGCATGCACTTATATTGGAATTATCCTGGTTTTATATTTACTTCATCACCTGAAAACTGGGCCCTGGATACTGAAGTGCATGTGAACACACTCCCTGATGTCAAGGAAAACGAATAATTCTAGCATGACATGACAATACTGTCTAAACTGGGGGGTTCATCGCATGTACCTGTGTCTGCTGCAGCATATAGTCCAGAATATACAGTGTTTGCGCATGTGGGTGTACACTATACGTGTGTGTGTGTGTGTGTGTGTGTGTGTGGTGTGATTGACAACTGATAACTGATCTCTTACAGGAAGTGATCCATACAACTTTGGGAGAACCACCATTGGAAATCTGCAGGAAGGGTAGGTGTGGCTAGCACACACACAGTGTGCTAAGATGTATGTATTGGTTACATACATTAGGAAGCAACTTTGTGTGTGTGTGTGTGTGTTTGTGTCTGCAGAGACAGGCTTCTCTGGGTACATACGGTTGTTGCAGTACTTTATCTTTGCCTGACGGTGGGACTACTGAGACGTCATACCTCTCAGATTAAGGGCTCTCAAAGAAAAGAGGTGTGTAGACACAAACTTACTTAACTTATTGTGTTATTTATGATATTATGTTTGTTTTGCTGCTCTTTATATCCACGTGTTCATTATCAGTGGTGTGCCTATGTTTCAGGCCAGAAGCACACTCTTCATCTGCTCTGTCCCCAAAACCGCCAGTGCAGAAGCCATCAAAACACATTTTATGTCAGTACACACACACACACATACATACATATACACACACACAATGTTACTTGTACACGCATACTGTGTCTTCAGAGAGACATTTGGTTATATGGCTTCAGCATTTTAATTTGTGCTTGAATGTGTGTGTGTGTGTGTGATGGTGTTTATAGGGAGGCTTATCCTACTTGTCAGGTTACTGATGTCCGCCTCTGCTATGACGTGGCTAAATTCATACAACTGGCTAAAGAAAGGTGATCCTCTTCCATTGTTTTAAATTGTAAAATAATTTGTTTATTTTCTTCCTTGTTCTTCCTTCTCATTATTCTTCTATAGTGTGTACATTCTCCATGAGAACTGGTCTGTTAATTTATATCAAGAATAGTTAGAAAGATGTTTTCTTTTTCCAGGCTGCTTTTCCCAAACGGCTTTTTCATTTCCAGAATATAAAATTGATTTAATGAATTTATCTTAGGTGTTCTGACTAGAATTTAGCTTTATGTTGCTATGGTGAATCTTCTCCAGGAAACGGGCAGAAAATAACCTGCACTACTACCAGAGAGTTTTGGAACGGCAGGGAAAGCGTGAGGTCATCAACCCGCGTCTGTGTGGGTACCTCTGCTGCTCGTCGTGCCAATGCCAGTCATGCCCAGAGGTGAGATTTTGCTAAAGAATTTGTGTGTTGATGTGCACGTGCGCACACACACACACACACACACAATTCCATACTTTAAAAGTTTTTCTAAAAGCTTACCATTGAACCTCTTCCCTGGTGTTACACTCATACTGCATGTGCATTTGTTTACATTTACAGGTGGATGCCATAGAGTACTACAGCTCGCAGGCGGCTTATCTGCTTAAGGAGGTGGAGGAAAAGAAGCAGGAAGTGCCAGAGCACCCCCTCGGCATGGCTTTTGTAACCATGCATACCGAATCCATGGCAACCTAGTGAGTTGGGAAAACTACCTTCTTACCAATACAGAAGTGTTGTGTGTGTGTGTTTGTGTGTGTTAGAGAGAGGGAGACTGACATCTCTAATCTCTATAGCATTTTGAAGGATTTTAACGCTGTGGACTGCAGCAGTGGGTGTGGCCGGGGACCACAGCCATCTGCCAGTAGCGCTAGCCTGGATGTTAGGAAATGGAGAATCACACGAGCAGCACACCCCAACAATGTTTTTTGGTAGGGGCACACACACACACACACTGTTTTTGTGACTGAATTGCCATTTGTCCTCCATCTCCTACCTTGAAGTGATATTCCGGTGTCCCATAATCTTCAGTTCAAATTTCTTTAACATTTGTAAAAAATGCAATGTAAATAAAGTAGTTTAACCCCCCGCCCATCCATTTCATTACGCGAATTCAAGCTCACACAGCACTGCAAAGGGCTGCGCAGGGATGACAAAACTGCATTTTTCGACTTAACTAGCTGGCTGGCTAAGAGGGTGGGACTTTTTTAATTGGGCAAAAGTCAGTGATGTTGCTTATAGCATGAAAAAAGTCCCACCTACTTAACCAGCCAGCTAGCCAGGCAAGTCGAATAAGCCAATTTTGTCATCCCCATGTAGGGTTGCCCAATTTACTGTGATCTTAAATACGCCCTAGTCTCTCATTCATTTCCTCTTCCTTTTCCTCTTCACTCTTCTTCTTCTCTTTTGGCTCAGGGAGAATCTGTCAGTTCAGGGCTTATACTGGTGGCTGCGTTTCCTCTTCATCAACATCCTCCTCTTCTTGCTGCTCTTCTTCCTCACCACGCCCTCTGTCATCATCCACACCATAGACAAGTTCAACGTCACAAGGCCCATTACGGATCTCAATGTGAGTTTTTCTCTCTCTCTCTCACACACACACACACACACACACACATTCACTCATTAGCTATATCACCAAGCCAATGAAATGAGTCTCCCTGTCACCTTAACAAATTCACTCACTCACTCTTTATCACAGAATGAATTTAACATACACATACTCACACACCCTGTACATATTAAGCTGGGTAAATAAGAATGCACATAATTATTTATCTGGTAAGCCCCTCTGTACAGACTAATACAGTGTATTCCAACACAGAAAGCGATCCTTTTTGAAAGCAATCACTGAGGTGGATAAATCTGAAAAATCTTGGATAGGTATGGTTGTGTGTACAACGAAATTGGGAAGTTTCAAGTACGATGATGTGTGGTTGCTATGCCAGTGATTGAACTTGATGTTCTAGAAGCTTCTGACAAGCGTGTTAATGTGGATTGCAAAAGTGCTGTAATTTGGATGCAAAACCTTTGGAAAAACAAATTAGTACATGACCTGTGTTTGTCCTCACAGAATCCCATCATCAGTCAGTTCTTCCCAACGCTGCTGCTGTGGTCCTTTTCTGCTCTGCTGCCCACTATAGTCTACTACTCTACTGTAGGAGAAGCCCATTGGACCAGGTAACACACACACACACACACACTAGGGTTGGGAAGATTCACCGATTTGCAAGGATAAATCAAAATGAACATTCACGATGCGGTTGCATCGACGGAAAAACTGACTGTCTGCATCGGTTAAAAATTTAAATGAATTTGAGATGTATCGCATCTAAAATATCTGCATCGATAAAAAACGAATAATATCTATTATTATAACTTTAAAAATGGTCTATTTCTGGTTTGAGTTCTCTTTGCAGCTGGCATTGGCTAATTCAGCCCGACTCTCATCTCGCGCAAAGAGGCAGGGCCAAACAAACAGCAAGCTTTCTTTGAATCAGACAGGCGGCCAGCCAGAGAGTAGCTAGCCTGGTAGAAGCATGGACGAAGGACTTGAAGTGATACACTCACTGGTTGGCTATAAGTCAAGCGTGTGGAAAGGTTTTGGCATTTACAAGCATGGTGGAGAGCTGGATAAATCAAATGCAATATGTAAACTGTGCCGTGTCGCGGTTAAATACACAGGGAGCACAACACAAGTAGCCTATCCCATATTTTTTCCACTTGCAACTGCCTAGTAATTCCGTTCGATCGAAAGCCGCAACGGAAGTCATATCCTTCTTTATATGCACAGTTATCTCCTCAGATTTTTGTTAAAGGTTATACTTGTATCAGTTCCAGAAATACCTGTGAAGAATCCATTGTCTCTGCGTCAAAGCAGTGTGTCTGAGCACAACTAAGCACTCTCTGATCTCTGTTGTATTTCCTGTATTTTAAAATAAAAGGCACAGCCAGCTTAAATTCTTTAAGTGCCATAACTGAAGAACTACTATGTATTCCATAGTATAATTTTCTTCTGCATCACATTGTATCATATCAAATCACACTGCATCGCATTGTGTTAATATGAAATCATACTGTATCGCACTGTATCGTAGTATGTGGGAGAATCGTATCGTATCTTTATCACTGGCAATTTCATGAATCGATAATGTATTGAATCTTTGGCAGTGTATCGAGATGCATATCGTATCGCTTTGATAATGAAGATTCCCACCCCTAACACATACACACACACACACACACACACAGACACTATAATTTGCAACTGCAATGGAAAACTTTGTAACACACATACACACACACAAACAAGCACACACACGCAGTATAATGTCCTGCTGCACTTTAGAACACAAAATCCAGAAATCTGCTGTTCAGGGCTCAAGTCACTATTATAGATAACAAACTCTCTATCTGTGTTATAGGTCCAGTGAGAATATGAGCATGATGTATAAACTCTACATCTTCCTGCTCTTCATGGTGTTGATACTGCCCTCTCTAGGTCTCTTCAGGTAACACACACACACACAGCAGTGATCAGTGAACTGAACTGATCTGCAAATGTAGCTATACTAAGCTCTGACATTAAATGAGATTAAATGTTGTCTGTGTGTGCGTGTGTGTGTGTGCGTGTTCTGCAGTCTAGATGTGTTCTTCCGCTGGCTGTTTGATAACAATTCTGCACGTCGTCTGAAGTTTCAGTAAGTATCACTTGTGCCCATGTATGTGTGTGTGTGTTTTCCTACTGGATTTCTGTATCTGTAACAGTATGTAATGTGTGTGTGTGTGTGTGTGTGTAGATGTGTTTTCCTGCCAGATCAGGGGGCATTCTTTGTAAACTATGTAATTGCGGCAGCCCTGATTGGTTCAGGGATGGAGCTATTGCGGTTGCCAGGGCTACTATTGTACATCATCCGAATGGCACTGGCACGCTCAGCTGCCGAAAGGAAGTACGTCAAGCAGGTGAGTGTGTGTGTGTGTGTGTGTGTGTGTGTTTATATTTGTATAGGGTTGTGTGTGTGTGTGTGTGTGTGTGTGTTCATATGCAAATAATGCTGTGTGTTCAACTAGGTGTGTGTGTGTGTTTACAGAACCAGGCATATGAGTTTGAGTATGGGGTCATGTACGCCTGGACTCTGTGTGTTTTCACTGTTATCATGGCCTACAGTATCACCTGTCCAGTCATTGTACCTTTTGGTAAGGGAGACACACACACACACACACTTATATGGACACAAACATTCAAGGAGTCAAGATTCAAGAATTCAAGGATGTTTACAGATGCATACAGATACTAGGTGTAAATTTGATTCTAAATGGTCCCTTAAATGGTTCATGGCCTGGTAACAATCAACCTACAGTACATTCTAGGCAATGAACCTTTTTGTGTGTGTGTGTCTGTGTGTATAGGTCTTCTGTATCTCCTTCTGAAACACCTGGTAGACAAACACAACCTGGTCTTCACGTACCTGCCTGCCCGCCTGGAAAGGCAGGTGCACCTAGGAGCTGTCAATCAGGCGCTGGCTGCTCCCATCATCTGCCTGTTCTGGCTGTACTTCTTCTCAGTCTTCCGGACAGGTATGCGCTCTCACTCACCTGTGTGCCCATCTGGACCACGTCCACATACTTCTCTGCATTCGCCAGTCCAATTTTGACAGAGCCAGTGTCTGTCCCGTTACAGGTTTCATGGCAGAGACGTCGCTGTTCACCCTGGTAGTCTTGTGCATCACTATTTTCATCTGCATTGCCTATTCCTGCTTCGGCCACTTCAAGTACCTCAGCCCCCACAACTACAGGGTGAGTTCACACAGACCTCAGACCTTAGCCTTCATATCTACAGGGTGAGTTTACACAGACCTCAGTCCTCACATCTACAGGGTGAGTTTACACAGACCTCAGTCCTCACATCTACAGGGTGAGTTTAGACAGACCTCAGCCCTCACATCTACAGGGTGAGTTTACACAGACCTCAGTCCTCACATCTACAGGGTGAGTTTACACAGATCTCAGCCCTCACATCTACAGGGTGAGTTTACACAGATCTCAGCCCTCACATCTACAGGGTGAGTTTACAGACCTCAGTCCTCACAACTACAGGATGAGTTTGCAAGGACCCTAAGGGTCTGTGTCCACCAAATACACTATTTACACTGAGATTTTCTTAGCAATTTGTTCAAGTGTTTACTGTTGCTAGGTTATCAAAACTGTCTGCAAGCACAACATTTGTAGAATGTTGCTTCATGCTAACTAACTAGCCAACTAGCTAACTGAAAAGGCAGCAGTCGTTCAGGACTCAGCTGATCAAATATGACCTCAAGAGACAAAATAAGTTTGTGTGTGATTTCAGTGTAGAAGTTCATCCTTCTAGGAATTACAGTTTATGCTTTGTTTACTGTGGACTTTCTGTATTTAGTCACATTTGACTTGGCTGAATGAGATTTCCCCTGCAACTACTGACAGAGCAGACAATTTGTGTCCTAGCTTTTTTCCGCTGAAAGCGCTCATTGCTCTGAATGGTGAAGCTCATAGGATTTGCTTTAATAATAGGCACTGCCAGCACAAAAAACACATTTAGTGGGCACAGGCCCAGAGACTTTAAGGGTAAGTTTGATGTTTGCAAAGTTTGAACAGGTGATGTCTTGCCAGGTGAAGCAGGGTCAAGTGATGTTTGAACAGACAGTGTTATATTGGGTGGGTTTTATGGGTGTGGATATATGGCAGGTGGTGAGCATTTTACTGGTGTGATACTAAGTTGAGTTGTTCTCCTGTTGTTTGCTCTTAGATGAAGGAGGAGGAGGAGGAAGAGTGTGACAGAACGCCAGCCAACTCTGAGGGCTTGGTAAGTTCAAAAGCCCCCACACACATATGTACACGTATACATATATTTATATATGTATATAAACACACACGCATTAACAGATACTCACATATAGGGTTTAATCGTCAACCATTGGCCAACAAATACTTATCCACCATGCTCATATCGCATCATTCACATCAACAAATGAACTCAGTAAAAGAAAAAACACTTCAGCAGACAAGCACCTTCTCCACACCAGTCTCTTGTCTCCGCAACCTTAATCCACTCATATTGGACACATGGGTCTGTGTTTGATCTATATTGGTATTGTCACAGGTCTATGCCCCCAGAGGGTTGACCTCTGACCCTGAGCACATCAAGTCGGACAGCCCCACTTTCCGTCAGTCGTACGGAACCACAGACTCCAGCCCCACCTTTGTGGGCATAGAAGAAGACCTAGAAGAGGACCTTGAAGAGTACACTCAAGAGGAGGCCTAGATAACCACCCCTTCCCACCCTCACTACCACCACCTACTAAAACCATGGGTGGGTACCACTACAGTGGACAGAGGGACTCTTTGTCAGTCTTAAGTGTTGTAGTGTAAAGCCTCAGCCAAAGCAGCCTCTAACTACCCAGCCAAAGACTACCTGCTGAAGCCAAAGTCATTCAGAGATTGAATCTGTTGCCTTCCAGATAGAATCGGTTACTGTATCTCAATAATTTCAATCAGTAAGATGTTGGATTTGATGGAATCCATTTTTTTTCATGTGACCTTTTTGGTCAGCCACTGGGCATCATAACTCATTCACTAGATCTGATTCATCAGTCCACCAATGTTCATTTGATTAAATTGAACTAGTGCCTTTAGCCAGAATACCTTATCAAAGAGCAAAGAGCAAAGATCTGTAACCTAACTGTGAGGGTACTGTAAACTGTAATTTGTAGTGAAGTATTCAGTTTCAGGGAATTTCAAACTTCCCCCTGATGTCTGTGTAAAGGCTGCTCTCTTAGGAATTCTAGACTGACACAAATATGTCTATGCACAGAATAACATATACACACATTTCATTTTGTTTTGTGGATTTAATCATAATGTAAAACATACACACATTCACACACACACACACACACACACACACACACACACACACACACACACACACACAAGTTAATGAGGGATATCAAACAACTCTGACATATAGCACCTTACTTTTGCTGTAGTTCACATATTGGAAAAAAACATGTTTTCAAAAGCATTACTTAGCTAAATATCACTAGGGGGCCCGTTCAGAGGACCACTCTGGCCCAGATCTGGGCCATCTGTGTGCCAGAGGTGGCTGCTGTTGGAGCAGTAGGCCAATGGCATGAGTGATTGTGGGACTGGTAAAGGACATATAGCCTTGTGGGGTGAGTAAACAAGACGCGGTTATGAGTAAATTCTTTACCAGAGCCACGATCATAGTTTGCCATATTGTTTTGAAAGCACAGTTCCAATTGCAATTGATCACATTTGAAGACATCAAATGGTGTATTCCTTCGCTTATTTTAATTAGTGATGTTCAATAGCATTCTGCCTCCTAGTTCCAATCAATAGTCTTGTCTTGACAAGTAATAGAAATGTCACTCAGTAGCCAAGTTGAGTGAGAGAGGCTATGCACACAAGAGTTTGTATACTTGCTTGTCCTAATATTGCATGCTGATAAATAATTTGACTTAACCTAGTTGTTGTATAAAAGGGCATTGTACCCCATTAATGCCAGCCTCTATAGGCAGCTGTACTGTATGTGCATTGTATCTGCCAATGCAAAGTGCCCGATTGTGTCAAACAAATGCAGTGCAAACCCACTGCCAGAGTAAATATCATGCCTCGTCACACTGCTCACTCCACCTAAACACACAGCAAGTGTAACAAATCGGAACAATATTTCATCGAAGAGCATTAGAATGAAGTTCTGTGTGGGGTTATTTTTATACCTTTTATTGTTTTTTATGCTAATGGAGTTTGTTACAAACAAATAAAAATGATTGTGTGTTTACTGGTCTCATTAAATCTCATCACTCAACTCTCTGGCTACTTTAATTTTGTCAGATTAATTCATTAACTTGTTATGTAAAAAACAGATGATAACATTTGTTATTCCTTGTAGCTACCAAGGTTATGCACACACATATGTAGTCCTGTGGTTCATGACTGAACAATGTTGTTAAAATCCTGGCCTAAGTAAAGCCATCAATTCCAAAAAAACGTGTTGTCATGTTCACAAGCAGTATATGTCAATAGCACCAATAAGCTACTGTGGCAAGGTTTTGTATGCTTTTGAGAGAGAGTGGAAAAACTGAATATTCTATATTCTTTTCATAAGTATTCCAATTAGGGCATGGTGACACTGCTTTTTCACTTATCATGGGCTGTATGATATGATTGACATATGCGTAATATGTGGGGTATATGTATATGTGCTTTTCTATTTTCCTCATTACTGGTGTAGGCTTCACAGTGGTCATTACAGATTGAGTACTTAATTCTGATCCCTCGTGAAGGCCATACTTTGCTGGTCCTGTCATTATTTGGGATGTCCAGGGTCGTGCTGACCCAGGAGCTGGGTTGGGCACAGATCGTATGACTCCTCATCTTTCTCCTATTTCAACTACTATCTTCATTCGCCTCTGTAGAGATGCTGTGATCATGGATGCTTTATGCCATTCTGTATCTGGCCTCTCCTGCTGTGCATGGCGGAATAAATCTACTCCTTGATTCAACGTCACGTCAACCAAATCTAACTACCTAATGTCCAGTCCCTCTGTGTGAACCGAAAGTGTAGAACGAGGGTCTGTTTTACTATCAGGCTAACCTACATAGAAAATATCAAGAAAAAAAGTGTTCCATGAAAAATTTATAAGTTGGCCATAATAAAAATGTTAGTTTCAAAAGACATTTCTCACACCATGTAGAGCAAAGTACCTACGTAAAGTTTGTCCGCAGTAGCCAATGGCATGTATTTTATCTGAAAATTTCAAGATACATGAAGTCTGCAGTCTACTGTCCTTGAAAGGCAAACATTACAGTAGCCAAATAAATCCTCAGTTACATGAAGCCTGTTTTATACCTTCTACCATTATTATAGGCCAATGGCCATTGCAGTAAACAACCCAACTGTAGAAAAGGCATGGATAAGTCTTTCTAAATCCTTTTTTGACATTAGACCTCTTTGTTTGGAAATGTTTTTTAGTTAATTGCTTTCATGTGACTGTTGAATTTAGATCACTATCAATTATGATTTCTCTTTTGCTTTTAGCCCCTTTGTGTCTAGGACAGTGGCAATCCTGAGTCTTTTTTACAAATATAGTTACTTAAGTTTTGTCTGTGTTAAGCTGAAGAAAATTGTGTGACATCCAGTTGTTAATTTGGTCCATACAAGACGTTCAGGGGGGCATAGTCATTACGTGACAAGGCAAAGTAAATTTGGGTGTCATCAGCATACCTATGATTACAGATTGAGTTGATTGTGAACATTTTTCCAAGTGGGAGCATGCAAAGGCTGAAAAGTAATGGTCCAAGGATTCACCCCTGGGGGACACCACAGGTCAGGAGCATTGGTGTTTAAATATAGCTGCCCATGGCAACATGGCAACATTAAATATAGCTGCCCATGGCAACTTCTGTTTTGTAAGTATTATTTTAACTACTTGATAACTATACCAGTGAACCCAAACCAGTGTTCAAGTCAATGTAGTAGTATGTTGTGATCAACAGTGTCAAAGGTAGCACTGAGGTCCAATAAAACCACAACAGATATTTTGCCTTCAGACATGTTACAACTTAAGTAAGAGCGGTTTCATTGCTGTGACTGGCACAGAAACGTGACTGAAACTTCAAGAAGGCAGTTGGTCAGCAGAATACCCATTTCAGATGTGGAAGAACTGAGACTTGACTTTTCTCAAGTGTTTCATAGGCAATAAAGCTGAATGTTGACAAAGTTTAGTTCCCCTCTCTTTGAGGAAACTGGTTCTACACTGTAAAAAGAAACTGCGTTCCTAACTTATAAAACCAAGTTATTTCAACTCAAGAAACACATTTTGCTCAGCTCACTTAGATTAGTTTAGTTATGCCAACTTGTTGGTAACTGAAACTGATAAACTCGTAAATGTTTAGTAAGTTTTAGTCTTGTCAAGGTTCGTTTAATATTGTAGAATCTTTTGCAATGGAATGTTATCCAATCAGAAGTCTTTTATAGGTTGACTGAAACGAAGTTGGTCAGCATGTGTTGTAATTTGGGTTGTTTAGTATTAGTAATGCACATGATTCAGTTTTGACGACTCGGCCACATGAAAATTGAACAGCCATCTATTTTTCCAGTTTATGCGTTTGTGTTTTCAGCGTCCTCCATACACTAACTAGCTTTTTGGTTTCTCTCTTCAGTTGTTCAGCTTTGGTGATGCAAACATGCAATGGAACTGCAAGTATTGCTTGTTTTCCTATGAGAAGAGAGCTCAACTTTTGAAGCATTACCGTTTAAAACATGGAAGCTATACTAGAACAGTGCCTATTCCATGCCTCCATTCAGATTTCTTATGCTCTTTTAAATCATTTAATGCAATTAAGGTTTATTTAACAAGGAATCACACCATTCATATTGGACATACAGGTGGAGCTGATGAGACTTCTGTAAAATTTAATTGTCTTCATTGTGACTTTGAAGAACCTTGTTCAGAATCAGTTTTTCTCTCACATTTGCGTCAACATCTTAAAAAGTTGGAAAGAGTCAAATGTCCATACAAAAACTGCAGTTTTGAGAGCAATATATACTCAACCTTTAATGCTCATAAATGTAAAGAACACCAACAATTCACTCAGAGGCAGTTTAGGTCAGACATCATTGTACACATTGGACCTCAAGAGGCCTCTGGTGATTGCCCCACTGAGGATACTTAGGAACTAGAAGATGAGACAGAATATGAACATTTGAGGAACTTGAACATAAGTTGGCCTCACTTTTGCTAAAGATGCAGGCCATATTACACGTCTGACACAGCAATACAGGAGGTGATTGAACAGTTAGGTGAGGTTTTAATGCTATCTGAGCCACTGTGGTATAACTCATTGATGAAGATTCTGACTGACCATGGTGTCAATCACAGCAATGCAATTGCTAGAGAGCTCATGGATGCAATCAGACAGAATAACATGATCTTGAAATTGACCAAAAAGGGTGGCTGTCTCTCTACAGTTAGTAGAAGAGCTTCATACTTTCAGACAAAATTTCCCACAATTATGCCAGTTGAGTACAGAATTGACAAAAAAGGCCAGACAGTAGCTTATATGCCAGTTCTGAGAATGCTACAGCAGATGTTAAAGAAAGCAGATGTTCTAGATGAAGTTCTTATGCCTGAGAATGGTTCTGTTTCTGTCTATGATTCTTACAGAGATGGTCAACACTATCGTAACAAAGAGTTTTTGATGTCTGACAACTTTAAGATTGTGCTTGGTCTTTATATTGACGAATTTGAGATTGCCAACCCACTGGGAACTAGGGCTGCAACTGACAATTTAAATAACTAATCGATTATTAATCGGATAAAAAGAAGGAAAAAACATTTTATTTCCAGCATTTTTAATAAAACAAATACTCTTCATGACTCTTCAACAATAGGCCATGGAGTGGTTCAACCATAGAGGACTGGTTCAACAGTAATAAATTCACTTGCACTCACTCACAAACTTTGCATTGCAATGCAGAATCGTTAACATGTCCAGATGCTCTGGGCTGAGACTGGCTCTCTTCAATATAGCTCTTGATGCTATATTGCCTGCAGCTGAGAAGAGTCGCTCTGATGGTGTTGAGGTGCAAGGGATGCACAAGTAAGTTTTTGCTAACCTAGCCAAGGTGGGATATCTATACTCATTTGCCTTCCACCAATGTAATGGATTCTGTTCCTTGGCAAGGGGCTTCTCCCCAAAGTATGAGAGAACTTCATTCCTAACTTGGTTTTGAAGATCTTCGGCTTCCACTTCTCTCTGCTCTTCCTTGCTGCTGGTTCCAGAATCAAACAATAAATCAAGCGTTGTAGATCCTGAAGCAGCTTCAGTAATGGTTGAGGTACCATTTATCTCTCTGTGTGACAGGAGTCGGACAGCGTTGCGGTTACAGGCCACCTTTGCTCAAGCAGTCGGCTAACTATGTAGTACGTGCTGTTCCATCGTGTACTAACATCCAGTATTAGTTTGTGTTCAGGTGTACCATTTGTTTTTGCTTTTGTCGTAGCTTGTTGGATGCTAGCTCCCTTTTTTTTTTAAGTGTTCCACAAGACATCTGGAAGCACCAACTGCTTTATCAATGGCAGACTGCTTCAATGCAGTATTAATGACCAGTAGCAAGGTGTGGCCAGTGCAGCGGACAGAGGACCACCCATGCTTCTCCTCTAGTGATTTTGCTGCAGCCACAATGTTGGCACCATTGTCATGGACAATGGCGATGACCTTGCTAAGAAGAATTTTAAATCGGGCTACTACCTCCTCCAACCACTCCTTAGTGTTCGATTCTGTATGTCTGTCCTCTAGTGGCAGAGTGGTAAGGCAGACCAACCTCATGTCCCAGTCATCTCCTATGAAGTGGCATGTGATGCCAAGATAGGCTTCAATGGCTACACTTGTCCAGATATCAGTGGTGAGAGCAATTTTGCTTTTGGTGGCCACTATGGCACCCTTCACAGCCTGGAATGTCTCCTGGTACTTCTTTTCCACTAGTCTGGTAAAATGGGTCCTTGAGGGAAGTGTGTAACCAGGGTGGAAGGTGTTAATCATTGCTCTGAGGTGAGAGAGACAGCATAGTATCAGTACAGTAAAGAACATTAACTGAAACATACATGTTGTTTCTGCAGACAAGGAAAAATGAAATTAGATGCAAAAGGTAAGTGCAATTCAGCCTATTCACACAGCGGCCATATTGTTATGACGTCATGTTCAGAGTGGGAAACGAAAACTCTGTTCTGAAGTTCTGAAAACATCAGTCGTGAACTACTGTCTATGGTCATGAATATGTCTTACTGCTGTGTACCTGGGTGCAACTCCTACAAAAGACGGGAAAGAGACAACTTTCTTTCCACCAGTTCCCGACAGACAACAGACTGAGGAGAGAATGGATCACAAAAACTTGGAGACATCGGTGCACTTTTCCAGGTAGGTGTATAAAAATTTACTTTATCCTGCTAGCTAGCTAGCTCAACCTCAGGCTAATATTTGCGATAGGCAGTTACCTAGTACTCAACTTTGTAACATTTGTGAACAACCTCGATAGAAATGCCACGTCTCAAGCAGTAAGCTTGTTGTTTTTAGCCCAGGTCTGTAATGTTACTATGAAGCCAGTGTGGAAATTATTATCATAAAGAAGATGAAGTTTGTTTTAGTATATACAATATTAACTTGAGAGTGTAATGCTTAAACTAACATATGAAAGAAGGGTGGTTTATAACATATTAATGGTAACCCAGAAGGCCGAAGCAGTTCTGGCAGAGAAAGAGGACATGAGGCCTTGAACAGTTCAAGAGATAAGATTTAATGCAGGGAGATGCTTCGGATCCGCAGGAGCCTCAGTTTGGGAGGAATGCCATGATGTGTGACAGTGAATGGGGCTGCTGTGTGAGTGGATGCTGTTCACATCAGAACCATGGGAAAGATAGCATTGGGAGGATACCATGATAAGGTGGCAGTGAATGGGGTCCGCTGTATGAATGGATGCTGTTCACATCAGAACCATGGTACAGATGGGTCCTGACTAAATGAGGGGAATATAAATCATAAAGATAAGAGTCCAGCATAAGGAAGTATACGTCAGACTAAACGCCCAGCAAGGAAGAATAATAGTTTCTTTTTAATAACCGGATGGGTGAGGAATTCCACCAATATGAACAGGACCGAGGCCTCCTACATTAATATGACGCAGGTGGTTCAGCGGGGGCCTCTGGGTGATTCTAGTAGCATAAAGGGTAGATGTTTGGAAAGGACAGTCAGAGCCTGATCAACTCTCAAGGTAAACGGTATCCTCTCTGCAGCGGATCTCCTTCACACTGCTCAGCACTTATACTTTGGGGCAATTGTCTCTTGTATACTTTGCTGGTGTTGTGAATAAAGTCTTCGTCAACAACTTTAATCCAACAGTGAGTTGTTGGTTTGGACCAAGTGTGTTGGGTGGGTTAGGATATTGATTTGTGGGGTTTGTGGTCTGTCAGATCGCCTAGCTGTAGTTAGCCTTCATACAATGACAGGGGCTTTGTACTACAAAGGGAGTTTAACCTACCCAGATTAAACCCTATATATTGCCAGACTACCACAATATTGTTAACTACAAAAAACAGCTACAAATATTCACAAATATAAAAAATAATACAATGTCAGTGTGTAAGTAATCCTGTCAATAATATACTACAGATAATAACAATGCAATAGAGGAAAAAATACGTACCATCAACTGTTGGCCTAGGTCCAGATATTCACGGCAATCCTCCATGGTCGCCAACTCGATTTATCACCTGGAACGCTAAACTGCATCAGCTGTGCTCAGCTAGCAGTATCGTCTTACCTTCAACACTGTGGATATAACCCTCGAAAAAAGTTGCTGTATCGCTTTTTTTGGATTCTCTTGGGGATGCCGATCTCTTCATCTGCCCATGTATCTATTTCTTTAAATGACAAGGCTGGAAATTTTGTTAGGCTTTTGGACCATGCCATAATTGCAGTAGCTGCTTATAGACGCTGGACAGTTTTGACAGTCCTCAAGGATTCCCACCCTGAGCGTGACGTCATAACAATATGGCCCCCGTGTGAATATGGTCAATTACTGCACTATTTATATATTTTAATAGATATTGCTCAAGTTTCAGCCATGAAGGATGTGCTCAATGGGAACTCTCAAACTAATTGACTACTGTTGTTTCAGACGTGACCTCCGAGTAATAAACATATATTTTAAAATGTTTATCAAACCATCTTAACGTTCATATTGAGTGAATAAAGCATACAGGATTAAAAACTACATAACACAACGCCAATGTAATTCAACTGTACAATGACTAAAAACAGACAGTTCTAGTCTCATAAGAAGTGGTGTCACTGGGCATCTTAATATATGCTAAACCTTAACTAGTAACAAGTAATAAAATGAGGGGAAAGTATTTCTGTGAGCTGTATCACTGTTCACTATTTCGACATGGAATTAATAACACGCGTCCTTTAACTGGTGTTAGCTTAGAAAGATATTGTTCCAATGCAATTGCGGCTAATATGTGCTAACTAGCTAACAACTTCGGTTTAACTTTTATAGTGTCAAACAATAAGTTGTGTTTAAAACGTTGGTAACTGGTTGTTAACTTATACCAGTAAAACGTTGGTAACTGGTTGTTAACTTATACCAGTAATGCAACCCAACTACTTTTCATCTAAATAAAAAAAAACATATCCGATTAAAATGTTACGTGAGCTAGCATAGATAGGTAGTGGGCAACCAGCAGAAAGTAGCCTACATGTTGGGTATCCACATGGGCTTGAATTGTCGTTTTCCCCCAAAAAATGCTGATCACTGAATGATCCAAAAAAGACCACATACAACCCTTACGATAGAATTCGAAGCGGACACACGTTGGACCAAGTTCAAAACAAATAGTTTCTAGATAAATCTGTGATAGATATCTTAATTTAACATGAACCATGAATCTCCTTCATCCATGGCTCCAACATGCTTTCTCTTCAGGTGCTCACGCAGTGATGTTGTGCTGCCATACCATGCCAGATCAGCTGTGCACATTTTGCACCTAACACTGTTCTTTGAAGGTGTTAATGTAAAGTGCTCCCATACTTTTGACGACTTGGGTCGTACATGTTTGTCTCTGCTAACATTGCCCTCTCCTGCTGTAACATTACAGTCTGCGTTCACCTCCGCCATTTCTCAAGTGTGCATTTTTTTACGATTCTCCCGTTTGGTCACGTAAACTAGTCAACTAAGGAAGGCTCGACATTGGTGCTCTCCTTTTTTTGATTACGCTCAGCATCCAACCCATAGATCGGTATACTGTACAATCAAGCCATCCAAGCCACTGTCACCGTGGTTTTGATTTGTTTCCTGCCGCAGCTGTACTTATATCAGTTGGCTATAACAACACAGACTCAACTAATCGACTACTAAATTAGTTGCCAACTATTTTAATAGTCAATATTTTAATCGATTCGTTGTTGCAGCCCTACTGGGAACTTCAAAAAACAAACACAAATTGTTTGGTGTTTACTTGCCAATCTCCCCTCAAAATATCGTTCCTGCCCATTAAGTGATGCATTGGAACACTTTCATGATGTCCGTGGTTTTCCGCCTGATATATGCATGACCTTTTGGAGGGCATCATCCCCACTGAGATGTCATTATGCCTCAGTAATTTTATCTCAAAAAAGTACATTTCACTTGAATGTTTGAGCAAAGCTATCAAAGAGTTTCCATATACATTCAATGACCAAACTTATCGGCCCCAGAGCATTCCAGCCACCTATGCCACTAAAGGAACAATTGGTGGAAATGCTCATGAGAACTGGGCACTGATGAGACTTCTCCCACTGTTAATTGGTTTTAAAATTCCAGAGCATGACCAAACATGGGAAATTTTAATGCTTTTAAAAGACATCCTGGAACTGGCAGTGTCATTCAGATTTTCAGATGAATCTCTTGTTTTTTTTTTTTGATGCAAAGATCTCAGAGCATAGGCGATTACTTTTAGCTGTGTTTCCTCATTTTACATTACGTCCTAAGCATCATTATGTGGAACACTATTCACAGCTCATAAAGCTGTATGGACCACTCAGAGATGTTTGGACGATGCGTTTTGAAGGGAAACACACATTTTTTAAACAAGTAATTCATCACACAAAAAAACTTCAAAAATGTTCCAATGATTTTGGCTATACGACATCAAAGAATTAATGCATACCATCTTGATTCCACCTCATTTTTCAAGCCATCGATCCAAATGGAGAAGGTGAGGACTACATTGGTCTCCACTTTACCTCAGAGTGTTCAGGACTTTATAAAACAGATATATGCCAATCAAAATTGTGTCCTTACTGCCTCCTTACTGCCTCCTGTGTCCTTACTGTCTGCATCGATGGCATCAAGTACAGTGCAGATATGGTAGTTTCTGCTGGCACTTGCTCAGGTCTTCCTGAATTCAATCAAATTGAGAAAATAATTGTCATTAACAGTGATGTTGTTTTTGTCTGCAAACAGCAGATGGCATGGTATGTAGAGCATCTACGTGCTTATGAACTATACAGTCATGTCCCATCTCGATCAGTCATAAAGCCCTCTGATTTGAATGACCCATATCTTCTGTTTGCATACAGAATTCATGGCAGAATGTGTTACCCTTAGGCACTACATATTGTGCTAAAATGAATGTTAAGTTTTAATGAGTGGTGGTTTATTGTTACTTCATTCTATTTGTTACACTGACTGAGTTCTTTATATTTTTACAGATTGCAGATCACAATGGAGACAAGAACTGTCTTTAGGGTAATTGTACATGAAAATGACATACGGAATATTACACGTCATGATAAGCCAGGCACATTGGACTCATTGGTCCAACAACTTGAAGAAAAGTTGGGGCTACAATACAAGTTTTCTCTTCAACATGAGGACCCTGATTTTAACAATGCCAATCTTACTGATATAGACGACTTGCCTGAGAAACCTACCTTGAAAATTATCTCCTTTGTGACAACCCCCACACAAAGTACAGCAGACACAGAAATTTTGTCTTTGTCCTCCCTCGATCAAACACCACTTGCTCCACATTCTCCATGGCCAGCAACTTTTGAAATTCCAAATTTTGCCGTGGATATTGAATACGGATTACATCAGGGAAACCTCATCTACATGAGGGATCAAACATACCTACTAGTGTCCAGGGACATGAAGCATGAAATTCTGCAGAAACTTGCAGAGACAATGTACAGCTTCAAAGCATATCCTAAGGACGAAGACTTCAGTGATGTTGCATCTGCGCTCATCAAGAAACACCCATGTCTCACTGAACCAGGCTCTGTCAATGGCTGGAATGGCTGGAAAAACAGCCTTAAGTTCAAATTATCGTACCAAACTTTGCCATGCTGGATGTACAGATGTAGCAATATCTGGTGCAAAGAGGGGAAATGATGACTCATTGAAAAGTGTCCAAAGACCCAGGTGTTTCGAAAACAATTTTCTTCCCAATTTTCCTCAAGGTGAGGATTACCATACTTTGGAGGATAAACGCAAGGAGCTTGTAGAAGAGATGAAAAACCTTAGGCCAAGTGTTACTGTGATATCTCAGCTCATGAACTCTACTTTTGCACTGAGAATAAAGGAGTTGGTACACTCTGAACCTCCAGTGGGTGAAACCATGAAGAGGTGGCCAGCTCTATTCACAGAATCTGAGGTAATTTATAGTCTGTTTAGGTGTATGTCTATTAAAATGTTATGTATCAAATACTGCACTTAATTCATCACAAATACTATACTTAATTCATCACAACATTTGATTTCTAGGATCATTTGTCCCATTACTGTTTTTAGATTCTTGCAGAGTTCAATCGAATCTCAAGCAAAAATCTGAATCAAGAATTCTTCACAGCCCTTGATCAGCACACTCAACCCTTCCTTGAGATCTTCAAGTCAAACATTTTCTGAGTTTCTTAAGCAACTCAAACCAGAGGTAATCATTTAATGTGTTCTAAGGATTGTATTTATATTTATTTGGGGTTTTTTTGTATTATTTCTTCCCTCCTTTAATGTTTGAATTACTTTTTAGGTCTCAGACATCACTGCTAGGCACACAGTAGTTCTTTGTGGCCTTCCAATCCTCCTTGGAGATGACAGTGCAGACTTTTTCAAAACACGTTTGGTAAGTGTATCTCATTCTGTTTGTGTGGTGAACCCATCTTGTTCATTGATTTTGCATAACTCTAACATGTTTTATGGTTTTATATTAATCAGGTTTTATGTTTGTTTCCCTCCATCTCTCACCCTTGATTTACATTTGTTCTGGAGTTCTTTATGCTATGTTTACTACTCCTTCACTTCCTTTTCCTCTTCGATTATTTCTGGACATCATCTAGAAGTGGTAAACGGTAACTTTAGGTTCACACCAGAAGCGACCAGAGCGACGGAAGTCATTATTTCTATATGGAGAGTCGGCGAATTGGGCGAACAAAGCGAATTCGCCGGCAGCGAAGCGAACTGGGCGACCAGTGCAAAAAAGAGAACTTAAAAGTCAGTTAACTTTATGGTAATGAGCTATGACGCGGTTTAGCGAATAACAATCAGAATACATAGATTTACCAATGTCCAACAATCAGGTGGGTTCGAGGAAACAAACAGTGTAACTTTAGTTCCTAGTTCCTACTTTGTATGAAAAATGGCAACGGAAAAGCTAATCGCAGCAGTGGCAGGCTATCCGGTCCTCTACGACCCAACTCTGTTTTGCTACAGGGATGCAAACCATAAAAAGGGAAGTGTGGGAGAAAATTGCGGAGGTAGTGGGTAATATTTGGGTGAGAACGATAGATTAATTTCGCGCCACACAATTTGCTGCCTTTTTTGTTTTGTTGTTTTATTAATGCAAGATGATGTATGATCAGATTATTTAAACAGTTTTTTTTTGTTAATTCCTCTCATTTTAAAATCGCACATATGTCGTATGATGTGCATTGTTGTGTGGATTTCAAATGTCAATCTGTGGTCTAGCGTGCCGTCTCAGTTGTCGTTTAAATCGTGCCAGGTAAGAAAATATATCGTTGTATGCAAATGCATGCAGGTATCGGCTGGACAACAGTGTTTAGTAATCCTGATAGGGCCGAGCGCCTCCACGAGGTGGTAATATTGATTCAAGACACCGTACACCATGCCAGTGATTAACTCCTATGCGTTTTATTATTTTTATTTAATAGCAGAGGAGTGCAAAAAAATGGAAGGGCCTGAGGGACACACTCAGGAAGGAGAAAGAGAGGAGAAGTGGGGCTGAGGGAGGTGTGGCCCGGCCATGGAGGTACAAGGAGGTAATGGGTTTCCTGAACCCCTTTATGGAGGAGCGACAGACGTTCTCCAACACTGAGGCCCCAGAACGTGAGGAGGAGGGTGCCGTTACAGAACAGGAGCAGAGGCAGGAGCAGGAGCAGGAGAGTGCTTCTAGGGAGAGGGAGCCTGAAGCACCCAGGCGTGAAAGGAGGCGCCAGAGTGAGGGGGAGGTCTTCGAAGAAAGGAGACAGTGAGCAAGAGACCTCCCCCTCCATCCATTGTTCGCCACCACCGGAGGACGCGGATAGTTTGTTTTTTAAAAGCCTTCTTGAGGAATTTAGGTCACTGTCACCAAGGATGAGACAGGACCTAAAATTTCAGTTTCATCGACTTGTGTATGAGGCAAAACAGAGGGAGGATTGGGGTGAGCGGAGTAGTGAGGGGAGTTTTGTGACTTTATAAGGGGTGTGTGTTTGTGTGTGTAAGTACTGTTCTGTGTTGTACTGTTCTCTGTTCGTCTGTTCTTTTTATATTCTTTAAATGTTAGCGATGTGTTCATGTGTTCGTGTTAATAAAATGTTTCTTCTGAATAGTTACAGGTGTTTGTTTTGTGATATCAAATGGAATGCTCTATAATTCTACACAAGTTTATCTTTGCAGAAAAAAAAACATTTTATGCTGTTTAAAACTACATTCTGTGTATAATGTATATTATAATAATATAATGAGGTATATTTCAAAAACAGTTTTTTAAGAGTTTTTTAAAGGGAAGATGACTTTACAGTTGGTTAAATGAACTGGTTAAATCAGTACTATGTCAAGACCAAGTTGAAAAACACTCACAAAGTTTTTCTAAATGTGAAATAATGTCATGGAAACAATGCTTTGGTGCCATACAAAATACATGACACATTATTGTGCAGTTTGTTATAACTACCTGTGTATAGTCTGTATTTAAATAAATTGTTCTAGTTTAGGCAAAGTGCACTTTACAACTGATTATAAATTATACTTTAAAGAAGTGTATAGGTTATTTGTAAATGCCATGTAATGTCATGGAAACCATGCTTTTAATGCATTTGGTGGTGTTGTAGTGACAGATGGATATTAAACAGCAGGCTGCCAGGTGACCGCTCCTTCATTGGTAAAGTAGGACATGAATGTCTCCCTCACACGGATGGCCTCCCGAGTGGAATTATTGTTGCCTACTCGGGTGACTGGCAGTAGGCCAGCAGCATCACTGTCTGCAGCTGGTGGGCCTGCAGGTGCCGGAGTTGTCCTGGTGTTGGTGGTAGTGGTATGCCACAGGAAGTTGTGCAGCACACAGGTAGCCTTCACACAGGCATCCACATTTAAAGGACTGATCCCAAAGACTCCTCTGTACATATGCCACTGGGATGTGAGAATACTGAAGGTATTCTCAACGATCAGCCTTGCATGGGACAACCTGTAATTGAGGACCCTGTGGCTGCCAGACTGCCTTCCAGGGAAGGGCCTCAGGAGGTTGCGGCACAGCGGGAAGGCCTCATCGGCCACAAACACAAACGGTTGGGGTCCCAACTGCTCTGCTCCCGGCAGGAGAGCATCCTGTGGCAAGCCCAGGGTTCTATCCTGCAGCTTCTGGCCAAAGGTGGAGTTGGCCAAAACACCACCATCACTGGTCCTGCCATATGCTCCCACATCAACCACACAGAAGCAGTACTCCGCATCCACCACCGCCAGGAGCACAATGGAGTATGTCCCCTTGTAATTGTAGAACAGGGACCCAGAGTTGTCTGGGGCCCTGATCACCACATGCTTCCCGTCAATGGATCCAAGACAGTTGGGGAAGGCCCACCGATGCTGGAACCCCTCAGCGATGGTCCTCCAGTCCACTGTTGTGGGCGTTGGCATAAATTCTCCCACCAGGGCATCCCAAATGACTCTGGATAGGAATCTCCGGTAGCCAGGAAGCGCGTGCCAGTATTTATAGAAAGCATTCTGCATTGTATTAAGCAGGAGTACATTTAATTTGCTCTTTACAGGAAATCTAGCCAATTGTAAGGCTAGTAGTTTTAAGCAGGATTTTATCCACAACTGCTTTGCTCTTGTGGACTGCCTCGACCAAGGCCAGGTTTTTAAATATTGCTACAAACATAATCATGTTTAAAACGAGATTGCAATTTAATCTGAAGAACTGTGATGTAAGTAAATTGATGTTTTCAGTCAGCGGCTTAAATAATTCATGAATCATTGCATGAATATTAATATTTTTCAGCAGTCAGTGCATGTAGATGTTTTATACTCTCTTATTCCTCTCTCTTATACTCTCTTTATCAACCAAACATGTCAAAGTTCAAGTACATCAATGTTTTGCCCTACGTATACATCACCGCTTTCACAACTGGTGGTCGGGGAAGCTTTTTTTTGGCTGTGGCCCTTTAAATGACTAACATTCCAAATGATATGTCATGAGCGAACAAAGCGAACTCAACAGCAAAGCTTCTTCAACGACCTCGCCGACCTGGTCGCTTTGGTCGCTTCTGGTGTGAACGTACAGTAACACATTGAAAATCAAAGACAAAGTTTAAAATGATTAATGTGGGATCATATTTAATGATAAAATAAAAGCTTAAAAAGTTTTTTATTACAATATTGGTGGGGTCCATTACATTATACTTGTTTTATCATATGACGTGAAACAAACTTTGACCCATTTAGAGTTCTAAAGAATTACTATTTCTTTTTCGGGATTGTGATGACTGCCAGGATATGTCTGCTGTGCCCATTGGGATTTTAACAGTCATACCTGAAGACGCATCGGTCTCACCCTACTCGCTTCACCTTGAGGCCTCCATCACAGCAATCATCTTGGAAGGAGCAGTCACCATGGATGAGCTTGATTTTCCAAAAGCTATGTGCCTAATTTTTGGACTGATATATGCCTTGAATTTAGAGTATCCCCCCACAGCTCAGGAACACCTTCAGTTTTATTCAGACAGTGATGCTCTCAATAGGACACAAATCCGTAAAGCCCAAAATACAATTGCTGAAGAACCTTCTTCTAATGTAAGCAGCGATTGTATGTCAACATTGGTTTTGCCATCAAACATTTCTTGCCTAGATGTCTACTTGATAATTTAAGTTCAGTTTACTGGAAATTTTTGAGGCAATCGGTTTCCTAATTTTTTCAAGTAATGTCAACATTTAGTTTTGTAAAAAACACAATTTTTGTATACATTACCGTGATCACTTGAGTTGGCAAAACATAAACACTTTAGTTGCTTAAACTGATTTTAGTAGTTATGACAGCTAGCAATGTATGTTACTAAACAGTAGTCTGTACAAATAGTTTTACATTTCTCGCACTTAAAGTTATGAGCTACTTTACTTTTTTTACTTTGCAATTGGTTTCCTCACTTTTTACTTTTTCTAAGTAAAGTCAATTTATTAGAATTTACAGTGTAGGTGTTGAACTATTTGCATCTGTGAAGTTATATTCAGTCTTATTTGATCAATGTATTGCATTTGTTAGCTGAGAGAAGCTCAGGTGCTATTTGTGATGTGGGATTTGTTAACTTCTTCACAGTGGAAAAAAGCACACAAGCATTGTTCATATTCCTATTGGTAATGTTGGAGAAAACAGATTCTCAGAGTTATATTTGCTGAGCATCTCATTATGGATTTGGTAATAGATGTGGAGATTAGATTTGTGCCATTTTCTTTCAGTTTTTCTGCACTCTCTCTAGCATTTTAACCACTTTGTTGGACTTTGTTTCCATGGTGCTTTCTTCTTAATTGTGACTCTTTTGATTTATAATGGAGCAATATCTTCCATAATTTGTGTCATCTTAGAATTGAAATTGGTCAGTAGGTCATGTACAGATTCTGATGGTTGACCTAAGGTCTATGAAAGCGCTTGCTCAAAGAGAAGACCCGTGTTATCATTTATGATTATCCTTCCTACAGTCATAGCCTTGTTCTGAATGTGAAGGCACATACAAATATCAAAGAAAATATAGAAATGATCAGATAAAGCCAAGTCCTTAACACTTGTAGAGACAATAAGACCTTTTGTGATTACAAGGTCGAGAGTATGACCATGAGAGGCACCTGAATGTGTTGTGTTAGGTCAAGCGTGTCAATTAGTGTGAGTAGTTCCTTGGCATAGGTGTTTTCTGCATTATCCACATGGAAGTTGAAATCTCCAGATATAATAAGACAGTCAAACTCCAAACAAGTAGTTGTTAACAGTTTACCAAACTCTTCAAGAAAAACTTAAACTTAAATGTCACCCCTCCTCCTGTAGTTGTCACTCGTGAAATGAAAATGTTATTATGTGTGCAGATTAGATCATTGATATTAGTAAGAGCTGATATTAAGAAGAGCTAGTTTTACAGTAGTGTGGGGGTCTTATCAACTAGAGCACTCTGAGATTGTTTAGATTGGTTCACCCCGTTGGCTAGATGCACACAGATTCTTCTTTTTCTTGTGAGCACGGGAATAGAGAATGACATGGGCATCCTGGAACCCTTCTTGTTTTCAAAATCACTCTCACCACAGGGACCAACAGAATATCAGACAATATAGCCATCAAGGTCTACCCTGTTGCTGCTATCAGTGTAATGCATTTGTGTACATTCTACAGCATGTGTTTGGTTAATAGATCCTGTGGACGTAGGAGGCTGTGGTGCCCTGTGCTTTTTGCATGCTGTAGTAGATTTCAGAAAAGCTGGATTTTTTTTGCCATCCATTTTCTGGGTAAGAGCTGAGTACTTCTTTTGAGTGTCTTGGGTAGGGAAAGGACATCCTAGCAATTGGCAACATCATCTGTAAACTTGCAGAGAATTGAAAGGGGGGTGGTGATGGGATGGTAAAACCAAATCAGAGAATATTAGTGAATCTGTTCCTGCTCATTTGCTGGTCTTAGTCAGAAGGGGTTGTGCAGATGTCTGCAGTGTTCAGTTGTTATCTGGCACTACATGCTCATAATCTCCATTTGAGGGCTGGGATTCAGAAAAGCCTGACATAGATGGTTGGTCCTGAGTTATTCCAGAAGTTTCCATGACCATGTGATGCAGATTGTTGGTGTTTAGGTATATATAGGCTATATATAGGTGATTGTTGATGGCCATGACTGGATCAGTCTGTGCAGCTTCGGATTGTTTAACAGAGTTATTGTTGATCACATCAGGTTCTGTCTGCCACAAATAATATATACCTAAGACTAGCTTTTGGCTTCATGTATGAAAGGATATGAGTACGACATATGCATACTAAAAAATGGTGAGCAATTCTGTCACTTTATGTGGTAGATACTTGTTGAATTAAACACGTTGTGAAGAACACATTTGTCTGCATGTTTCAAGTGTGAATGATGTTTTATTATCAACTACTCGTGATATTGTTTAGAATGAAAAGGAGCAAGCTGAGACAACGATATTCGTTAATTATCGGCATCTACAATTACCGCCTCAGTTGCTGACCCTGCCCTGAAATAAATTTTGATGTTGTGTTTATGCATTTATTTTTCTTTATTTCCCCCTCAACCAATACATAATCAAAGAATCAAGTATTGTAATTAAGCAACTATGACTAAGTCACAGGGCTCACAGCTTATTTTCAAGAGCCACTCGCGAGCAAAAACAAGGCGTTCGTTGCGCTCAAGAATCAAAGATACAATCTGTGTAGATTAGAAGGACAGCACTGTCATTGGGATAGCCCTGTAGAGCCGCCTGTTGCCGTGGCGACCCGTTGCTAAGCTTTTGTTTAGAATGGCAACCTATTCCTGAAGTACAACATAAGCAGCAAGCTTTCAGGGGCTTCATGAAGTTACAGACACGTGATAGCTGTAACATTACAGGTTATGTTTTGTGTTCTTAGAGTATTTATTATTTGTAAATCAACTTGCTGTTTAAATGGATTCTACTAGTCTATATTACTCTTTAGATTTAGTCTCCGGCGCAGGTTTAACCCTGAGCGGTGAGCAAAGATCAGCCCTACAGACCTCACTGGTCATTCTGCAGAAAAACTACAAGTTTCCTCGTGCTGTATTCTGGGGGAAAATCCTCGGTATAAAAGGTGATTATTTTATCGCACAAGGCGTTGGAGATGATGAGATGAGAGATAAGAAGACATTATACAGGTAAGTTAGCATAAAATATCAGGCTCATGCGTTTGGCTGTCTGAATCTAGGCTTGGCTGCACTATGTTTTGAACCTGAATATATAAACTTAGACAAATCTGGCGGCAAGCTCATTGACATATGCATATCCAATTCGAATTGTATCACACTGACTTTCGACTGGTCAAATGGCTTTGTTCGATGGCTGTATTCAGTTTTGATTGCATGGACTGGCACCTGCTACCACCACCTACGGACGAGATGATTCTCGAGGTCAACGCTGCAGCAAGTGGGCGCTTCATTGGAGACCCCTCACATGAATACGAACATACGGAGACGAGGCGACATGGAGAGGGAGACGAGGCGGTGGAGGAGGACATTGTGGTAAGAATATGACGGCCAGGACTCTAAAAATGTCTAGAAATGTCATTCAGAAACTCTCTTGAGATTCCCTTTGTTCTGCAGGTAAAAGTTAGCGAGGAGAAGCGTTTGGCCACTACCGTGTTCACCATTGATCAGGAGGTGTCTGTGGTTCCACGGGGAGCTTATATCAAGAGTCCCCACGGCACCGTGCAGAAAAACCGCAGCTTTGAGGGTATGTTGGGATTTTGTAGGTGTCTTTAATTGCTGATAGCACTTACAGGTCTTCCTAGGCTATTGGGCTCAGCAGTAAATTGGAAACACTTGCTATACTAGCAGGGCTTAGGAAACTTGTACCTGCAGCTCATGTTTGTGACAAGCACTCAACGCAAATATCAGTCCAGCACAGCTGCACACACAGCTGCACCCATCAGTCCATACCAGTGCAAACAGTACTGAGACTAAAAAGAATTTTAGTATTTGATATTTGTCCATAGTTTTATTGACCACAACAGTGCAAGAATTGGTAACTTCCTATGTGCTTGTCTGTTTTTGCAGGTCTGTCATTCAGCGAAGCAGGGAAGCTGAGTAACTACCTGCACTTCAGTGAGCCGAAGTGCCTCAGGAAACTGTCCATCCTGGAGATGGCAGAGTCTGACCCTTGCAGAGAATTCTTGAATCCTCTCAGTGAGGACATTCCCAAAGGTGTGTTAGCTTTACATCACTATGGTTCCTTACGCAGATCCAGATGCATTCTGTATGTTAGTTTGATGTTAGTGTGAGTGTGGGGTTTAGGGTTGGGGTACAAAAGTGAGTATATTCTCTGCTTCCTGCCTGGCTGAAGTGTGTCTGTGAGATTTTAGCATCAGCATTCGTGTTTTCATAACAATTTCATAATCAATATGAAAGTGTATGTGTGTGCCAGGTTCATGGAGTATGCAGTTTGAGCGTGGAAACAGTGTATGTGTTCTGCGCTCTCTCCTCTGGCTGGGACTGAATTTCTATCATATCCCCGCAACGCCACAGCATGGATATGTCTACATGGGAACTGGCCTTAAGAACCTGGACTTGCCTTTCATGCTGTGAACACACCAAGTTATTACACAGATTGTCACATATCTCCTGTGATTAGTCAGTCATAAACACACCACAGAAATGTATGTTAATTTCAAGTTAATTTTTCACAACTTGTTTTATTTACCATGAATGAAAGTTCTCAACAATGAGTTGTGTTATGACAGCTTTATTATAGTTTAATTTTTACATATCTGATAGTCCATTATTAATATACCCCTCACTCCCAACATAAAAGCATGAACGTATTCTCTCTGTGAGTGGTTCGTCTTGTACTCAATGTTATTAACTATGAAGTGTGTGTGTCTGAGGCAGAAATATTTCTTGTACTGACATTTTTAATGTCAGAATTAATTAGGGTGTGAGTGTGTGTGTCTGCATGCATGTCTCAGTGGCAGAAACGTATTGGTTTCTTCCCATACTGAACATTGTTCTTGAGGATTGGGTCTCCTACGGCCATGCGCTTCTTACACCATTTCAACCCACGCCTATAAATGGGTCTAGCTGTGTCTACTGACCAACGCGTCAGGTATCTGCAAAACACACACACACACGTTATACACTTTCAGAATTTACATACAGCATTTACTGAATATACTGCATAATCTTGGAGTATGGAAAAGCTGAATATCGTAAAAACAAACACACACACAGACAGACCTGTTAAGCTGTGGTTTAGGCTTGGGAACATGACCTTCTGGAAGAGTAGGCTTGTGATCTGGGAGCAAACCTGTGAACACAAAAGCAAGAGAAAGGGACTAGTGTCATCTCTTGACAGTGCTAGTCTGGATTTGATTCCATTGAGCTCGTCGTCTCCAGTGGCATTTTTACTGCATCCAATCAGTGAACAGAGAGAGAGTTGTGAACACTGAGCTAGAATGCTATCAGTCAAAGCCTGATCCAATGGTTTTCAGATTCAACATCTCCAGCAACCAATCATTTCTCACCACTGAATGGCCAAACCCTCTGTACGAAGTGAAGTGTAGTACGAGGGGCTGGTTTTATAACTATGCTAGTGCATCACCAGCTTGCTGATATTTTCACAGATGCCAACATAAGCCCACTCACACACATGCACACATACAGACTGCCAGGCTTATAGGGTCATGTGTACACTATTCTATCCAGTTTCCACTTGCACACATGTGCAAGTACATGCAGTACTTGCAAACATTAGACATACACACAAACCTGCTTGCAGCTCCGTGTAGATTTAACTGTGCACACAAACACCAAAGCCTGCATAAAAATAAATGACACACACACACCCCTCCAACTGCTCCATATGTATACAACCATACACACACACACACACGTACACCCATTGCTCCAGGTACATACAAACCTTCTCGCTGAGCCATGCGGACACAGGCTGCAATCTTGTAATGCTCAGGTGTGCAGAGTCCAGTTACTCGCCGTGGCAACATGCCCCCATCCGAGCGAAGGAACTGACTAAGCAGCAGCACATCCTAATGGAAGGACACAAACATAAAAATGCAACACCATAACTTTCACTCTCTCACAGCAAATATACTCAAAACAAACAAAATACACTCAAAATATACACAAAACATTCCACTCAGAGTGAATTCACTGGCATAGTGAAACACTATGGAGAAACACATTAAACATAGTCTCATGATGCAAAACAACGTAGTGTAGCTACAACTTGCTAAACACTAAATGGCATAGCCTCCTCACATGAATTTTACAGTCTTTTGTTTACACAACACAAACATGGGCAGCAGAAAAGGCCTGATAAGGAAGGTTAGATACTTGGCTCAGAGAGCTCATGGAGATTGATGCTGAGGGAGAAGTCACTGTTCATTCATCCCCTAAACCACATTTTTCCTACTAGTACAGGAGATTGAACCAATGACCTTTCAGCCACACACCCTTCTTTAACATGGGCAAAGTGAATATCTATTCCTTCAGGACTCTACCATTCTATGCTGCATGTGATGAGACACATCTTGACTACTTACTGTGTGGCTGTATTTGTTCTGAAGGTTCCATCTGTAAATGGGACAGTGGGCTGATGGGTTGGGTGGCACGGGTGCCCCAGGGGACTCAACAGTCACTCCTTCTAACTGAAACACACACACGCACACACACATAAATTACGACTACATAACTTCCTGTACCTATTTTTAATGTAGTCTACCTTCAAAGATAGATTTTTACTTTTAGCAAAGAGCTATTTTACTCACTGTTGTTGTTTTACCCTCTTGTTTCTCCACCACTGAAAGACAAACATCTTCAAGTCAGTGAATGTCTACTCAATACCAGTCGAGTGGTCTACTGGCAGATAGCGACTTTTTCAGTGCTGAGAATCATGCAAAAGAAAACGGCAAGGAAATGGAAAGTTTGTGGAATAGTTAAAAGGACAAATTTCAGGCCACTAGAACCATCCATCGAAAAAGAGCCTCCATAGATGTGGAGGTTGCAACATAACGTTAGATTAATCTTGACAACTGCAGTCATGCGTATGTCGCACCCAATGATAACCGAAAGAAAAGCCTATTTACCTTTGACGATCCCACGGCTGGGAACATGTCCGGGTACAGCGAGTTGGGGTAAGCGATTCACGCTCTGTAATGTGCTAAAGCACCCGCTTTTGGCCCAAATACGCCGAACATTTGAAAAGCATGTCAAAACAGACTTCTTTGCTCCGTTCGCCGCCATATTTGCCGTGACCTTACGGCTGAGGATTGAGCGGAAGTAAATTGTCAGCATTACATTTTCACAGCTAATACATAGAAGAAAGCGTGGATTTTGTACAGAATATCTAACAATTAAATGTATCTTACTTAAGTGTAAACTAAGTACATTTTCACCATCACTTCCAGTATTTTCCACGGGGTTCTTCCCCAAAGTTTTAAAACGCGACCCGGAAGAGAAATTGTCTGGTAAAGAGACGTTTATTTTGGGGGGAGGGGGGATTGGAAAAACTTAAATCAGTGTTGCACTAGGTGATGGAGTGAAAATAACTGTTAAAAAAAATAGTTAATTGCAGTTGCTGCAGTTTCAACATTTGTGTGTGCCGTTGCCACATACGACCAGAGGGCAGAAATGTTGTGTGTGTGTCTTTGTTGATGTAGCCTTATGTGTGTGAGTGTAGTCTAATTAAATTGATTTATGTGTTTCCATATGCTTCTTAAATATTATGCAACAGGAGAAAACATTATTTAGGCCTACATTAAAACATAACAGTAGCCTATATTTATTCTGTGTGTGTGTGTGTGTGTGTGTGTGCATGTGTGTGTAGCCTCTTGGTCCCCTATTCCTCTATTCAGTGTATACAGCTCAATTATAGCAAGATCCCACTGGAAGCTACCATGGAAACATGTTTGATTTTTGACACTGAATACTATTTGACAATGAATACTATTTAGCACTGTTCATACACAGTGGCAGTTCAGTGTCTTTTGCAAAAATAAAATGTAAATGAAGGCAGGGATGAGTTATTCTGTATCACTTTTTGACACAACCTAATGCATAATTTAGGTGATAAAATTCTGACTTGGTGATTGCTTTCATTTGACTTGTACTAATCACATTGACTTTCCCTGTAGCAATATAATGTTGATAAAAATGACCTTTGATATTGTTAGATGAAGGGGCTGTTCCACATTTTAAATAAAATATTAGGGCCTTGTTTCTCAGTGAGTAGATGTTTTTTTTATCTATGGCCTCTTATCCATTATATGGTACCAGCTTGGTTTGTTTTCTTTTCCATACAGTACCTCTTTAATGTACATGTGGTTTGGGGAATGAGAGGTAGCACAAACTGGTGTTTACTGTGTTTAGGCCTACCTACCATACCTATAACATCGCAGGTTAAACTTGCAATAACAACTTCAACGACCGTAGTTGCACAAGAGCAGCATTTAAGAAATATAGGTTATATGACCCAAAAATGAGAAATGACCACATTATCAGAAATATAGCATGAAATAGATGTAAAGCTCCATTAACAGTATTTTTCCCTCAATTATTATTTTTGTTTTTCAAACACTAACAAGCTTTTGTCTGGTTATCAGCCTCATTTTCAGTTGCTTGTAAATACAATTTGCATACCATCGGCCTTATCTGGCCATATGGTTGACACATTTCGTGCTCTTTTCACACTATATGCAGTCATTGAAATGCCATAAATGGAAATCTAATTAATCCAAAACCTTAAATGCAGTACAAAACCCGTAGGTCAGCAATAACAGCAGCACAGGAAGGAAATAAAAACCATCTCCAGTTTCAACTCCAACTGGAATAGGTTGACAGGTGTTGACAACAGACTGATATTTTGTTGTATTTGGAGTTTTGAAAAAAGTGATTACAGATTGGAGAAAAACATGTTAGCAGCTGGGAATAACTGTTGGCTTGTGCATCTGCAACAATTCTTGGAGAATTTATATGGAACATTCATTATGTAATGTCAAATGACTGACTCATTTTAGAAATTGCACACATCACTGTAAACACTCACACAAATATAATTGGTGGTTACTGTAAGTAAATGGAACCGGGGTTTTGAAGTCAATGTAGTCAATAAAGTCATGGATTTGAAATACATGAGAGTGAATGTTGGTTCAGAAATGCCATCACTTGTTAGCATTTTGTCAGTATAAGTCAGTATAATCTGACTGAATACATGTTCACTGTGTAAAGAAAACACATGCTAGTGTTTGGTAGAATTATTTAATTTTGAGCCAGACTGTTTGTGTTCTTATCAAAATGTGCTTTTAATAATGTCAGGTAAATGTATCGATTGTTACACTGTAAAAAATGATATGTTAAACCTACTTTAAAAAATGAGGTAACAATTTACACTTAATTGAAAAAGTTTGATTTCTAGAGTTTTTAGGTAAATTAGCTTAAAAAAACTAAGTGGATGCTACTCACCCAAAATGCATAAAGATAACTCATTAATTATAAGTTGAAAAAAAATATTGTGTGAATAATTTGTTTTACATTTTCGGTCATTTATACTCATTCAGTAATTAATGTATACTCAATTAGTAATTAAATTGATATTACTTAAATTTCCTTTAAGGTCATAATACAAAAATATTATGTATATTTATTTTAATACAATTCCAGACACCACAGATTTCTTTTGACAGAACATTTTTATTTTGTGTTTCCAAACACCCTCAGGAATATAATAACCTTTGAAGTCCTTGTAAAGGAACCTTATAGAAAGTAATACAGAATGCCTGTAAAACACTTCAAACTTCTGAACAACTTTTTTCCCAAAATTGCAAAAACATGTAAAAATGTAAAAATATATAATTTTAAAAAGCTGGGTCAAAACTCCAGTCAAGTCAACAGTGTGTGCTTACCTTGTCAGTCTTAAAAAAGAGCATGATGCTGATAAGCTTACATTTATGCAACATATCCATGTTCCACATACGTATTCTCACCACACAAAAGTAGTACAGAACACTCTAAAAATGGTGTAAAAGGGATTTTAGCCAGAAAAACACAACTCAAACCTTCGGAAGTCTATTTATATCAATTGATAACATGAAAACCACTAACCAGGACTTCACCCTGCAACAAATCCTGCAGTAACATAAGGCCAGTTCCTCTTATTTCAGTAGTTTGTTCTTAAGGGTATGCAGCTTGCCTGAGAGCTTTGTCCCTTCTACTTCCACAAAAAGTTTCTGAAAAGCCTCAAATGTGTACCTCACCTCTTTTGGGTAGCTTAGGTTCAATGAGTAGGTGAGGCCAAGAAGAGCAGAGCATGCCTGCGCCAGGTCTCCAAGACCACTCATCACCTTGACACCCTCCAGGACAATTCCAACATCATCTAGGGAGTCAGCATTTGATGGATCTTTCCTATACTTTTACTTGTGGTAAAGTTCTTTGGTAAGGCCTGGGGGTAGTCTGTCTTATCAGTCCATCTATATGGAAACTGGCTAATTAAGTCATTGAGTTCAGTCAGACTGAAATATTATGAAACTCAAACACAACGCTAGTTCAGATGGAATGATGCCTTCAAACAGGTCATGTAGAATGTCAGGTGGGTAGCCAATAATGAAGTGAAAGTGTTGTAAATTTTTGGTTAGTGGACAAGCTTTTTTAATGCCAAAGGCATGGAGAAGAGTGGAGTCTGACTTGACAGAGTCAACATGCGTGCGGTACCTTTCTTTTGTCCATAGTGGACATTTTCCTGACTGTACTTCCTTTTGTTGGAATGCTGAATGGCATCCAAGACAAAATCTACAGACGTAAGGCCCAGAGAAACTTTCAACAAGTCCACTAATGGAATGAGCTCCAAGATTATCTGCTACAACGCAGTGCACAGTACCTCTGATGAATTTCCCAACAGTTGAAATGAATACTCCTTCCTGTTCTAAGATAGCTAAATCATTCATAAGAGGTTCTAAAATATTTTCATGCCCAAACTGTTTTACATCATTTACTTTGCAAAGAACTGCTAAGTATACTGATGTCAGTACATCTAAATTCTGATGGCACATTTGCCAATACCCAGTACACTGCAGTAATCTTATGTTTCTTCCGTGATGTACCAAGTGGGTTGCACACATCAAAATCATCTAGGTAGAGAACTATAGAGAGTCTAGGTTCTTTGCCAGCATAAAATGAATTTTGCTGAAAATACTTCCCATCATAGAATGATTCATATTGTGAAGGACTTACATGTCTTGTTAACACCTGCTCTAAAATTTCCTTATTTGACAGCACCTGCTCCAGTGACTTTTTATGTGTGGAATCCAAAAAGTACTCTACTGGCTCAACCACTTTAAATTTCTCTTTAATGTACAGTCTCCTTCTAAATCCAGTGGCAAGGGGCCCGTCTTCCCTTAATACTGTAGTTATCGGATTGGATCTGCACAATTGATCTACCAATTCAGAAATAACAGTTTCATCAAAATTGCAATTGTTCTTTTTAAAAGTTCAAACAACAATCTTTCTGATATTGGGAACAGATGCTGAACCACAAATGAACTGCAATTCTTCCACCAAATTGTCAATGCATTTACCTGAAACATTATATATGCTTTCTAATTTCAATAAGAGAGCCCAAATTTTAGCCACAATTGCACTTGTGTCATCTTCCTGAACATCACTATCTGCAGTTTTAGATTCCTCACAGTACTCAACATCTAATTCATTACCACAAGGTTCTCTACTAATCTGATGCTTCCTAAGAATCTCACCCTTAAAATCAATGAAGGATGAGGATTGTGTTTTCTACGTCTGTGTGTCTGGAATGTGCCATAAATATTTGTTTTGAAAGTACATTCTTCAAAGGGGCATTCACCTGTTTCAAGACTCCTTAAATGATAGACAACATGAAGAAAAAAAATCTTTCTCAGTTGAAAAAGGGTTGCTACACACTTTTCCACGAGAAAATGTCCCATGCTGCAGCCTATAATGCCTAAGGAGAGCACTCTTTGCACTTGAAGAAAATGTGCAGTGTTTACACTCATCTCATTTGTAGCCATCTCATTTGTAGTCTGAAACCTAAAAAACAAACGTACAAAGAAAACAAAGGGGGAAAAAAACTAAAACACTGTTTTGTTCACCAAAGATGATAAATGCCTGCACTAATGATCTTCAGGCCTATATATATATATATATATATATATATATATATATATATATATATATATATATATATAACAAGAAATGCCAATAATAATGCTTTGGTGACTCAGCCATACCCATGTCCCATAAATAAACCACACTTACAAATTAATGTTGAGTTTTTTTTACAACACTCTCATAACCCTTTCATATGGTATCAAAAAACAAGAAGGTTAAACATTACCAGCAATTTCATTTACAACCGGTGATGGGAAAAGGCATTTTGCAAAATCTTCTGAGGGCTTTTGCCAATATTGGCTAAGAAGTTTTGTTTGCTTTTACATTGTGACAATGGTTATGGTGAGAATTTTCATACGAAAAACCTTTAAAATGATGTTGATAATATTTCTGTGCTTGCTTCTAGCTTTTATTTTACAAAGAAGCTCAAAACAGAAAAACACTGTGAAAAGGATTTCAAATGCATTGCAATTAGATGCTGAGGACCTGGGAGAAAAACTGGCTTGTGAAGCAATCTGTAGAGGCGATTTGGAAGGGGTTCCTATTGAAGACTTTAACAGACTTCTGGGGAAAAGAAAACATAAAGCTTTGTCAGAGTCTTTCTATCTTCACGCAACAAGAGACTGCAATGCTTACATCAAAGAGAGAGGATTTCTAACCATATCGCTCAGCAAGGAGGAGAGGGACTTTCCAATTGCCTACTCCATGGTGATCCATGACCAGATTGAGATGTTTGAGAGGCTTCTCAGAGCTGTGTACACACCGCAAAATGTATACTGTGTACATGTGGACAAGAAATCTCCAGAAAATTTCATGAGGGTTGTAGAATCCATTGTTTCTTGCTTTCCAAATGTGTTTGTGGCAAGTAAACTAGAGACAGTTGTTTATGCCTCGGGGTCTCGTGTTCAAGCTGACCTAAACTGCATGGAAGATCTCCTTCGTTCTGCTGTCAAGTGGAGGTATCTTCTCAATACCTGTGGAACTGATTTCCCAATCAAAACCAATGCCGAAATGGTATGTACACTGAAAGGACTTAATGGGAAGAATAGCATGGAATCTGATATTCCTCCTGATTACAAAAAAGCTCGTTGGGAGTATCATCACAAGGTCTCTGAGTCTGGGGTTGTGGACAAATATTAAAAAGTCCCCCCCACCCATCAGCACCCCAATGTTCTCAGGAAATGCTTACTTTGTGGTGTCAAAACAGTTTGTGGAGGAGTTGTTGTAAAAGCTCAGAGGCTAAGGCTTTGATAGAGTGGGTGAAGGACAAATACAGTCCAGATGAGCACCTTTGGGCATCTCTCCAGCGGATGCCAGGTATGCCGGGATCCAATCCTCCCAATCACAAATATGACATGACAGATATGAATTCTATAGCCCGTCTGGTTAAGTGGTCTTCTCTGGAAGGAAACATAAGACAAGGTGCACTCTATCCACCCTGCAGTGGTGTACATAAAAGATTAGTGTGTTTTCCCATATATATACAAGAAATGCCAATAATAATGCTTTGGTGACTCAGCCATACCTATGTCCCATAAATAAACCACACTTACAAAGTTTTCAATGTCCCATTTTGTTCACATGAACTCCAAAGCAGAGTCACATTTTTTTTACAACTCATACAACTTTTACTCTCATAACCCTTTCATATGGTATCAAAAAACAAGAAGGTTAAACATTACCAGCAATTTCATTTACAACCGGTGATGGGAAAAGGCATTTTGCAAAATCTGCTGAGGGCTTTTGCCAATATTGGCTGAGAAGTTTTGTTTGCTTTTACATTGTGACAATGGTTATGGTGAGAATTTTCTGGATACTATGCTAACAAATTAATGAATCAGCTGAAAATGAATGAATCTAAAACAGCTTTTTATTACTTACACCACATGAAATAAGCTCATTACTGTATGTGAAAATAAACAATGTAACAGAATACGCTTGGTGTCTGAGATCAACTGCTGTAACAAACATGTACACACAGGGGGAGAGAGAAACTACTCAGAGTGGTCTCCATGGAAAGCAATGGCTATGAAGAACGAGGACAATTTCTAAATTTATATCCATTGTAGAATAAGTGAAGTTGAGACAGTCATTAGTTTTCTAACAAGTTGTTGAAAATAAAAAGCAGTGATATTTTTGTTTTGCTTTAACTGATTCTTCCAATAAAGCAATTTTTAATTTTAACTTTGAATTTGAGACAGAGAGAGAGCGCGCGCACAAGAGGAAGAACGGACAATGAACAGTAGTTGTGTCTGCATGTTTTAACCTGTTAATGACCAATGACTTTTATAAACCATTCATATCAAGTGTAAGTATCAAAATTTCTTTCTGTATGAGTGAATGTGAATGAGTGAAGCACTGTAGCAAAATGTGCACACATACTGAAATACTGGATTGCTCATTTTTTGGTCGGGTATCTGTGGCAATTATCACATACTGTATATGAAAAGAAACTCAAACTAGAAAATCAAACTAGTTAAAACCTTTGCACCGAGTTGTGACCGATGGGGTCTCATGATCACACCACCATGGCTAAACACACGTTCAGCCGGGGCACTGGATGCAGGGATATGCAACAGTCTTACCACAACCTTGAAGAGAGAAGGAAGGGTGTGTCTGTTCAGTGTCCAGAAGTGGAGACAGTCCTGTCCACTACAAATGTCCAGGAAGTGTGTGAGCTGCATATGAGGTGTTGACGCTGAGTCCTTCTTTTGTCTCTTGTTCTGGTAGGATGCAAAGAGGCTTGACTGCTGCTCTGTCGCCTGGGCCTCTTCTTCCTCTTCTATGCGTGGGTTCGTTAGAGTGACTTTCACTGCTTCTCCCAGAATCAAGTCTTGAGCAAAAGCAAAAACAATATCACTCAATCACCAAGTAATATGATAATGTATATACCACAATATTTTTTATACATAGATTAACTTGACATGTATTTACAATAAAGCTGTAATATACCTTTGATCATCTTTGACACCTCCTCCTTAGTGTTGTCAGGGACCAAAACATCATGTATGACCCACATGCTGCCAAAAGAAGGATCCAGCATGGCTGCCTTCAGATACAGTGGGTCAGAGAAGGGCAATGGCTGGCAATCAGATGATGAGATTTCTGCCATCTTCACATTTACGAAAATCCCCTTGAACCTCCTTTGAAGAGATGTCTGTAAGGTTTTGATGAAGGCCCCCAAGTAGCACATAGTGTCTTAAGTTTTCCAGATGGTGGTTGAGGGAGAGGACACAGGGAACCACTGCACTTATGGTTACCACTTTTTTACCTTGAGTGAGGTCAGTGGCTTCGGCAAAAGGCTCAAGCACATGCACCAACTCTTGGATTTGACTCTATTCTCTTGATGTGAATGCTGTCTCTTTGTGGCCAGACTCTTGTAGAATGGCTGTGAGCTTTGTGGCGTCACATTTCAGTACCGCTTTCAACTGCCTAAGCGTTGAGTTCCAACGCGTGACAACAGAGGAAGGGATGCCAGATTGCCCAAACTCTCTCTCAAAAATGTCCTTGAAAGAAGTGCTGCTGTGGAGTAAATTGCTCAGTTTGCAGGCCTTTGCAAGAGCTGCATTAGCTATTTTTGTGTCTTTTAAGCCATCCCCGACAACTAACTGCAGCGTGTGGGCAAAACACTGCTGTCTTGTCTGAGATTTATCTTGGAGAAAACCATCCACCCTCTCTTGGTCTTCGACTGGCAAGTCAGTCCACAAGTTCTTGTCCTCAACTCCTTCATCTTTGTCATCCTCTTCATCTCCATGTTGTGGAAAACAAGTGCTGAATGCTTTTCTCATATTTACAGCATTATCGCATATGATGTGCAATAGCTTCCTTTTGATTTGGTAGTCTTCACAAATTTGCTCAAATTCCTCACATATTCTTTCCCCTGTATGGGAACCGCTGAACCTATTACAAGCCAGCAAAGCAGATTTCAGGACTAGTCCACCTTCTCCAGTATCCAACCAGTGAGCAGTAACTCCTAGGAAGCCCCGCATTTTCCAATCTGACCATATGTCAACTGTGACTGATAGATTTTCAGCATTTGCAAGACTGTTCTTTAGTTTTGTCTGCTTTTCCAGCACTACACCATCCAGTTTTGAAGTAAGAGTTGTACCTTGTGTCAACAACAGACATGAAGTGCCTGAAACTTGGGTGTTCTATGATGGACAAAGGTAAGTTGCAATCAATAACCAGGTCTGAATGTATTGAACGTGTGATGGCGTTCTGCTGGGGATGGCTAGAGGTGTAGTGTTGCTTGCTGCTTGTGATGAACTGGGAGATTGGTGGCTGACTTGAGTCTGTCGTAGGAGCTGCTTTGGAGCGAAGGTACTCTTCATATCTAAACATTTGTGTAAACTGGGACATTTCAGTGCCCCGGAGGACTTTTCTCAGGACAGGGGACACACAACCACAAACCGGGACTGTCCCGGACAAACCGTCTGGTCACCCTAGTTTAAGCTCAGGGATGCAAATGCATTGCATGGTCAAAAAAGAGAACTAGTTCAAATTTTGTTTGCAGTTGTTTTTCTTCCCCTCTTGTCCTTATGTTATGTTAAATCTAATTTCGTGCCTCAACTAGCTCTTTCTTTGACCATACGTGTTTGCATCAATGAGCTTAAACACCAAAACTGCCATATTTTAATATTAGCTGAAAAACAAAAAGTAGTAGGCTAAAGAGCTGCAAGCAGCGCTAACGTTAGTGCTAAGTTAGCTGTAATACCAGAACTTTATTTTCAGACGTTATCTGCTTGCAGCTATTTAGCCTACTACTTTTTGTTTTTTTAGCTAATATTAAAATATGTAACGTATCAAGCCACTAGCCTAGTAGTCTCTGTTGTAGAAGTCTCAGATGTTAGCAGCCAAGCAGCAAAAGTTACATCATGTTACTCACCTTTCTTTATGAGCTGTCCTGAAATGTCTCATGAAATTCGACGTAGTGCTTGCAGTATCAGTAACTTTAACATTGGAGATGTTGAATGTCGCTCCTCTTTTATTTGGTGTTGTCTGATAGTCTTTGAATCCAAAATGTATAATTTTTGGGATGGTGTTGGTCTGGGAGCTCTCCATCTCTCCAGCGGATCACTCACTTAACATGCAGGCACGTCGCGTTGGGAGGAAGTGGGGTTTGCTGATATGCAGCAGGTCAGGAGCACCCGTGCACAATTAAGCAATATCGATCTAATAATTTATTTGATTTTTTTTTTAAACAAGACATGTTTTAACTAGACAGGTTTTTGTCATGTGACTTGCCAAGTCAACTCGCAGGTCAGGAAAAGCAAGTCAAAGTCAAGTCTTTTCTTAATATTGATCAAGTAAGTCACAAGTCACAAATCTGCCGACTCGTGTCGGACTCGAGTCAAGTCATGGACTCGAGTCCCCCCATCTGTGGTCTATAGTTCTTCACCTCAGATGGATTGAGAGAAGAACCTCTAAAAACAGAGATATAGTCTGATAGTCTTTAACAACCTATCAAAAGTAGGAATGTAAGATGTGTAGTGATTGTTGAGTGCAGTGACCAACTATGAAGCCATGAAATCTTCCACAATGCATGTAGTGGGTGTGGTTTTAAAACCTCTGCATGTAGTGTACTATGTGCCTGTGACTGAGTTATAGAAACTCTACTTTATTTGCATCAGATGTGATTGTTTTAACCAGTATTAAACTACGATGTATTTTACCGTCTAAAACTTAAGTCCCCAAACTTGTGTTTCAAAAATTACTCCTGTTAATTCTCATGGAAAACTTCCAACTTTGAAAATTCCCAGAATTTTGCAACCCATCTGTTTGTTTTCAGTTTTCAGAGCATGGGGATAGTAAAAAGATTTTTTAATGGTCACCCAGAAGAATGAAGGGTGAGGGGATCCCAAGGAGACATTATTTTTATGTGACATTTGTGACTGCACCTAGCCTGATAAGCCAGAGTATACGATCAAAATGTACAGTCTGGCTACAACCGACCGGGCTCAATGCAAAGGGCAGAATCAGTGGTTGTCTTTCAAACTGCCTCTGCATGCAATAGGTAGCCTGACAACCTACCACAAGGGTATGTCCAGCAACTCTGTAGAAGGATAGATCAATATGATTGGTCCGATAAGACTTGGGAGAACAGCCACTGAGGCCTGCCTGCATAGCAAAACCATTTGGTACTGCTAGGGTATGTCAAGTTTTCTAGGCTAAACTGCACCTTTAAGCCCCTAAAGTCACACAAGAAAACTTTTACCAGGTGTGTGCCTAAACAGAAACATAAAAGTTTTCTCATGTGCCTTCAGGGGTTCTGTAACTTCCTGATTTAGTCTCCAATTTTGTTCATTTTTCGACAAAAGTTAATGTCTTCTTAACAGGTTCATTAAATTGAGCACTAATTTTAGCAACCTTATCAGTGAAAAACATTGTTAGATTGTGTGTACTCAGTGAAGTGGTTGTAGGTGTTGGATTGGATAGAGATTTAAAAGTAGGAAAAAAACGTTCCCACTGTCTGTGGCATCATCAACTTCTCTTTCATAGATATCTTTTTAGCATTTGTAATTGTTTTTGAGAAACCAGATAGCAAAGATTGATCATTCTTTAAATCATTTTAATCTCTAGATTTATGCCATCTTTTCCCAAGTCCTCTATCCAAGTGGATAGAGGACATGCATTGCTTAGACAAGAAAGTAGAATTAAGAGTCTCTGTAGCTTCATTTACGTCTTGTGATAAAAATTTGACTATGGTAGGTGTTTGCCACCATAGAGGAGAAATGTTCACTTCCTGGACCAACTCTTCTTTAGGTCTAATCCTGTATTGTAGCCATGCGTTATCAGAATAACCCAGTGTGAAAAAGAATGAGAAAATTTGGTACAATGTAGACCAAATAGCAAATCGGCAGGGAACACCAACCAACTGGGATACAGAAACTCACTTTCATTTTCCTCATTTTCCTTTTCCAGGTGTCAGACACTGTATGATATAAAGATTCTGAGGCAAGCACATACCTGAGCCAATCAGCTTTATTCATTCCCCACACCCCAAAACTCAGTCACGATCAACTTCAAACAGGATTAAGCTCTTTTTTCAAACTTCTAACTACGTACACAGGCCCGCATGGATGAGTAGCATAATGGAAAGTAAAGATAATATTACAGGTTTAAATAAAGTTTGCCATTTTGGACTCAGAACATACATCAACCAGGGCCTCATCATCGTGACTATAAAATAAAAAAAATTTCGGTGTCAAACCAGGTAGAGAAAATATGCTTGTACTCCCAAGTCTGCTCCTTAATGAAAGGAGGACGTGAGAGTGTGAGAAGGGGATCAGCTGTGAGAGGAAGAGGAAGAGGGACAGGAACGAGACACCGCACTGCAGAGTGGTCAGTACATAGTGCTGAGGACAAGCCTTGTTGCCTTTATGAGTCTTTGGTCTCATTGGTAAAGAGTTTGACCCTAGACATCATGTGGCATCTTGCTTTTAGTTATAAATGCAGACGTGCACGCGCGCACACACACACACACACACATACACATACACACACACACACACACACACACACACACACACACACACACACACACACACACACACACACACACACACACACACACACACACACACACACACACACACACACACACACACACACACACACACTCCAGAGCCGGGTCACAGAGCAATAGGATGTCCTGGAACAAAAGGTTAGGAGTCATGTCCTCTGACCCCTGAGAATGTTCTAGAAGGGTCAGTTGGCCACAGGCCACACCCCAGAGGTAAGGTGATAGAGGGTGGACATCAGAGGTGTTTGTGTGTGTGTGTGTGTGTGTGTGTGTGTGTGAGGGAGAGCAGGAAGGATAGAACAGGAAAAGGACAAAAGTTCATCCCTCACTCCTGTGCATTAAGGCATGGTGCTGCTCAGGTGAGTATGTCGCCCCCTGCTGCCTAGAAGAGAAAATGTAGCCTACTACAGTGAAAGGGAACAGCTCTGCACCTCGAGAGGTAGGTCCAATGTATGGGTCCCAGCCTTGCAGTGGACTTGCAGTGTAGCAGGGGGTCTGCTCTGACAGTCTCCAACAGCACCCCCTCAAACACACATCCCCACCCTCTTCCTCTTTCTGTGTTCTAGCTCCTCCCAAAATGGGCAGAGAATCAGGAGCACTCCTCCCCAATGCGCTGACACGATCGGCCCACCTTGCGGTCCAGCTTCACCATCTTTAGCACTGCCTCCTCGCGGCCGCGACCCAGGTGGTCGAACATGCAGTTGTGCTGTTCTGGCAACCGATGCAGCATGCAGAAAACGTAACCTTGGAAAAAAGGTGCCTTTGAATAAGGGTATGTGTGAGGGTGTTTGTGAACATATTTATGTTTGTGATTGTTGTTCATGTGAGTATTAATTGTGATTATGCATTGTGTATGGTTTGTGTGTATGTACAGTATGTGTGTATTTGTGAGATTCCAAGGTATGTGTGCATGTGAATGTTGAATACATATTATAAGGTGTATGGATGTGTGTGTGTGTCTATACACTCACCACAGCGGCAAGAGCCTAGCTCTTGCTGCACCAGTTCCAGTTTGATGTGGCAGCGATGGCAACGTCTCCGTCTCTTCTGCTTCACCACACCACTGGAGCCCTCTCCTTCACTTAGCCCCTCCCCAAGGCAAGCTTTCTTCTGTGGTGAGACATCGCTCTCAGAGCCACAGTCTGAAATACACACACACACACAAAACACTTTATGACCCAGTCACGTTGAAGACAGTACTAAACATTCTGCAATGTCTTCGCGTTCACTCTCTCCCTCACACACAATCATTATATATTCTTTCACACAAGACAAACACTGCTCACACCATCATACACTACACAGATCCTTCTCTCTCTCTCTCACACACACACACACACACACACAAATGGCGTTTCGATTTTTCGTACCTGCGTTGGCCAGGTTCTAATCATGCTGAGCACAAACTACAATGTCATGTGAATGGCCTGATGGACACTGATTTGCAAAATAAAGTTAGGTTACAATAGTATATTGAGCTACCGAATAGATTTGAGTAGTGTTGAGCTGGTACCATGTAATGGAAAAGCGCCAAAAGATGCATGCACCTACAGGCCTACTGATGTTGTTATACCACACAAATACACAAACACACACACACACACACACACACACACAAACATGGAGAGAGCTGTGCCACAAATATGTACCTGAATCACAGGTCCTTTTGGTGGGTGTGTGTAGAATGCTGTGGGGGGAGTCTGCAATAGAGGATTCTGTTGACAAGAGCAAAGGAACACAAAACTCATCAAAATATACACACGTACACAAGTGCACACGTACACACACCCTAAAAACACATGGCCATTAACAAACAGATGCAAATGCCACGTAAATACTGTACAACAAAAACTTACAGTGTAACGTCACAGCTCATTTTCCAGGAACCTACGTATACTCCTGACAGAGCATGAGTAAGACACTTGATCGTGGAGTGATATTCTTACCCTCTGGAGGTGTGGGATTTAGGTTGGGCACAACCTCATTGGATAGCACGTCCGGGACTATGGGGGTGGATGATGAGGATTGGCTACTACTGCTGCTCGTCTCGTGGCCAAATGTCGAGGATTGGTCTCTGTTGGTGTTAGGGTGGGTCTTAGTGTTGCAGGTGTCTTCTGGCTGCTTCTTCTGAACATCTGATGGACACAAAAAGTCATGAGGTCACAACAGAAAACTGACCAAGGAATATCACCCACACATACTAACTATTTAAATTTTCAGCCTGGAAGAATAAAGGACCTGGTGCAAGACAGAGAACAGAGAGAGGAGAGATGAAAGGCGTGGGGGAGTAGAGAGAGGAGGAGGAGGAGGTGGTGAGAGGATGACTTAAGAAAGGAAAGTAGGAAGAGAGGAGGAAGAGGAGCACAGAAGAGAAGATATGAGAGTAGAGTCGAGTGAAGAAGAGAGAAGCACATCACTGAGACACACTCACCTGCAAAACACTTGGAGCACAGATTCATTGTTTCACTCGACCTGCAGAGATAAAACACACACACACGCGCACGCGCACACACACACACACACACGCACACGTTACAGTGACACACAAACATACACAGACGACACCAAGCCTACATCTGGATACCACAGACTTCATCATCACACTTGACTGCACAAGCTGATAGCGCTCTCTAGGGTTTGAGCCCCTCCACATAAGCTCTTACAGCTACTGAGTAAGAACAAGCTTGTGAGGCCCTACACATCAGCAGTGTATAATATGAAGTCAGGTTACTGGCTAAACTGGGTAACTTCTGGAGTAACCGCTGGTCTAAAAACAACATGTCACCTGATGCTCAATGCAGGGTTCTTTTAAAGAACAGTGGGAACTTCCAAAGCTAACCTTGCTTAGTAGTACAGGCCCCAGGTCCTTAACACCTGTGCTCTCCGACACTGAGTAATGCTGTCTACTCAGTGCACACTATCAAAATTATGACTTTATTATGATCATGCCTATGTATCTCATTTGCAATACTGACATTGTACTGCAGCAAAGGCCTCAAAAATCACTACTAAAAGTGATAATATAGTCCGAAAGACAGCAAGACATGGAGCAGAATATTCATAAATAAATAATAAAACTAATCTATTTATTAGTCATGACTTTCTGATCACTTGCTTTGAAAGTCAGATGAATCTATGAGGTTTTCAAATGAATTTTTAAAACCTGATTTATCATTCTTACCATATCAATGTTGGAGAAACTAGATATTGTTTTTTTTTTGTAGTTTCTGGGTAATTTTAAGGTGGTACTCAATACTTTTTTGCAAATCGTGCTATACTACCACTGAGTGTGGGGCAGATCTCACTAGTGAGGAATGGACATGACAGGTGGTGCTTAAACAAACTGCTTATCAATGTCTTTCTTATAATGAAGTGTATAAAGTGCATGACAAAAAAAAGGTCACACACTGGCAAAGTTGTTAATCATGGGCCTACATGAAAGTTAAAGCAATCAGATCAGGTCCAGCACAGTGACAGGAAAATGATCTTGGGAGTGGTCCTGGAAATCCCCCAATCTCTAGAGTGGGAATGACAAAAGGTTTAAGACTCACCGCACCACAACCAACACACACCCAATTTGTTAAGGCATAGGATCCAGTTTAGAGAGTGTGGATTGATGAAGACATTGGACTACCAAAGGATATTCTAGTGTCCTTTATTTTACACACTAGTACAACCTAGCCTACCTACACTCACCTGACTAGCAATCACAACAAAACAGCCCCCCCCCCTTTCTTTCTTTATTTCTTTCTCTCTCTCTCTCTCACACACACACACACACGGAGTTAAAGAGCCAGTCAATCCACTTGTGGTACACCATCTAAAGGAGTTGATGTCATAGCTGGCCAGATACACACACTTAAGTCATTACCTTCTTCCCTATAAACCACACACATAGCCTACACACAAAATGCTCTACCTTGAAGCTAACCCTAAAAAAACTACGTGCGTGTTGTCAGTCTATGAGCACTGATCATGTTCTTCGATCAGTTCCACTGGCCTATCTGTTCACGGCAGGATGAGTAGCTAGCGTTACACTATCATTGTCATGGCATAGCATCGCCCGTGCCCCGGACTTCTGCTGCCTTGACATTGTGATCCGAGGAACGGATTAAAATGCCCTTTTGTATCAAAGTTTAACCAAGTTACAAACGGAAAAACCCAATATCGCTTGATTTAAATGTAATCGTTCTCTGCGCTGGCCCGCAAAAGTATTAGCTTAATCTATGCTTCTCAAAAACTTCAAAGTAGCCAGCCAGCGTTGTTACCCAACCCCCACCTAAGATTGCTATAAACAATAACACTACCGCTCTGCCAGGGATTCAGTAGATAATGTTGTGTTTTATCAATATTTTAACTAACAAGATTCACACTTCTTACCCCCAGAATCCACAAGGGCAGCGAGGTGGGAGTTGAGAGGCTTTGCTACGTTCGCTACCGGTGTCCTCCATGACAGGCGATTGATGATGGAGATACGCGAGCCCGAGGATGGAATGGAGGCCTGGTCGCTCTGGGGAATCTCCTGACAAGTGAAACAGGCGAATAATAGCCAACAAAAGCCTGCTCGTTGGTCTTCGACCAGGATGTCGTTGGCTGAAAGGCAATTTTGCCGACACGGGCGGCCACCAAACTCCTGGTTCGCTTTTTGTTGCTTTAATCGGTTTTCCACGCGGAGATTTCACAAGCCTTCACGGAAGCGCTACCAGCTGGAATTTGTCTCATGCCGCCGACAGCAGAGGGAGCCCGTGTGTACCGGGACCACCGGTCGATCCAGAAACGTTTTCACCAACATTCCTTATGTAGTAGGCTATGTGGCAACAAAACCCACAGAACGTATCTAAAGTTTCTATGATTCAGACCGCGCTAGCTGTATGGTTTTAAAGTGGAGGAGGATCACGTTTGCTTAAGAGCTCTGCTGGTCATAAGACGCACAGGAGGGCTAATAGATCGATTGACTTGACAATGGTTAATTATAGGCCTCCATATGGTTGCAGCATTAGCACAGGCGCCTTGATTGCCATTCACATTTCTTAACGCCTAATCACAAACACAACATTTCCAGAATACGCTACATTGTAACACGTTTCACTCATCCCGACACTAGGGGGCGGTAGAAAGTAGAAGTCGACACTGTTCTGTATCTGTTCATTCTTTCGCGTTTGTATACACTTTTTTTGGTCACATCCAAAACGTAGGCTCCATTGATTTCCTTTGACTTTTGTTATTTAAATCCACTCTATATAATGGCAGGCTACTTAACATACTGCCTACAGAGATAGGGCCTAATAAGGCTTAGTGTAATGCTGTGTAATGGACTAAGGCTAAGAAAATGGTGTGCCAAATGAATCCCATGAACGACCATAGTCCAAATACATACATAGTTGAGTAATTCTGGGACCCATTAATAAGTGAAATGCTGACAGACATCATCATATGGTTTGAATTCAACACATGGGCAATATTTTTGTTAAGTTGAAATTCTTCTGTGAAAGCCCAAGGTATGTAATGTCAGACTGTATTCTCTGTATTCTGATATGAATCACAAAAAAATGCTGCTTCAACCTTTTACTAGTAGGAGGTATTCATATGTGATTTTGTGACAAACCTGCTAACAGAAGAGCCAACCGCTTCGTTCCCTTGGAGAACCAAAACCATAAAGGTCACTCTTTCTAAGAGCGTCACCAGTTATTCCGAGTTTATTTTAGGAATTTAGGTTTGTCACTGAATGTACTAGATTAGAAGGTCCTCTTGATGGAATTCTATTCTCAACACCACACACCGGAGTTTGTTATTGATTTTTGACAATTGCTCTTAGACACACACACAAAAAGCAAATACAATTGAAAAGTTTAATGTGCAAATATCACAATCGGAGAACAAACGGTCAGGGGATGGCAAGTCTGGGTGCTCTGCTTCCATGGGAACCAGTTCCCTCACATCAAAGAATGGTTTTCCGATCTTAATGGTGGCTGGTTTTCCCAAAAACCAGAAGGCTTTATTGAAAACTCTCCTGCACGATACAAAAAATGGTACAGTCTGAAATTAAGCACAGAAAGCACAACCCCAAAAAAACAGCAGCAACACACACACACACTCAAGCACACACGCAGCCCCCTACCCCACCACACACACACGTCGCCAACTTCTATTTTAAACCCGAATCTCAGGCAATCTATTTCTAGCAAGCCGAGACTGAGATGAGCAGACTGTCAGGATAGGGAGCAGGTGGATTCGATTGGTTTGGCTTGTGACAGGGGTGCAAAATGAGTGGTCCAATCAGAACTCTTTTCAAAAGATTAAGGACAGATTCATAGTCCAATCACAGCTCTTTCTACAGGGTGATGGGTGGATCTGAGATCCGAAGACGGCAAAAACAGACATGTCAAAAGTTATGGGGGTGCTTTGGGAGCAATATGGCACATGTGATTAGGGCATTAGTCTTCCTGATGCATTTCAACTCATCAGCTGTCACACATCAAATGGGCCTCTGGTGCCATGGGTCAAATCACTCCCCACTGATGGGCAAAAGTCAGAGGAGCATAAAACTGAAAAAGACCTGCTGTAATAACAAAATACAAAAATGCATTCAAAACCATAATAATGAAATGATGAGAAATCAGTGGGGTCATTGCCTGGTTATATTTTAATAGGTAATACAGGAGGTCAACCAAAATGAAAAAAAAAAGATATCATGTGAAGAAAAAAACAAAACTAAAGTAACAAAAATCTCATAAAAAAAACAAAAAACACGAACGTCAGTCTGTCCAGAACATTGAACCCGAGGAAGGAACCTGGACGAGGTTGTGTGTGTGTGTGTGTGTGTGTGTGTGTGTGTGTGTGTGTGGAGGGGGGGTGGGTGGTGGTGGTAGGGATTTCACATGGAGGTTGAGATGTGTGTACTTGTGTGTGGGTGTGTGTGAGCGTGGGGGCAGGGTAATGTCATAACTGCTGGGCAGTGTGGTCGTTTCTTGGTGTGGTGGTGTAGGGTGAGGGTCGTGAGAAGATGCCTGCCCAAAGCACAGCTATAAAACCATTACAGCAATTTTTCAACCACACACACGCTGGTATGATGAAAAGGAAGAACATAACGCTTCAATAGTCTCACTACCACATACATGCACACTTCAACTCAACCTCACCCTCTCACTCATTCACCATTACTCATTCACTCACACTCGCACTCACACACAATGGAAGCAGATTTGTGCAGATGAACCCCAAATGAAAGGGGGGGTTCGGGCCCTCAGACCTCAAGGGTTAAGCAGACTTCTCATTTAAGCGACCCTCCCCATACACACAATTGCACACACACGCACACACACAAACACGCACACCCACGCAACACACAAACTCACACACAAACTCGCACACATGCACACGCACGCACACACACACCACCTTCCGGCTCCCTACGGCATGCGTGTTAGTGTGTGTATTTGTGTAAGTGTGTACATATTGTATGTGGTGTGACTGTGTCTATGTGACTGGTCAAGGGAACTTTCTCAGGTCCAAAGCTCCTCCCTCCTAGGAGAGAGAGTGACACCTCCAAGCTCCGCTTCCTCCGGCCGCCCGGCTCCTAGGTTGCTATGGTGATGTGGAAAATCTTGCCTCTGTTCCATTCTGATTGTTTTCGGTTTGTCTCGAGTTTGGATTGAAATGAGGGCAGAGTCAACATCAACTGTCCATTCCACTGCAACTTTCTGAAGAGCCAAGGGAGGGGGGTGTTGGGGGGCAGAAAAGGTGGGAGAGAGAGAGAGAGAGAGACACAAGGAATCAATATCATCTTTCCCGGTCTGCTGCAAGTGCTTACAGATATACATATACACTATAAATGAACTCATCACTTTTAGTGTGTGTGTGTGTTTGTCTATACCATGGAGGCCATCGAGCTCCTGCCCATCCTGGAAGGGTGCAGGACCCCAGATGCGCACAGTTCCATCATCTGAGGCACTGGCTAATAGGCCGGGGTGGGTGGGGTTCCAGCTGACGCAGTTGACGGTGCGTGTGTGTCCGGTGAGCTCGGCAATGGGCAGCTCGCCACGCCGGTGCCAGATATACACTTTATGGTCTACGAAACAGACAGAGCCAGAGTGCATGAGCAAGTGTGTGTGTGTGTGAGCCAGAGAAAGAAATATACACTTATGGTCTACACAGGTGTGTGTGTGTGCACGCCCGCGCAAATGCCTCTGTGTGTGTGTGTGTGTGTGTGTGTGTGTGTGTGTAACGGGGAGACAAAATGTAAGAGAACATGTATTTATATAAGCCAGATGTATACATATTATCTGCATTGGTATTTATCTGTGTGTGTGTGTGTGTGTGAGTGTGTGTGTGTACCTTCACTGCCGCTGGCAATGAAGTCCTCATTGTGTCCTCCAAAGCAGGAGTGAATGGTGTAGAAGCCCTGAGTCACTCCCTGGTACTTTCTCACCAACACCCGATCATGCAGGTCCCAGAGATGTACACCCTACAAATAAACAAACACACACGGTTAAAAACATAATCATGCTATATCTAGAAAGGCACACCTGCGTTCACAAACACACACGCACATGCACACTTAATATATACTGCTCCTCCAACACAGGCACAGACACATAGAGTTAAAATTCCTTCAGTGCTCACCTGAGTTGCTACGTTTAAAAGCGCTAACCTTCCATTTCTGGACACAGTGAATGACATGATAGGGTGATCCTCTTGGACTCTGCAAGACACACACACACACAAAGAGACGTCAGACATTCTTTCTCAACACTTCAGCTCCGCAGTCCACACCACCACATACATACTTCTATGATGGACCAAATACAAATGAACATGTTCCAAGTGAACACACACACACAGACAGACACACACACACACACAAACAGAGATAGAGAGGAAGTCTCACATGTTTCTGTCGGTGAGGTCCTCAAAGTTATATCCACGGATTCGCTGGTGTGTGTCTGAAGCCAGAACAGTTTTACCATCCATCAGACACCAGAGACACTGCACACGCACACCCTCCCATGAGTCCAACAGGTTGCCATCCAGATCCTACACACACACACACACACACACACACACACACAACACACACGTTAGAGAGGTGAGACACTGGATGCCGTTTCAAGAATCCAACATATTCTCATCCAGTGTGTACACAAACACACATACACACACACACATGAACTTACACACTGGTAAAATTGTCCCCGCTGTCCTCCTGTGACAAAGCGTTTGCCATCAGGGTTCCAGGCCACACTGGTCAGGCTGTCCTCGTGGGACTGGGTCATCTTAGTGCGCAACTCCCCAGTCTGCCACCAGGGGGAGACAAACAGCATTAATTACGCGTCATACACACCACCAATCACACACACGATTAATTAATGCATGTGCAAGACCGACAATTTATCATACTGCGACTGTATCATGTAACAATGAAGAGACAACAGCTTTTGAGACATCACGTTAGATTACCATACGGAACAAAGCATAGACAAGTGTTCAGTTGCACTGTTACCTTCATTACTCTTAGACAAGGGAAATAAATGGTTGTCGAATAGCTTGCTTGGTCGTGTGTGTGTGTGTTTGTAACACTACCTGTACGTTCCAGAGCCACAGTTCAGAGCAGTCGTCAGGTCCGCAAGCGACCAGGTAGGCATCGTCTGGACTCCAGGCCAGGTACGACACCCCGTAGGCGTGGCCTTCCAGGGTCTTCAACAGCTTCAGCTGCTGTGTGTGCTGTCAGCAAGACAAACAGAGTTACTCACATTGGCCAATCAGAGAGAGAGAGAAGATTTACCACCACTAGAGGTGGACTTTCATACAGCAAAAGGCATTAGAAAGTGTGAATCATGGACTGAGTGTAAATACAGGAATGTGTTTGAGACTAAGTGCAAAGGTGTGTGTATGTGTGTGCACACAAGAGATTCTCTGAGTGGGCATGTCAGAACAAGTGAGAGCTTGTGGGAGTGAGGGAGTGAGTGCGTGTGTGTGTGTGTGTGTGTGTGTCTCCTCACCGGTTCCACCTCCCATATAATTACAGTGGTGTCTTTGGAACCGGTGGCCAGTTTGGTTCCGTCATTAGAGAATTTGCAGAACCAAACTTCATTACAGTGTTCTGTCAGGATCTGCTGTGTGTAACATGGAAACTGCTTCCTGTAAAACACACAAGAATGGACAGAAAAACAAAAGAAAAAGAGTCAGTTCATTTGGGGCAACACATGCATTTGTCCCCCTAGGCTATTGCTCACCTCAGCATAAAAGCAAAGTAACAATGGCTGTGGCAGAAAAAAACAACACGCGTGAAACAACATGGCGACAGTGAGAAGATTGGTAGACGTTTACACCTAGATGATTTTCTCCCTTCAGGCATTTAGTTTCAGTTGTTTCTCTAGGCAACACTGTGACAAGGGAGTACCTAGACTACTGGGACATGCTTCATGTTTATCTGGGTGATGTAAAAATAGAGCACACAAGGTGATTGCTGGCTGATTTCAAGAAGAACACGATGGTTGTGTTTTTGTGCTACAACAGATGATGAATTTGTGAGCAACTGAGAAGTGGAGGTCGTGGTAACTCTGAATGACAGTTGAATTTGTAATACATAAAAAGCTCCCAGAGGACTGTTACTCTGTAAAATGAAAGGTGTACTTGTTCCATGCAATGAAGGAATGATTTCAATATTTACTTATGTTCTATTTATACACATAGGTTATTGTAATGTTGAAGAGAACTTCCTGATCTCCTTTTGTGAAACTAAGTGATATTAGCATTCTGGCTAGCTAGCCTACAAACATTAGCAATGTTCCCAGTTTGTCATTGTCAAGTAAACACCTCTGAGGTGGGGAATTATAAAGTGGGAACCTGCCCACTGCAGCGATAGCCACAAACTGGCAACGGATTTTCACCCAAGTCTCACATTTTGAAATGTTAACGATCCACCTCACATTATCCAGACAAAAACAGTGTCTATATCTAAATCCTGCCTTAGTGAGGAGAAGAGGGGAAACATGCATGAGTCAGTGAGTAAAGGTAGGGATGGAAACAATGGCAGAGGGGAGAGGGAATGAGGACAGGGGAGAGGAGAGCAGTGAGATGGAGTTGAGTGTGTGTGTGTGTGTGTGTGTGTGTGTGTATAGACATGGTCCAATAGCAGTGATGCAGTGACAGTGCAGTTGAGTGGGTTTTTGTTGAGATGTGAAGCTACTCAGGTTTGCAGAGGAGATGAGTGGAAAAGATGATAATGAGGAGAGGAGAGAGAGAGAGAGAGAGAGAGAGAGAAGTGTGAGTCCAGAAGGGATGATGTGGAAGCGTGTGAGAAAGTGCAAGGGAAGGTGAGAGAGAGTGTGTTTGTGTTTGTGTGTGTGTGTGTGTGTATATGTGTGAGTGTGTTTGTGTGTGTGTTGTGCTGACCTGCTGCAGACATGGTCGAGGAGCAGTGAGACGGAGTCCAGGCTGCTGTCTAGTCGGGTGTTGTGGTAGAGACAGCGATCTCTCTGCTGCTCCACCGCCTGCCGTAGGAGAGTCTGGAGCCGCCGTGGAGGCAACATCACAGATGGAGGCAGGAATGCTGTGCGCGCGCACACACACACATGCACACAAAGCACATATGCCCTGTGAGATTCAGTGCGACACTATTCATAATGTGTGGTAATGTGTTACTGTGTATCCAACAGCACTAGAACAGCAGTAGAACTGCAGAAGTCTATGCGTGTGTGTGTGTGTGAACATGAGAGAGCACAGACACAGAATGTGAGAGTTGAGAGTGTGTGCATTTGTTTTCACTGAAACTTGTCAAGTAGTCAACAGAAGCGTTGCATCTGTGTTTCTCTGTGTGTAGACAACAGAAGCGTTGCATCTCTGTGTAAGTCCAAGTATGTGTGAATGTAGGAGTAAAGGTGTATGAATGTGTGTGTGTGTGTGTGTGTTTACTCTGCAGCTTGTCCAGTAGTCGACAGCGTGACGCGGCTCCTTTGCCCTCCCACTCTGCTTTGGCTCTCAGGTCCTCTGCATGACTGCACATCAGATACCTGTCAATCAAATACAGGCAGCCAATCAGATCAAACATCCCGATAAAACCATGCATTACTGACATATAGGCCACCAATCACATAAACTAGCGTGCAAAAGAAAACCGTAAATGTGATAGACAGTCAGTCAAACATTCTCACTGATTGCTCTTCACTGACCGGGCATACACCAGTACACTAATTATTTGATTAATGCACGACAGACCAGTAAAGTCAAGTAAACTAGTCACAATTGACTGATCAGGTTTTACTGATAACCATTTAATAGCAGGGTTTCTTTTTCAGATGTCTGGCAAAAAAAGAATATTGCACAGGATTGCATAATTCTAAATTATATTTATTCTACATCAGTAGGATATACTTTTAAATCATACTATCAACTACCAACTTTACATTTCCCCTCAAATAGAAGACACACTTCAAGCAAGTATCATGGCCCACAATGAAATGCACTGTAATGGTATATCTGCAGTAATAGTTCACAACTCAGACCAATTTAAGACCCAAACTACATGTACTTTTGACCTACTGCACATCATTTATGACTATTTATGGCCTTGAATTTATATATGTATTCATTTATATTTTTAACACTTACGCCTACAGAAATCCTCAATGGTGACTGATCTAACTGGTTTGACGTACCCACTGAGGACATGGATGCGGTCCGTGTTGTACTTGAGGGGTGTGAGTTCACCTCTCAGCACCTGCAGAGCTTCCAGAACTTTCCCGTCCTCAAGGAACTCCAGATACTTCTGCTGCAGGAGTAGGAACTTCATCCGCTGAAAGCGAGATGATTGAAAAGGGAGAAAGAGAGAAAGGGAGATAGAGCAAGGATAGAAGGGAGAGAGAGAAAAAAGAGGAAGTGGAGATACAATTCAAGACACTAAAATACACAATAGTATCGCCTTTAACGCAAAATATACTTTTTTTAATGTATAATGGTAAATCTTCATCACCATCATCTACCTTTAGTCTCTAGACAAAAAACACAGTTACCACTAGAAAAACATTTTTCATGACACCCTATCTAGCGAACATAGAAAAAAAGCAGTCAAACTGATGTTGTGGGATCTGTTTTGTTCCCTGAGAAGTTGGTCAGCTTTTCTTCAGTGAAGTGATATCTTTGTTGATATCAGCACATTTCTCCTCACATCCCTCTGGCTGTAAGTTCTGAGCAGGCACCAAGATGTGTTGGTCCAAAACCCAACAAATGGGGAAACGGAATAGTACAAGTGGGCTAAACTGAATTCCAGCCAATCAACAGACTACATCTGGAACAGGAATGGGGGGCTGAAATTTAATTGGTAGTTGAGCTAAAACAGAAAAAAGTGAAAATGAACAACCTTTGGCAGACAAGCGTTTGAGGACTCTCTCTCTGTATATATGCACTGCTCTGGGGGGACTGATTGCACCACTGACTTGGGGATGCTGTCTTATCTAAGTCTGTCAGGGTAGACCCACCCTAGATCACTCACACACACACACACACACACAGACACACGCGCCATGGAACAAATGTATCCGATAAAGCCAAATTTGTACCAAGACTGAGTGTGCTCACACAGAACCTGCCAGCCTCAGAAAATACACTCACAGAAACACACACCACAGCAGAGATCATCCCAGAGAGAACTTTCATTTAATACAATATAGCATTTACATCGCTAGAACACAAGTAAATGACCTCTGACATGGTCACCATACTATGGTAACATAACACAGTGATCTATAGCGTACTGTACTTCTATTAGCAATCTAACAGGCCCAGTTTTAGTAGCCTCTAATGTAAAACACACTGCTCATGTCCCTAAGTATTAGTATGTTTTTACAACGCTTCTATCAGCCACGCTATGGTTTATCATCCTCACCACACTGACAACTTACTTGTGGCCACAAAAACCATTACAGTAACACACATACACTAGCCTTTCTAACACCTCACATACATTTCGAACCACGCTGCTGTTCTAAGAACAACGCTCCGGTCTGCTCCGGCCACCTGATACTTCTTGTTTGCTGTAGTTCAATTCGAATTGCTGCACAGCAATATCTGACAAGCACTGCTTATTGTATGGCAGCACTAGACATCTATGTCTCCTATCCTGCATATAACTTTACTGGCTACAGCACCAACACTATGCCACAACCACCTCTAGAAACAATGGTTGAAGCTTACATTTTCACATCAACTCTGGGGGTAGGTAAGTCAGTAGGCTGCAGATAAGCCGAGAATCAAGAGCTCCATTCATCAAGCTGCAACGACCCTTGGTCAAGATTCCCATGATCTCAAAGCCCACCCCTCCCACACCCAACCACCCACCCCCAGACCATCTACTGACCCTCTGCATCGGCTACATGTAGTCTTCATCGGCCCTCTATAAGCAGCTCTAAAGAGAGCGACAGCCAGGCGAAAGGGTAATCCTAAGCCTAGGGGTTAGCCCTGGTTCTAACCAATGGTCTAAAACGGTGGGGGGTGGGGGGCAATCTCAATCCTGCCAGGCAACCCCCCCACACACACACAGTTCTACATGTCTCCCATCTGTCCAGCAACAGCAAAAGGCAGAGTTGATTATCAGCTCCATTGGCTGACTTTGCTTTTCAGGACTATTACAATGACAGGGAATACAATCACTACTTAGAGTAGTGGCAGACTTTCCGTGTGTGTGTGTGTGATCTGTTTGAGAGAGAGAATGTAATATGTTGGTCTCTCTGTAACTGGCTGAAAGTATATCAGCTGTGTATGTATGTGTGTTGCATGTGCACAAAAAGAATTCTCTCTAACAATTTTTGGAGAAAACTCATGCCGAATCCTGAACCTGTGACCTGTTCCAAAACACACACACACACACACACACTTGTTACACAAACTGCTTCCTGTGTGAGAGTGTGTGTGTGTGTGTGTACATGTACACGTATACTTACCACAATGGCATTAGGTGAGTGCATCAATGCTTTCAGCTCATTCAGATCATTTTCAGCCTGTGTAACAAAGACGAGAGGAGAGACAAAAGTGAGTTCAGTATCACACACACACACCAACCACATATCCACAAAGAGCCTGGCATTTGTGACAAAATCACCGTCCAGCATTTTCTCCCAATATAACCACATGACAGACTTAAACACTCACACACACACAGGCATTAGACCTTAGCTCTGCTCTTCTAGGCAATTACTGTCTGTTCACTTTGGTCTGCTCCACTGAATTCAAACCAGACCATATCTATTTTGACACAAACTAGGGGTAGCTGAGGTTCATGTCATGAACACTAAGGTAGCACTGAGTAAGAATGGCATGACATTACTCTTAGGAATGACCATTGCAAATTAATGCATTGCAATGCAATGCACTGTTTTCAAGGAATATCCACTCAACTTCACAAGATCATAAAAATCCATACAGGCTCTTTTTTGACTTCTTATGATACAAGGGATGGTGATATGCGTAATGTGTTATGGCAAACAAACAAACAACAAATGCATAACTTGATGCATAGTGCTAATGTAGCCTCTTAGCCTAGCAAGCCTAAGATTAACTTATGAAAACACTTTCACACTCACACTTTGAATCATCAGTATCAGGCCAGAATCTTGACTTTGAGGTTGTAACAAACTACAACCATTCTGTGCCAATAGCGCTATTTTCCAATCTAGCATAATGCTACACTAAACATAATTAAACGGCTGTGAAGTCATCCACATCTGACCAGTTCTTTCAGTGATATTCCCATAAATGCTTTGTACTTCATGTGGAAATGTTTTATGAAAAAGAGGGCCACCAAGCAACAAGATGAAGCAGAACTTAAGCTTTAGTGAATCGGAGCATTAGCCTAGACACTAACAAGCTTGTTAGTCGAGATGTGATGTTGCTCAGGGCTGTCTATGAGAGTCAAAAATAGTGGTAGACTAAACTCACAACTGAATGCTTGTTTTTATGATCATTTCATGACACGTATCTCACCTCCAAACCAACAAACAGGGTTGAGGGTGAGGTTAACAAATCCTTTTTATACTCATATATTCAAACCAATTCAGTCAACACCAATTTATCCCAGCTAATCATTGCAACACAGACAGAACCTGGGTTAAAGCCTACAACCCTTTTGTATTAGATAACAGGCTAAACAGAATCTGCGTTTGTGAGCTAGGCCAGCCATCAACGTTAAAAATGACCCTTGACCAGATGCAAAGTTGTCACACAACCTGGGTTCACCCTTACATACAAAAAAAGTCATCTTGGTCCAAGTGCCAAGGTTTCCTAGGGCATGCCAAGCTGGCCCTGCCACAACAGCAATCACATCCACACGGGTCATATCAACCTCACATAATCAGCCAGCATATCCTCACAGGATTTATGATTTCAGGCTAGCTAAGAGTTAAAAAATATTATGGGAAAGTAGCACATCTCTGAACTAACCATTGCCCTGACCGCTACCCTAAAAGTAGCAAATGAAATACCATGCACGTGCACGCACGCACACACACAAAAACACCTATCTAAACCCCAATATAACCCTCTCTTCACCAAACACACACACAAACTGTGAGTCAAACCATCCAAGATGCTGATCTGTGTCATGAAGCAAATACACTTCCACAAACACGGATCTGGTCCCTAATATCCCCTAAACATAACATCCAGTCATGTTCACGTTCACATAACCACACAAATGTTACATACACTGTCAGACAGACAGACATGCACGCACACTGACTGACAAAAAAATGACACGCACGCACACAGACAGACAGACAACAGGCAGGCAGACAGACAGACAGTCAGACACCTTGTCCCACTCCCCCTCCATGATGTGGTTGCGGAACTTTGTCGCTGATGGGTGCTCCAGTCTGCAGCCTGACTCCTGCATCAACAAGTCCACCGTCTGACTGCAGAGGCATACAAAGAGATAGACAGGGAGGAGAGAGAGATGAGTTGTGGAGAGAGAGAGAGATGAGTTGTGGAGAGAGGGAGAGAGAGAGAGAGAGAGATCAGTGCCGCGGGAGCAAAAAGGGGATGGAGGAGAAAAAGACAGAAAAGCAGCGAGGATGCAATGAAAGAAATTGACAGAAGAGACATGATTTCATAGATGGTAGACAGGGGGTGGGGATCGGTGGAGTAAGGCGGGGGGATAGCGAGGGGGGGGGGAGATGAGAAGGATGTGAAGGAAGTGAACACAGACAGTGAGGTGGAGGAAATAGAGGATGAGAGAGTAGATCAGTAATGTGTTAATAACACAGATACCTCCTTACTGCAGCATGTACGCAGACATCAGCAACACCCCCCCACCCCCCAACACACACACACACTCATGTCCTGCGATTTTGGGGTGGGGGGGCACCCCAGCACAATGACATCATCGCCAGGTACAGAGGCAAAGAGTGGCGCAGAACGTTTTCGTCTGACGAGACAGCGTCGTACTGCCTCGAGATTTTGTGACCCTTGTACATCATCTCCTGCATCACGTCTACCGCGCAAAGCAAGCCCGGAATAACGAATGCACCAACTATAATTAGTTTCACCCTCACGCCGACGGTAATGTGAAACAGCTGGCTTAACGTGCTGCGCACTTCATGAAACCGTATAGGCGCACCGAGTCACTGGGCCCTTGGGGGTTGGGATATGTATTAAATATGTCATATCGCTATGATTAATGAAATCTGTCGCACGTACTGATATCGAGCAGCACGAGTGTAGCATGTCTCTTGGCACTTAGGTATCTATGTGTGTTTGTGCGACTTTACAACGGCTAGAATCCACCGGGACTCGGTCCAGAATCCCCAAAAGGCCCAAATGAAGCGAGGGACCGGACAGGGAATTAGGCATGACACCAAAAGCCTAACAGCCCGAGACTCATTGGCTTGCTGTCAGTGTTGAAATTTCCGTCATGCTGCTGGGCTGATCGAGTTCCACGGCATCGAAGCACAGACAAAAGCAACCCTTGTCACGGGGGAAAAAAACCCAAAACAACATACACCGTTTCCCTTTTCTACTCTTTTCTGCGCCATTCGCTAACCCCCGCAGCGGTTTGAACATGGCGCATTGTCACAATCTGTCTGTGTACGCCACATTACAAAATACATAAGGTTTTGCTTCAAAATTTGTCGTGACAGCAACCTGTGATTTATAGTCTTTATAACCTTCGCTTAAATATGGATTGTAGCGCAGCTAACTCGCTAGGTAGCTGATGTTATATCACATCAATCTAGCAAACTAGTAAAGCAGTCTTTAATTTTGAAGACAGCCTCCTCCGGGTACTTGCCCCGACGTGTACTTCAGTCTTGAGCTTTGAGTTAGTAGCAATTTCAAAGTGGCTCGAATGTTTGCAAGGATCGAGGCAGCTTCGTTAGCCTGCTAGCTAAGTTAGCAGCTGTATTGTGCAAGATGGACCCCATCTTTCCTTCCTTCAGCCAGCAGCCAGGGCTGCCCCCTCCCCCATTCCGCTGTCACACGCAGCAGAGAAAAACAATTGTCACAGTTCTGTCAAGATGGCAATCTTCATCGTCGATAACATATCATTATGTATTTGTACACGACACTACTTCATTAATGTGATTAGTGTGATTCTGTGACGATAGTCACTTACTTGAGCCCTAACCCATGAAGATGTTGTCCTATTAGTCTGATCACATCTTCCTCTGACTGTGTTAGACGTTTCTTTTTCTTCATGGAGCCCACGTCCGACCCCGAGGCCGTGGAGGTACCAGAGCCCGGTCCAGTCGCAGCCACGTTATTGGTACCGCCGCTGTTCCCGTTGTTTGTGCTGGAAATAAGCCCGTTGGAGTGCGCTCCTCCGGCCGAGGAGGACTCTCCGTTCTGTGCGTTGTTCAAGCATGAAAGGTCCGAGTCCTGTCCCTGTCCTGATCCGTTGGATTGCATGTTTGTGCCGAGATTACTGACGATGTTTCTGTTGAAGTAAATGGCAGATGATGCCTGAGGATGTGTTGTCGACTGGAGTCCTAACACAACCGCAGAAAGGCCCACTGTCCCAGTTGAAGCCCCGGGCTCTCCTGCTCCCTCCGCCGCCGAGGCTCGGTGTTTCTTCCGCGGGGGCGGCGACGCTCCGCCGGTGTCCGAGTCGGAGGAGGAGGAAGCGGAGGCCAGAGTTTCCTCACCAAGAGCGGCCGTGGTTAGAAACCAGTGAAGCCCGGGGATGGGAAAGGAGATGTACACTCCCGGGATCCAGAGCTCGTAGCCCGGCTGAAAGGCGCTCAATCTCCTGTAAGCTTGCCTGTCTCTCCGGTTCTGTTGTTGTTCCTCCAAACAGCTGCAACCCTTATGGCGTCTAGGCGCATTGACGTCACCGGAAATTCCTACACTAACCCTCTTCCGGGTAAGTAGGCTACTGTAACCACGAGGTGGCGAATCACGACCACTTTAAAACAAGGTAAATCACAAAAATCTACACAACAAAAAGCAAATCTGAAAACTCAACATTCAGGAATTAGTCTATCATTCCTTTTGTAAACACGAAAAAAACATCATTGATGACCCGATGAACCCTGAATATTCACCCTGAAATGGGGAGCCTGAGAGAAGTCAAATGATATGACTGTTGGTGTGACTCCTTTGAGTGGAGGGCTAACTATCTGAGCTAAACGTTGTGTTATTTCGGATTAGATGTAACAGTAGCCTTTGTTGACAAAGGACCAAAGTCTACCTCACTGACCCAACACACCTGCAAAAGAACAAACGAAGTGATGTTTATTTAATTTTTAATCAGTTTTAAATTTCAATACAAATTCCAGAACAAGCTGATATCTAAAGTAATACAAAACCTGAGCTTGAATTATATAGGCCTAAAGACAGAGACGTTAATATTTGTTGTGTGGATTATCTTTGCATCTATGCCCTCTTCAAGAGATCTCTAGAGAATGTGAATGCTGACCTGCTCAAGTCATTCTAGATATGCTACATTATGACTTGAAGAGGAATCACAAACTGTAGAATGTGATGTGTAGCATGTGTAGCGTTCGTGTGTGCATGAGAATGTCAGGAGGACTCCAGCAGAACTTGATGTGGTAGTGTAGTTGTGAGGATGTTGGCTGGGGCATCTTTGCCCTTCATGAAGAAAGTGAGGAGTTCTCCTTTCCCTTTCACAAAGATGGGGCCTCGTCTTACAAATCGGAAGCCATACTCCTTCAGGATGTCATAACAATCCTCGACCACCTGGGGGAGACAGAGACTAAAAACTATTAAACAAAAGCAACTTTTACTGTAGGTGCATTACAGATGCGGACATATTTCTCGACCACTGTGTTTGTACATCTTTTTATTTGCCTATGCATAGCAGTATAGAACTTGTATAATAGCATACTTCATCTGCACATTGCTCTTTTGGCAATCAATACTAATTTACATTTACATTTATGCATTTAGCAAACGCTTTTATCCAAAGCGACTTACAAAAGAGGATAACATTCAAGCTACAGCACAATGAAAACGAACAAAGAGTGCATATTACTGACATGAAATTTGCAGTATTTTGAGATGAAAGTGCAATAGTGTAATAAAAAGTGCAGTATGGAGAGAGATTAACAGTAAGAGATTAAGTGCATTCCTGGTATTCAGAAATTCAAGCCAGGAGATATTCTTGGAAGAGCTGGGTCTCCAAGAATTTCTTGAAGGTGGAGAGGGTATCTGTCTGGCAGCACTTCATTCCACCAGCATGCAACAAGTAAGAAGAGTCTGGATTGACCTGCGTGAGCTGTTGGCCGTGCTAGATAACGTTCGTTAAAGGAGCAAAGTGGCCGGCGGGTGACACAGGGTTTAAGAGAATTCAGATAGATGGGAGCAGAACCATCAATCACCTTGTAGGCCAACATCAGTACTCTGAATTTGATGTGAGCGGCTAAGGGTAGCCAGTGGAGTTCAATGAACAGAGGTATGAGAGCTGGTCATTTATCTGCTCATTGCTCTTTTGTGAATCAATACTAATTTATACCCATCTTTTACACTGCTCTATCTGTAAATAACTGTTCCTACCACTTATTTGTAAATAATCTGCACATAACCATTTCCACCATAATTTATTTGTACATAATCTTCACATATCTATTCTCACTTTTACACTGTACTGTAACTGCTCTTAACTGTACATACTCCTCATAATGTACATATTGCACTTTCTGCTATTTGCACTTCTGATAAGATCCTAAACTGTGTTTCATTACTATGTATTCATACATGTGTAATGACTAGATTGAATCTAATCTAATCTAATCTAAGTATTGTCTTTTAGAGTGAGCATGTGTGTGTGTGTGCATGTACCTGAATGTTCCCCATCACTCCAGTGGACTCCATTCTGCTGGCCACATTTACTGTGTTGCCCCAGATGTCATAGTGAGGTTTTCGGGCTCCAATCACACCAGCTAATACAGCCCCTTTATTCAAGCCTAGGCAGAGGATGCACAAACACACACACACACACACGCATACACACAAACCACCTAGTTTAAGTAAAAAAAAATTCTATGGAGTAAATGATTCAAATATCACCACCACCACCACACACATGCACACACAGCACTGACAGGCCAGGCACATGTGAATACACACAAACCACAAATACAAACATGAACTAACCGATGCGGAGCATGAAGCTGTTGAAGGACTGGTTGTTGAGATGGGTAAGAGTCACCTTCATGGCCAAAGCAAAGTCTGCCAAGTCTGCTAGGTGCTGCCAACGCTCCTTCAGAGACAGCTCCTCTTTCTGCAATGTTTTTAAATAAAGGGCTAATATTAGGCCACACTGTAATTCTGGGAGGACTTTGGGTAGTAGTGTGATGGGACAGGATGAGGATCATAACGTTGGGGTGGGATAGTGGAGTACTGTTGGAGTGCTGGTGAATGTTGTGGCAGTGGACAATGAATTGGGGATGTAGGGTACCTTGGTGGGGTTCTAAACCAGGGCAACTGTAGTTAGGAGATAGGTTACCCTAAATGGGATGTGTGGTACTGTATGGGATGAGGGCTTACCTTGGATTTGCTGTATCCGTTGGTGTTGCTCTCTGGGCTGACTCCTGATGCTGCCATGTAGGTGCTGCCAATGGTCTTGATCTTTGTGATGCTGGAAAACTCAGGCCTGTCCAATAACTAAAGGGGCACGCACAAACACACATACACACACATTTAGAGTCAAACAGTCACAGGACACACTCAGAGTCAAAATGACCTCAGTACACAAAGGTAGCAAGTAAAAACACACAAACAGAAGATGAAACACCCTCAAACACACACACACACCAGCAAACAACTACACAACCACATACACAAACACACAAGTACATGCACACAGGCCATCAGGAGTGCTCACACTGTCAAAATCTGAGATGATCTCATTGAGGATGCGCAGGCACTCAATCCCCCCATTGTTAATGCTCTCCTCTGTGTAGAAGTCTGCAAAGTTGGGGATGGATGCAAACATGACGCCAATCTCATCATAGGACTGGCTATACAGCTCCTACAGACACACACACACACCAAATAAACACATTAAGATACAAGTACAATTGGTTTCATTATATGATGGGCTTCTCTACACACACACACAAACGCACAAATACACACTTCGTCTCTCTTCTTGGAGCCCAGGAAGTGCTTTGCTACATGTTCAGGCAGCATATTGATGACGAGGGCCTCGTTGCAGCGGCGCATCTCAGCCACCTGTTCCTTCTGGCCGCGCATCTCCACCCGCCACACAAACAGCTGACGTGTCTGCCGCTCCACCTGCAGGGAGAGAGAGAGAGAGGTCCATGGCGGGAGGAAGAGATAGAGAGGGGACCATGGAGAGAGACAGGGGACCATGGAGGCAGAGAGAGAGGGGGGATCATGGAGTGAGAGATGGAATGATAATGGAACAATAGAGGGAAACAGCAGAGAGAAGGAGCGAGAGAGAGAGTGGAATAGAGGTAAAGGGACAGAAAGAGTGAGAAAGAAATAAAAGACAGAAAGAAAAAGAAAAAAGTTTAGATGAAGAAAATTGTTACACATGCCTACAAACTAAAAATACTAAACTCTCAGTACAGTTACCGTCACATTTCTGTGTATGTATGAGTCTGTCTGTGTGTATATGAGTGTGGTTATCTCTGGAAACTTACATGTCGGGAAAAGTAATAGAGACTCAGCATCATAATGATGATCATCACTGTCATCAAGTACTTAGAGGGCACCACAGGACGCCTACACACACAAACATATACACAAAAATTATAATACTCTCCTTCATTGAGTAATATTTGATCAACATATAAAAGTATAAAAGCATTAGAACTCCTACATACACAGAAACACACACACACAATGATGAGTCTTATGAAGTACTGGGCAAAGACCTCAGAACTCTGGCTCTTACTCACACTTAGGTAAGCACACACAGAGAGACACACACACAGACACACACACAATTTCACCATAATCAAGTTAGCATATATAACCTCTGTTCACACCCCCTTCCACACACACACACAGACACACAGTTGGAAATGGCACTCTCATCCCAATGTCTTGCACTGTTCAGCAAAAGGAGAGCATACCTGTAGCCCAGGTAACGGATAATGTCATAGATGTCGTAGATGTCGCTCCAGCTGTAGATGTTGACGGCCCCAGTAGCCACGACGACCAGCAGCATGAGGGCCAGTTTGATCAGATGGCTCACCTGCACCAGCATAGTGGTTGCCACGAGCAACAGAACTGACATGAAGCTGTAGTGTTTGGGGTTTTCTGCGCATCCTCCATCGCCTAGCAACCCCAGTGACACACCTGACGTGCCGTTCAACAGAAGGGAGGGTGGCACACAGCTCAGCTGAAACACACACACACGCACACAAAGACACAAACTCAAAAGAAAGCCATGAACAGAGGAAAAAGATTGACAAAAATCGGTAATGATGAGCAAACAGACAAGAGAAGGAAGAAAAGAGGCGCAGATCATTTTATTGTGCAGCGTCTGTCTTTTCGCTCTTGTTTAATCTCAGTGAGCTCCTCTGTGGCATATTTTCTTGTTTCACCGTCCTGTTTCACAGTCACATTCCTGCGCAGATGAAAAGCTGATGAAATAAATGATGAACTGATGAAAGCTGATTGAGGAAAGAGAATGACAGAACAAAGGAGGAAGGGAGAGAAGAGAAGGGAAAAGATGACAAGAGAATAATAGAGGACAGGAGCAGAGGAGATGTTGAGGTTAACTGACCATGTCGGCTACTTCCGCCATAGTCAGCACAAAGATGGCTGCTGCTGCCCAGATGTTCCGAGCCCAGCGAGTGCGGTCAATCCAGAGAGAGAAGGACACCAGCTTTTCAGAGAACAGCTGGAGAACACACACACACACACATTTAAATTGCATACATCCAACAGGCTGAGATGTTTAACAGACAAGTGTTCGATAATCTGTAGATTTTATTTTCCCCTGCCGTGAAAAACTGAACTGAATCGTAATCTGCATAGTGGTGGGTAAAGGATTGGGCAGTGGTGGAAAGGTTTCATGTTGAAAACAATGGAATCTAAGTAACCAAACATGAGATGCTTTTATGTGGAGGTCTTATGGTCTGCTACAAGTGTAACCATCATCATAGTGTCTCACTCACTCGAGGGAAGATGGCAGCCAGTGAGCAGATGGTGAGGATGAGCAGGAGGCTTTCCCCTATAGCCAGTGTCACGTAGTTCACCACCAGCCTATCAGGGAGGACAAGAGGACAGGCAGCAGCCAATCAGAGGGGCTGGCATTGTACTCCCATCAGGCTTAGAAGAAGCAGTCAAGTATGAGTGTCTATGGGTGTATTATAATGTATTGGGCTGATTGTGTCAGGTCTCTGTAGTGGGTATTCTTCCTAATAGCAGGACCACAGCTGAAGGTGAAAGTGTGTGTCCATCTGTGTGTGAGACAGAGAGAGAGACAGACACCAACAGATACTCACTGTGGGTCAATGAAGATCTCCATAGCAGAGCAGCACAGCAACACCACACAGCTACAGGTGAAGGCCATGCCTGTCTGTGTCTCCTCTTCAGCTGAGTAACGCATCTCCAATTGAGTGTCATGGAATCGCAGAGACACATTGTTCACCCTCTTCTCACGGGCACTGGACTCACAAACACACACGCGCGCACACACACACTCAGAATGATTAATTTCAGTAACTTCAGTAACTCTATTATGTCACTCAAAAGCAGATAAGGTTCTTATAGGCACTGCGTAAATAAATCTCAAATTTTATCACATAAACAAACGTGTGTGTGGCAGCACGCGTGTGGACACACATACACACACACACACACACACACACGTACATCTCCTCTGTCTCTCTCTCCAGTAGAGCTTTGTGCAGCAGGCGATTCAGCTCCTGTTCATTCTTAACCTCCAGCCCTTCAGCCATTATGGTTACCACCTGCAAAGGCATGCAACACCCCAACACATAGACACACACACACACTGTTGTAGACATCATCCGCAAAAGTACCCCATTAGTGTCTCCAGTGTTAAACAAGTAACTAAACAATTGTCCATTAATCACACATAACCAGAGAGTCTAATGATGGAACCAGAGTCTAAAGACACGTCCAAACTAGAAACAATCACAGCTTTCATATATGAACAAACAGCACATCAACTCAGAGAAAGGCTATGTTTGTGTGTGTGTGTGTGTGTGTGTCTCTCACCTGGCCATCGGAGTGTGCAGGCGTGGACTGCAGAGCAGTCATGTTGCCGTTGAGTGTGGAGCGGACTGAACACACACTTCCACTGCTCTCCTTAGTGTTGACCACCTGAGGGGAGCCGGCATTCATATGGAGAAGAGAGAGGAGAGGAAGAAACCAACACACAGAAGGAGAGAGAACACAGAGAAGATGACTAATAAAAAGTAAAAAAGTAGTAGAAAAAAATGTATAGAAATGTGAAAAACATAACAATATTCAAATGTATGGTTGTGAGTTAGTGTGTGTGTGTGTGTGTGTGTGGGGGGGGGTGTGTACAAGTCTGTGTTTGTCTGTGTGTGCACTCGAGTGTGCATGTCTGTGTGCATGTGTGCTCATGTGTGTGTAGGTGTGTGTTTGTATGTGTGTATGTACATGGGCATGTCTGCATGTATATGTGTGTGTGTGAGACTCACCTGGCTGTTGGGCTGTGAGGGTTCGTTCTGAGAGGGAGCGAGCACCAGGTACGTGTCAATGCCCTTTTCCAGGAGGTACTCACAACGCTCCCCGCCGTTCCCCGCTTCCACCTCAAACTCACCATGCAGACACAACCATGTGCTGTGGGAGATGTGGACACGCCTGACACACACACACACACACACACAAAGTAGTGATCAAAATGTCAGCATAAATGAAAGGCTAGCACAGTCTTACTATATGCATTCAAAACCATTCAAAACAAAGGACCCATACAATATACAATATCCATCTACACACACACACACACACACACATAGTGGAGGTATCCTACCCTGGTATTCCTCCAGACTCCATCTTGTTGGCGACAGTGACATCGGTGGACCAGACATCAAACTGCCAACGTTTCTGTCCGAGGACCCCACCCAACACTGTCCCTGTGTGCACACCCACTCTCATGTCCACCTCTGTGCGCGTCTTCTCACGCACGTACCTAACACACACACATTGTTTCTAATGAATTATGCTCATACGCAACAGTGTTATGTATGCATGGGTGTATGTATGTGTGCATGTGTTAGAATGAATGTGAGTGTGTGTGCGTGTGTGGTGTGTGTGTGTGTGCGATGATGGGACTTACGAGATGGCCTTCACCATAGCCAGGCCCATGCGTATAGAGCAGGCAGCGTGGTCATCACGATAGTCTGGCAGACCACATATGCAGTAGTAACAGTCACCCAGAATCTTTATCCTCAGCTGGTGGTATTCCTGTACAGTAACACACACACAGGACGAGAAGCATGGGCTCTATAAATACAGGAGTGTATGTGATTTCAAGTTCTAGTTGTGAAACATTTTGTTGTTAAAGAAATGTCTACAAGAAGTATTTATTGTTTTCCATACAGTATCTAAAACCTATTGTTTCCATAATGCAGTATACTAATGTATTGTTTGCATAACACAAAAACGTATTGTTTAATTAGTGTTTTCTTTTTGTGATTGTTTACTTATTGTTTACATAGTGTGTGTTTGTGTTTAGGCACAGAGTGAAACTCACAGCTGCTAACTTGTCAAAGCGGGCGAACAGTTCATTGAGAAGTTTGACAAGCTCCTGAGCACTGCAGGCTGATGACAGCTGAGTGAACCCAACAATATCTGCAAAGAGTATACTGAGAGAGTGATAGAGAGAAAGAGACAGAGGGATGGAGAAGAAACCAGAAGAGAAAGGGATTTAAAGAAGTTGATTTTTTTCCCCTGGTAAATTTGTGTGTGTGTGTGTAAAGGAGGTAGCGCCACAAAATAACCACGTGGAAAATGTTTACTAAAAATGACAAAAGAAATTTCTGAAAAAAATGATAGGACCGACACACAAACTAACCAACAAAGTCTGCCGGATCCACCACCGTTGATTAAGGCCCTAACAACTCCACACCAACACTGCGGAGCATCTGGACACAATAAAGTATGGCGGTTTTAGGCGCGGGCGAACAGGGCTGCCACCCGGGGCGCCATGAGCGCTTGTAAAAAAAAAAAAAGAAACAACCATCTCTGAATATAATATCACAGTGGGGGCAATTGGCACATTGGCGCGCCCTAACTGCAGGCATCCTTGCTTGCTGAGAAGGTGCCATGCACAGAAACTGTGTGTGAAGGAGGGGGCGCGGGTAAAGGTTTACCTTTGGGTTGCAAATGCAATGCAACGCAACGCCAAGGAGGGATCCACTGAATAGAGCAATACTTTAATTCACTAAAGTCACTGTTGTTCTCTGGTGTTGTTCTATTTCTTATTATTTATATTGCTAATTACTTCTATATCTGGCTGTATGTATTTTGCCACTTTTATTTTATTTCATTTTGTTGTCGTTGTATTTATTGTTAGTTATTCTTGGGGGTGGCGGCGCTCGGAGGCGGTCTCGCCCGGGGAGTAATTCACTGTAGAACCGTGAACCTCTCTCTAACCTCTGGATGACAGGAACACGGTGTACTACCAGGAAAATCTGGGTAGAGAAGTAAAACTGCCGGGTCGTTGCTGCCGGATTCTCTCGCAGCCATGCGGCCCACAACTCTGGAAACTGCTACAGGGAACTACAATCATCCTCCAGCTCAAGCCACTCGAGCAGATATTCCGCGGCCGCCTCGATCTGAAAGTTATTCTCCATTATGTGTGAAAAAAAGACGAAATCCCGAAATAACGGTCACCGCAAAACAAACAAACAAACAAACAAAAAAAAATAAAAACAAAACATACAACCACGGTCTACGGTCCACGGTCTGACGGTCTACTCTACTTCCCCACGGTCACTGGCATCCCGCCGCTGCCACCAAATGTAAAGGAGGTAGTCTCGTGGTCCAGGAGTAGTCAGTTAATCAGTTACAAAAAAGTTTAGAGTGACAATTTGTTATTATAATCAAAATCCACAAAATAACCACGTGAAAATTATTACTAAACACTAAGAATGACAAAAGAAATTTCCGAAAAAACAGATAGGACCGACAAACTAACTAACAAACAAAGTCTGCCGGATCCACCATCGTTGAATAAGGCCCTAACAACTCCACACCAAATCAAAAATCAAAATAACTTGCGGTGTGTCACGCAACTGACTCTAAGAAAACACCGCTCAGAAAACCAGACGAAAAGCCGCGAGTATCACGCACCTTGGCGAACAAAGAAGAGTCCCCCTCACATCCCAGCACCGGGACTTAAAAACATGTGAGGTCTCGTAATTCATCTGACAGGCTCATTAAGTCATTAGGTTAATTAGGTCAATAATGACCAGGGTATCCCTACCGGACCCGTGGAACATGAGGCGCACACGCCCCCTTTTGCGCGACACACGCAACACATTCCAAATCATAACCATTACCTTTTGTGTCTAAAGAAATCATTATTTAGACACAAAAAATGAAACAAAAATATCAACTTACTTAAATTAATAGTGCGATGCGACAGTGCAAAGTCGCATCGTGTCATTGCGTATGTGTGTGTGTGTGCAGGTGTGCGCGCACGCGTCTGTGTATGTACGTGTGTGCATGTGTGGATATGCGTGTTACCTGACGTTCTCATGGCGGTACATGTACATGGTATTGAACTGCATGTCTTTCTGTGGCTTGTCATCCTTCATGCCCTGAAGCATCTCATCTGCTATGTGTTTTGGCAGAATGGACAACAGTAGCTCCTCCTGTACACATGAGCACGCACACACACACACACACACACATTGACACATAGGTATTAGTAAAATGATGGCCCTACATGTTTATAGGAAGTCAACCAACCTGTTGAATTAGCCAGTCATTGTAATTCTAGGCATGAGCAAAGAATTATTTAGGATTACACGCAAAAAGCAAAAAGCTACTTACAGACACTTATCACACACTGGATTAAGCCATTACACCATTTCTGATTAAACTATCCAACTACTGTACACATGTACATGTGTGTGAATGTACTGCATATACCATGCATGTGTCTGGTCTCTGTATATTCAACATGTGTTAGGTCTTTATACTGTATCAAAGAATGCTTCAAACAGAAAGACATGACACATCCTCCTGCTCATACTACCCTCACACTAATGACAGCTTCACAAATTATCCCTATGTTATAGTTTCTGATGTGTGTGTATGTCTTGTCTTATTTGTTTTGTCATGTAATGGGTGCTACAGGATGCCTAAATGTCATATGGGATAATAAAAGTACTATCTATCTATCTATCTATCTATCTATCTAGAAAATGTGTATAAGAAAAAAATAAATAAAGAGAGAAAGAACAGACTAAGTGACAGAGGAAGGATAGGAAAAGTGTCTCAAGAGTGTCATTGCCTTGGTAACATGATGCAACTGAATGATTTCTGATTGGTTGGCCGCCTCCTTCTCCCATTAGCCCCCTCTCTCAGGGCATCCACAAATAGCATCATTTTGAGGTGGAGCAGGGATGGGGGTGCACCACTTACTTCATACTAAATAAACTTACCAGCTAATAAACATACCTGTTGATAAACATACCTGTTACACCTATAAGATATTTAAAAGTGATAATATACTTTCTAATCAGTAACACCTCTGCTCATTTTGTGTGTGTGTGTGTGTGTGTGTGTGTGTGTCTGTGCATGTGGGTGTGATGAACAGCAAGATAATTATCTGCTTAATGAGCATATTAGTCTGGCGGGAGGGGCACAGACGCATATGTACACACACACTTATAATGACAGTGCTGTGTTCCTGCAGTCTCTCCCAGGTAAAGAGTGGAGGAAGCTCACCTGAGAGACCAATTAGTGCTTCCACTTTCAAATATCATCTCCTGGCCAAGCTGACACACAAGCTTCACATCCTCCTCCCTACCTTAAGTACTTCTCGAAAACCTACATATGTAGTCAAACCCTGCTAATAGATTACTTAGAAGGTATTTTTGGTTAAAACATTGTTTTGTGATTTAATTACAAATGTAAGTGGCTAGAGTTGCACAATGCTACTGGGACCTTTTCTTACATGTATCAGTCAGATGATATGAAAACTAATATTTTTTGCAACAAACAAATGTCAATATGGAATAGAATGATAAGTATGGAGTAAGTGATCATGATGGAGTATGGAGTAAGTATGGTGATGATATGGTGGAAGTCCATGGATGTCCTGAGGGACTTTTTAATCCGAAGGCCTTTGGTGTTGTGAATGTCAAAGTGTGACAGTGTGTGTGTGTGTGTGTGTGTGTGTGGTTTGACCTGTTGTTGGCTCTGGTCCTCTAGCGTGAGGCTGACTTCGAGAGACTGCCGTGCCTCCATAAAGGCTCGCCTGTAGCGCCGGTCAGCCATGAAGTAGGAGATCAGCCCCACACTGACTGCGCCCGCATACAGCATCCAGTCAGCAAAGAGCTGCAACACACACACACCTTATTGCCACCCAATGGAACTACACTTTTGCTCAGTAGTTGTGGTTTAAGCCTCTAGTCTTGCTTGGGCTATTATACCATCAAAGTAGCTGCATCCTTCTACACACACGCACGCATGCACGCACACACACACACACACACACACACACACACACACACACACCACACACACACACACACACACCACTCACCACACACACAAGTATCAACACTTCATCCACCTACTTCACCTCTTTACCTTTCAGCCTACCTCGCTCACTCACCTGTCTGACGATCACAGTGGCGTGGTGCTGGTTACCCGCGTGGTGCAGCGCCAAGGTGACGGCCAGCACGACTGTGTGCGCGGCGCAGGAGGTGAGCGTCAGCATCAAGATGACGGACAGGCGCAACGGCAGCGTCAGGAAGAAAGAGAAGCTGAAGAACACCTGCCATCCGACCGCGTCCCCGCCTTGCGTGAAGCCTGCGAAGTTCAGGCCGAGGTAGAGCAACACGTGCACGGTGATGAGCAGCCAGATGGCACAGGGCACGAGAGCGCGGGCTCCCTGGCTCTTGAGTGGCCGGAAACGGCAGAGCGCGTAGAGGGCCAGGTCCACTGCCAGTCCCACCGCGGCCGCCGCCAATGTCCCGCGCTTGTCTTCTGTATACTGTACGGCACACATGATGATGACATAGCCGTTGAAGAGTGCCGCGAACACCAGCAGCACGAGCAAGGTTTCCTGGCGCTGCCGCTGGAAGTACGTCTGATAGAGTTTCTCCAAAGATACCGGGGAGAACGTGAGTCTCATGAACCGGGGAAGACACCGACCGCAACCCGAGTCTTCCACGGTCATCTTCTGCGTCTTACCCGCAACATGCCCAGGTTCTGATGTTATCATTACAGAGCAGCTTGCTGGTAATGCACCAGTCTGTTCCGTTTCTGCGAAAACTCGGTTCAGGGACATTTTACTGATGATGAGATTTTAGCTTTGCCGTTGGTGAATTGAAAATACTGTCAGATTGGCACCACTGTTCACTCTCCACAGTATTTTGCTATGCAAAACGCATAGAGAATATGAGTACGACAAATTTACAAATTTTTGCTAGATTAGTAGTCTAGTACCCAATCCAAAATCCCAAACATCAGAATGAGACTTTTTTGAATACACACATAGCCCATTTACCAGGTCCATGTTGTCAGAGGCTGATCCAACTTTGCGTTGTCGAGAAGATGACATGTAGGGGACACGACATGCTGATCCTCAACGATGCTGAACGATGCCCCCCGTGCCCACACACAAACGCTCGCGCTACATGCAGATGGTTGTGTCCATGGTAAATTGTAAAACTGGAGACACTTGAATACTCCACAACAACATCTCTTCTAATATGTTCTAACAGGTGGAAACCTGAGATAAAAATTGTTCATGACGTTTAAACAATTTGGAGTAATCTAAAGAATTGATCAATGAGCAAGAGGGTTACAGGATTTAGACTTAAAAAATAAATTTACGCAATGCTGTCAGTGTTTTTGCAGCACATTTAGAGAAAAACACATGGAAGAAATAGTCTAGAATAGGTTAAAAAAAAGAGTTCTAGACGTCCACAATATTTCTGAAATAACATTTAACACTCACGTATCCTTTGGTCTGCCAGTGCACATTATCCCCAAAACATGGAAACATACATTTTTAAATAACATTGCTGATTATTTTTTGTTATTTTCTGTTGTCAATGGATCGCTGTCTGCCTCTTGCACAGAAACTGTTGCTACCACGCGCTGTAATTGACTCCCTCAGGTGTATCCTGTGGATCTCGCGGGTTAACGGGGGTGGAACCACCTCCCACTCCCGATGATGCCAAGCGCCGTGACAGCCACTTACATAATTGCTCTAGAGCGGCTTAATGAATGTGTTTTTTACTGTGACGAGATGCGTTGCATGGGTATGACTACCGCACAGTGCTGCCCCCTGCTTCAATCATCATTCAAAAGAACACACACACACTCTCTAGCTCTCTCCCTCCTCAAAACCTTTCCATGCCCTTCTCCAGAATCGCTTTGTAAACCTCAAGTTTTTCTTTAAACGTCCTGTTAATAACTTCCTGCAATAAAATCCCTTTTTTTTTTAAATCTTATTGGTTATATGGCTTATCAATCAAATCAAAACCGCTTCCAGCAACACAACACACAGCCAAAATGGTTGTTTGTACATGTTTGTACAGGCATGTTTGCATAGTCTACATGCACATGTGCCTGACTGTGTGTATATTACTTATGTGTTTGGTCCACTCCATCAGGCATTTTCAAACAATTAAACCACAAGAAAAAAAATTTAGTGTGATTTTTTGCCAGTGTGCCAACTTGTATGCCTATGTGTGCATGTAGTGTGTGGATGTGTGTTACTGTGTGTCAGGGTGTGTGTTTTCCTTGTTTATAAACAAATCCTAAATTAATTGTGCTTTTAAATAATTTTTAGGTCACAGAGAATATATTTGTTTTAATACATCTTTACAAAGACATCAGTCTATTTGTTTTATATTTCTGTAGACTATTTGTTTTAATCTCTTTCTCTTTCTAAATAAGAGCAACTTTATAGTGGGTCTGGTGTAATAGCTGTAATGTCAGGGGTTCCATTTCTGAACTCCACAGTGCAAGTCTGTTTCACTTTGGATAAAAGCATCTTCTAAACATCAGTAAGCTTTACTTTACTCAAGAAGAGAGGTTGTTTTGGTGAGGATGAAGGATGAACAGAATTTTGTTATTATCTTTGGTAAACAATAAACCATATGTATCTCCCACCTACACCTGTGAACCCAGCACAACAGCTTGACTGTCTTATCAAAACTAATGAGTGATAAAGTCATTGTTTCTATCCCTAATAACACTATGCACTATATATATATATATATATATATATATATGTCTCATAGAGCCTGTCTGTTTCTGCTGTTGGTGTGCCTCGCAGGTATGTTAAAGAAATGGTTGATTTTGACCAGTCTCATAGCTTTGATGTGCAAGTTTTGGTTCATGGACGATGTGAATTTTTGTGTTGCAAGAGCTGCAGCCACTGAGGAACCATGTGAGTATCCTGTCAAGCCATGTTGGCCTTTCCTATGCATCTAAAAAAAATCACACTACCTGTTGGTTGAGTGTGGCCAAGCAATTAATTTGCATACAGGAATTAAAACACAATTATTGTGATAAAGCTTTATAGATCTACTATTAAGAGCAAATATTTATGCATGTTTGAATTGAGTTTTTCTTATCACAGATTTATGACATATATTTGTCTCAATGCATACAATTTGAAAATGCTTCAAACAGATGGACCTCAGTCTGTGGAGATCTCAGGGGTGGACCAGATAAAAATAGGAGTCACGTACACTTTTGGGTGTTTTACCCAATGCAACCCCTCTTGCATGTACACCTGGAATGTGAATCGGCAAACAGTGCAGGGGAGTGCGATTGACTTTTCCATTCCTGGATACACAGCACCACAAAAGCTCAACTGTGAAGCTAAGAATCCTGCCACTGGAGAGGCAGTCAGCATTAGCAAGACTGTGCCAGTGGAAGGTAGTGTTGTGTAAGATATGTTTTAATTTGGGAGGAGGCTGACATTGAGAGTGAAATGTTTCAGTATTTCAGGGAAGAGCACAGGCTGTGGCAAGTTACATTTATGCATTTTTAACAGATGCTTATTTTTCAATCCATAACAACTTACATTTGGTCAACTATCAATTGTTTAGGGACAGTTTCTCCTAGAGGGAAGGCTACTAGCACGCTAGCCAGGTTCCTTAACCACTATGCTACCACTGTCTCACGGTTATTGAAGTAAAGTATGATAATGAATGTATAGAATATGTCAGAAAATTTGTTCATACATAGTTTTGTACTTTATTCCTATTTTTACCTCTACAAAGCCACCATTACCATTAAAAAACAACAAAACTACAATTTGGCAGTTATGCTTTTTAAAAAATCTCCTGCTGTTTTTATTCATAGTTGTCTCATAGGGGTCCACGTCTGTAAAGATCACAGCCACACAGTGGGCAGTCATTGATCATTAGTCAGCTGTGTTGTCTTTTGCAGCTGTATAGATTAAAGCCTATTATGTAGTAAAGAAATTATGGTCACTTCATATCAGTCAGTAACTCCATCTCCCAAAGTTGTGAATTCTGTCTCTCACAGTACAGTGTTAAACCATTACTACTACCAAAGAAATAACATATGTACTTGTCCACTGATCATTTCGAATGATGATAAATGCACATAATTGCCTCATTATTAAATATACAGTAGTTTAGACATTTACATTCATCAGACGCTTTTATCCATAGCGACTTACATGTGTCAAGTACCAACTACATCAGGGCCAGTCTCTCTTAGAACAACTTAGTGCCTTCCACAAGAGCACAATGGTGGCAACCAGGATTCAAACCCACACATTTCAGGCTGCTAGCATGCTAACCAGGTTCATTAACTGCTACGCCACCACTACCCACCAACATTAAAGAGTCCTTTAATGTCTTTGGCTTTATCAGATGGGCTCCAAAATGTAAAGATCTCAGGAGTGGATGTGAACACCGTCGGAGTTTGTACAGGTTCTTGTGTTCTGCAGAATGCTCCTTGTCCTGCATGTATATCATGTCAAAATTGTCAATTGGACTGGAATTTCTTACTCAGGATGCAAACCAGCGCGTCACAGCACACTGCACCTTATGCCCCCCGCACTTTCTTGCTGCTATCATTTATATTTATGTAGAATAGTCTCTAGCTGCTATTATTTATATTTATATTGAACAGTCTTCATGCCCTGTCTAGCATGTTTGTTTTAGGTCACCTGTATTTTGACCTGCAAATCGTTTACAACTGTGTTGTAATGTATGTACATATGTGTACAACAGTGTGCACGCGTGCGTGTGTAGTTGTGTGTGTGGTGTGCGTGTGGGAGTGAATCTGTGTAGTCCCGCAATAGTGTATGTAGGCACTATTACGTATCTGTCTTGTCCATACTGTGTTTTAACAGTTACGTGTATCACCAATTGTTCCCGGTGAAACATTGTCTCGTCTCACTATGTACTGTGTATAGGGTTGAAACGACAATAAATCCCTACTTGACTTGACTTGACTTGACTTGAATCCAGCCACCAGGGCACACACCAGCACGAGCAAGGCAGTCCAAGTGGCAGGTACTGTGATGGGTGATGGCTGGGTGCTTTCATGAGTGATGTCACAGATGCCTAGATGCCAAGCCAAATGAAACATTTTAGCATTTGAAGTACAAGCACTGGTCATTGAACTTTAAAGTAACATTAAAGTAAACAGTAACTATACATAGATCAATTGAGCTGTTCGCGTTTGCATGTTGATTAGCCTATGCTACTTTCCCATTGTCTATTACAATGAGCAGTGATAGTTAATTATACAGTAACTCTGACTGCACACAGTCTTGGACCGTGAATGGCCAAACTTAGCAAAGTATTTTCAGATTGACGTGACTCTTCACGAAGGCTCAAAGCCCTGACTCTACCTCTCAGCTGTAAAGTTGCAAACCCAGCCACTGGGAAGATTGTCACTGTTAGCAAGACAGTGGCAGTAGCAGGTACAATGGTACAAAGGGATGGATGGGTGCTGTTATTTGTGGTTGTCTACGATGCTCTAGCATTACATTTCAGTAACCACAGCAACCACATTTATGCATTTAGCAGATGCTTTTATCCAAAGCAACTTACATTTTGTCAACTATCAATTACATCAGGGCCAGTCTCCCCTAGAGCAACTTAGGGTTAAGTGCCTTGCTCAAGGGCACAATGTTGGCAGCTGAGATTTGAACCCACAATTTCCAGACTACTTTAGTTCTTTAACCACTGCGCCACCACCATCCCCCCTACTACATGAATATAAGCTTTGAAATAGCTTCAGTATAACTCCTGCCAGTTTGACTTGTTATGGTATGTATGGTTCGTGTGAATTCTTCATTGCCTTCGATTGTTTCGAACCATCTAAGCCAACACATGTATTTTCTTTTGAGAGGGCCCTGTGAATGTCAGTATTGCTGCTTATAAAACAATGGTGAATGGAGTATACATTTGTGTGCTCTGCTGTTTCCTGCCTCCCTTCATGCACCTATAGCTGGGTCATTGGTGACCAAACATGGGTCAATATCACTAATGAACTGCATTATGCTTCACCAACCAATGTAAAAACTACTGTAACTTGCATGGCCCAAAACACCTTATGTAGAATGTATGTGGAATCCGCTGTCACTTTTTGGTGGACACGTATGTAAAATCCCTTTTATAGATCTCAAAGAAAGATGATTTATCTGTGTTGAATATGCCAGGAGAAATGATCAAATACGATGTGAAACAAATATAAAGACAGAGAGATGGTTTTCACTTATTGTGGTAAATTTTGTATTTGTGTTGTGATTGTGTTGTAGGAGGTACTCCCAGTCAGATGTTACTTATACCAACAAACCATGTGAGTGTTTGGACAATCACTAATTAATCACTCTTAGGTAACAGTGCTGTGTTTTTGGTTATGGAGTCGTGTCAGTAGCCTCAGTGTTACGTAAGTGTGAATTCTAATGGTGTATTCTAATGTGTATTCTTAATGGTACACAGTATGTTTTACATTACAATCACAAACACAGCTCTTGCTTATTCATTCCAAATAATACGTTTATGGCTGTGTCCACTGTGACATCCACTGATTCACTAGATATTGTGCCATGTAGTGAATAACACCGGTGATCATTCGTCATATGTCAAGAAAAAGTGAATGATCTTAATATCTTGTTTTGAACAGATGGTCTTTGGAGATCACCGGGGTGGATGCACTTACAAAGAAATCCTGTACACTTTTGTATGTTCTGCAGAGTGCTATCCACTCTGTACATACACCTGGAATGTGTATGGAAAGATAGTCCAAGGAAATGTGATTGACTTCACTTTTCCTGAACCCTCTGTACCAGAAGTCCTCAACTGTCTAGCTAAGAATCCAGCCACTGGAAAGACAGCCAGTGTTTACAAGACCGTGCAAGCATCAAGTACTGTGGTGTGGTGTGTAACTGATACTGTCATTACTGAATGCAGGGTAATATTGCACATTGGTTATACAAGTTATTGCACAGATTATCTTTGCTCAGTGCATGGAAAAATAGTGGTAGTGGGCTATAATATACACCACTAGCTGACACCATGTCAGCTACTGTCATTTGCAAGGTTCAGAACACCCTATCTGGCCTATTTGCGGAGTCCTCTGTCACAGTCAGAGTGAATGGTTAGTAAACACATCCATTGCTGTCCCTGTTTGGAGAAAAAAGCAGGTAAATGCCTTCAGTAGGCTATCTGTAGATTAATATTGATATTATAATAACATCGCAGCATGATGTGTCTTTACAGAATACAGTAACTCTAACACATTTTATTAGTTGACACTGAGTGTGTTGACATTTTGATATAAAACATGTTTGTAATAATGGCCGCAAAGGATGTGAGTTTATATTACGATTTTCTTTTTAATTGAGTGGCTATTTCAAGACTTATTTTATGAGCCAGGTATGATTTTAAAAGAGACATTTATTTGTATTTCTTAAACAGGGGGGCTGAATTTGTGGAGATTTCAGGAGTAGATGTTATCACAGTAGGAGTACCATACATGTTTCAGTGTTCAGCAGAGTGCTACCCACCTTGCACATATACCTGGAGCGAGGCTGGACAAACAGTACAAGGAAACAATCTGGACGTTTTACTCCACAGACTTTCACCACCACAACCTCTTTTCTTTCTCTTTTCTTATCTTTGACGTTCCTCAGTGGGGCCCAGCAATGCATTCATTAAAGGACTGTCATCTGTACAAGTGGAAAATCAGGAACAACACACATTGTCTGTGCACTTCAGATATAATTATTGCCATGTGTTTGAAAAAAAAACTTTTATTATTAGTTATTTGACTTTCATTCGCATTATCAACGTGTGTTAATTGGACTATGAGTTGTCCAGTTTCGTTCAGTTTCAGTGACTAAGATGTTTATAGGCAGGCATTTTAAAAGTTGATTTTAGTCAGGCAATAATTTTCTCTTAGTGCATGCAAATGTACTAACTGTTGGATTGTACCTATATGTGCTGCTCATAGACCAGCTCTCTACCAGATCCAGTCGCTGTTCGGCCAGTCACTGAGACATAACTCCACTGTATTCAATGGACCAAAAATGGAGAAGCATTGTCTACAAGTGATAGAGTCCATCTGAATGACAATAATGGCATTCTCTCATTTGATCCACTCAGTCAATCTGATACAGGCTCATATCAGTGTATTGCCAAAGAGCAAGTCAATGTCATCCCTGGAATCCCATATGAGTTAAATGTCATTTGTAAGGACATGAAAAGTTGTTGATGAAGTTGATGATGTTTATACACTGTATATGTTATGTATGAATGACATGGATTTATGCAAGTAGTGGATGCTTTATCTAAAGCGACTTACATTTGTCAATTATCTGTTACCTCAGGACAAGTTTCCCACAGAGCAACTCTACACTCCTTTTTTAATCAGTCATTGTATTGGATATACATCCAAACCTGCTTTATGTTTGCTAGATGTTTGCTAGAGCCATAATGTCCATCTCTGGTGCCAAAATACTGAGACAGAGACTGATCGATGTTCTCCACCTTCTCCCTGGCTCTGTGCTAGTAGGGGTCAAGGCCACTTTTGAATGCTCTGCTGTCTGCTTCCCAGTGTGCTTCTACACATGGGAAGTGTTTGGGAGGACATTACATGGCAGTAAAGTGGATCTCTTCCTCAGTAAATATGTGGCAACCGAAACCCTTGTATGCAACACAGTCACTGAAAAAATAGCTATACAACAGTCAACGTTACAGGTAAGAATATTGTCATCAAGTTGTTCTACTTGGAGATGCATTTAGCCTAGTGTAGAAATGTCTGCCTTGATGTGATTGTAGTTCATTGATTTGCTCTCTGCTGTTTCTGTCCTCTGCAGATCCCAACTGGTGTGGCTGTTGAAACCGGACTATTTGCCGAAATAAATGAATCAATGCTCTAATAGTGCTTCCTTTATATCAGTGATTGCTAAAAGGATCCTCCTTGTCCTTCTTGCACACCCTGTCCTTTGATGGAAAACAAAATATACTGACAAGTGTGACATTACTTTCAAGTATGAAAAATATTAAAGGGTTTGATTTGAAGGTGTCTACATAAGAGTCAGATGAGCATGTCATTAGCATGACATGACATATCGTGAACATTAACACTTTTTAAATGTTTATGACTGTCATTAAGTGTCATTCAGATTTGTAATGTAAAGTCGACACTGTTGGGGTGCAGATGCTACAAAAACCACACAACAAGTGTCATTAATGCTGAGTATGAGTTCTGTCAGTGGACAGACAGAAAGACAGACAGACAGGAAGTGAACAATAGTGGATCAGGTAACATGAAAGAGGTATAATGTTAAAACTTTCAGGCAAACAAAAGGTCAAGGTCAAAGGTCAGCCCGTATTGATCCTGGTACACCAAATGCTTTCAGATTGTTTCAATTTGCGCAAAGTGTCTGAGATCCCTCAACTGGCATAGGTTTACTTCTTCGTGGGCAGATACCCCGCTGGCTCCCCTTGGCTGCTCGCATCAAATTCAAGGCACTTATGGTGGCCTACAGGGTGATTGATGGCTCTGCTCCCATCTACCTGAATACTCTCTTAAAGCCCTATGTCACCCGACGACCGCTTCGCTCCTCTAAGGAACATTATCTAGCATGGCCAACACCTTGCGCAAGTCAATCCAGACTCTTCTCATGTTTGGTTCCATGCTGGTGGAATGACCTTCCAAGTGCTACCAGATCAACTGATACCCTCTCCACCTTCAAGAAACTCTTGAAGACCCAGCTCTTCCAAGAATATCTCCTGGCGTAAATTTTTAAAATGCACTTAACAACTTATACTTAATTTCTCTTTTATACTGCATTTGTGTTGTAGCTTGAATGTTATCCTATTTTGTAAGTCGCTTTGGATAAAAGCATCTGCTAAATGTAAATGTAAAGGATGTAGTAGAAAAGTATAAATTAGTATGAAGGAGTCAGCTTATAGAATATGTACTAGAAAAGTATGAATTTGTATGAAAGAGTGACCTTATACAGTTTGTACTACAAAATTAGTGTGAAGGTGATTAAGTACCACTTATTGCACACTAAATAGCTTGCTCAGTTTCTGAAAATTACGTCAATAAACACAATCCCTCTCCTGTGAATGGAGATTGTGGTGAATGTTTCTGAAGTGTAGTCTGGACAGACATCTGATCGATGACATAGATGAATATGCTTGTATGGACAGAGACCATATCAGTTTTAAAATGAAAACAGGATATTGAAAGGAAGAGGGGAAGAGGGAGAAGAAGAAGAAGAAGAAAACAAGATGAAAGTCAATGTTAAGTGAGAGTGGAGAGAGAGATTCCGAGAGGAGGAAAGAAGGAGAGAGAGAGAAAGAGAAAGTCATATTGTGTGTTGGAGAGGCACAGTGAGATAAATCTGAAGCGGGGGGCGGAGAGAGGGTCATATCTGGTGTGTGTTGGAGTGGGAGGATGACAACATGCTGATGCAGAGATGTGGTCTGTGGTCCTCAGTGATACTGTTGCCACTGGCAACATCCCCTCTGTGACTGTGTCCTTGGTTGCATGTTGTTATGCCAGCTTAAGCCACAACAGACATAGCTGGTATTTCCATGAGTTAACCCGACTGAAACTTAATACCTTAATACCTACTGGCACAATGCACATGTAAAGCTCATCATGTCTTTAAACACATTTAACTTAAATCTTGCTCACTCTCTCTCTCTCTTACACACACACACACACACACACACACACACACAGGAATACATTTACATCAGTTTGGCTCACCTCCTCATTGCTTTAACTCACACAAAGCTCCATTCATGGCTCAGATATCTCAATAGCACCGGCTGAGACTGACACTGCATCGTTATTCAGAGCCTCATGTGTTCTGTGTCCTGTGTGTAAGTGCATTATAGCACTGTACAAGGAAGGTAATATAAAGTGACCTTTTAAAATAATCTGTAAAAACTATAAGAGAAACCTACACCTGTATTCTGCGTGTGTGTGTGTGTCACTGATACTGACATTGGAAGCAAACAAATACAAGAATTTACCAATGTGTTTGCAAGGCTGGTTTCAGCAAGGTGTACAATTACCATGTTACCTGCACCTGTGTTGATAATAAAGTAGCCTACCAAATAAGGATCCAAGTGACCCGCAGGACCAAGGTTAGAGTGCAGGGCGTCTGTCCATTTCTCTGTCTCGCCGCATATCACTCTCTTACTTGTTTCCTGTCACCCTTCAATGGATCTCAATAAAGACTCAATAAAAAGCAAAATAAATAAATAATCAAACAATCAATCAATCAAAATAACATCCATAAAAATATTTCCTAAACAGAGCTTTTACTTTTACTGAAAACCTGTCTTGAGAGTGGACAAGAACAATATCATACTCATCACACCCACACCCTTTTGGGTCAATTAGTTTGGAACTCCCCACTTTTACTGTTGCAAATTAGTGCCCAATCAATGGCCACTCAGAAGTATTATCAGAGTGTATGCCTATCTTTCACCAGTGCTATTCCGTCAAGGGAATACCCAAATTGATAAAAAGTTTTTTGCAACAGCAGCAGCCAGAAATAAAGTAGAATTTGCCAGAGCCAGAACAAAACATCACAGATAGGCCAGAACCTCAATGACCGAGTTACCGTCGCTGGTCGGCCACTATTTATACCTGGTGTTTGCCGAGAGACGTATGCTGTATAGCTAGCGTTTCCTACCTTAGAGCGCCCCCTAAAGGCCTGGAATACATGAAAAACCTTAATAAACCACTACGAGGCTTTTTCAATTAAAGCTGTCAGTATCTCTCTCTTTTTCTGTATGTTATGTGTGTGTGTACATTCTGAAATAAACTTGTCCCTGAGTGTGTCTCTACAATTAGACCTCTGTGATGAAAATCTCTGTGATGAAATTCCTATTTCTACAATCAGTATCATTAAAATAAGTTGCTAATATGTTTTAGCTTCAAACATCGGGAACAAAGTGGCTTTTCTTGTACTTTACTGGGGACATAACACCAAAATTTGGGATTGTCCCCGGAAACCGAGGTCATCTGGTCACCCTACTCTACAGGTTCCAAATTGTGCATTGCTGAAGTGTGTGTGAATCTGTGGGTTTGTGTACAAATGTACGTGCACTGCGTTGTCATACACTTGCTATGAGCGCATTCATACTGGCTACTGACAATTCCCATCATAGACAATAAACATTAACATCCGGAGTTTGTGCCGTAAAATCAATCATTAATTCCACAATTGGACATTTGTGAGAACTTTTTGGATTAGAAATCCTGTTGCTCATCCAAAAGGTGTTTGATGGTGTAGTCGAACGAGCCTTGTTCTCTCGCCCACACGAAGCATTTCCACAGATACCCTGTAATCTTGTGGAAATCCTTCCAGAAGAGTATCAGACGGCACTTCGAAGGGAAGACAGATGCCATGTGAATGACTTTGGATACCCTTGTATGGATAGGATGTTACTGAAGCTCCTGTGGTTGCATTAACGGGCAACATAATACTTTTCACTTTACAGACACACCCCACAGTGACCCATTCTTTAGTCGGCAAATAAACTGGACATAACCCAGCAATCACATTCTGCAAAATGTCTTTTTCTCCTGAAACAGATGTCTTCCACAAGCTGGAAACCTCTACCGAAATGTGTTGTATATGTTGTGTGCCCTTTTGCCACAAATCCATTTCATGTGGTGTGCTTGAAGACAAACACCAGCGTTTGCACCACTGCATCCATAAACTTTAAGACACAACTTTGATGACTTTACATCTTTGCATCCAGGTCAATTACATCGCTGACAAACAGGCCAGCAGCGGCGCTGCCTTTTGAAATTCACCTGGCACAAGCACATTTCGGGTATCACATAGATAAGAAAATGCGCATGTGTAGGCAAAGCTTGAACAGCAATCATTGAGTCATATGGGTAGTCAATGTCATGTGACCAGATGGTCATATGACATGCCCACCTTGACTTGTGACTGCCGCGACTTTTCAGTTTGTGTTTATGGTCGAGACTGGAACGACGCAGGTTTGGCCGGTGGAGAAAAGTCATCAAAGACCCCAAAACCTGCGCATACCCGGTGGTACTGTAGAGGAAGGGACTAAACCAGACTAAACTGCCGCAGTTTTGGCAACCCGGAAGTTTCTCCAATCATAACTCTAGAGACAGACAGTGAGTATGCCTTTTAAAATCTGCCTAACGTTAAATCTATTTAGTCAATGGACAGTGAGAAGGCTACTGATAGAACCTGAAATCGACTCAAACTACGCTACAATGCATGTGCATGTGCCAGATCTGGTTGTCTAGCTGGTTTGGGTGGGAAATATTCTTAGTAGCCTATAGATCATGATGTGTTTGAAAGAACCGTGTGGAGCAGAGTGAAAGTTTCCAGTAAGACACAGCAGGGCCAGATCATCTGATATGGCGCAAGCTGAAAATACATTTCTTTTCACTTCTGCATTTTAGTGTAAAGATAACCATAGTGAAAAAGTCACAATCTACTATAAATATCTGTAGATTCCTGCAGATATTTATCTTGATAACTATGTGGCTGTCCTCACAAAGTCCCATGCTGGACTCTGACTGGGAGACAGAAGGAAACTGAAAGACGGCGCTCACTGATAGGAAATCTGACATTCTGTCTGACCTGTTCTGCTCATAGATCCATCATAGATAGGTAGACAGACAGAGTGGTTGAAGCATTCACCATGAACCATACATGCAGACAGAATAGGTGTGTATGGATGAACGTGCGTGCCGGTGCCCATGCACTGTGCTTGTGTTTTGTTCTCTGACTCTGTCTTGGCACTCAATGACTTTTACCTTAGGAATCCCCTAGGAAGAGCTCTGAGAGATATGCATTATATACTGGTGACGCACACAAACTGAGTAAATATGCCAGTTTAAAGCAAATAGACACACACCCTACATCAGCAGACCATGGGTGAGAGAATTGTTTTTCTTTCTCTCTCACACACACACAGACACACACACAAACATTCTAACATACGTGCACGTGTACACAGTACAGCACAAATCTACACAGCAGAGTACACAAAGTCAGGTGAGAAGACGATGCCTCTCTGTTTCTCACACACACACACACACACAGACACACTCCCAACCTTACACAGACAGACACCTGTGCTCATGTGAGCAGTCACGGGATCCTTAATTGTGCCAGAGGAATAAAACCTGTCTGTGTTTTTTTTTGTCTGTGTGTGTGTGTGAGAGAGAGAGAGAGAGCAGCTAACCAACCTGTAAGTATTATTCATTTCTCTTTGCACAGGTATGACTCCTCTGGTGGTTATTTTTGCTCTGGCACTGTCCACGGGGACCCTAGCTCTGGACAATGGTTTGATGAGGACCCCACCAATGGGCTGGTTGGCATGGGAACGCTTCCGCTGTGACATCGACTGTGATCATGACCCAAAGAACTGTATCAGGTTAGAATAATCCAACCCCATACTACCCACACATTAAACCCCAGTATAGCAGTACTGCAACTCAGAGGGACAGCAGAGTTCTCAGAACTTCTCATGTCTGCATTTGCATGTCATTTTATTGCACAGCTGTGTTTAAGTAGCCAGGCTAGCGCCACCTAGTGCTTCCGCTCAGTTTCTCATTTAGCTCTACCACTGCGTCAGGGATCTGTCTGTAGGCTTAGGTTTACACTGGCTGTTAGCTATGCGAACCAATCAGGGAACAGAGGGAGGGCTGAAAGCGATGATGTTCCATCACATAACATACTTCACGGTCAAAGAATAGCAAATGGTTGAAGCAGAAAATATTTGCCCACCAGGAAGCAAATGTATGCCAATGGATAGGTTCCAGACGCTTTGTGACTTTCAGTCACAAAGTGAAACAATGTGAAAGCATTTGATGCATCAGGCTAGCGTTTAAGGTGACTAAATTATACAAAGTGTTACAAGTGATGAATTACATCTCAGACCCTGCTTTCAAGGACCTGATAAGGAGTTTTGCTAGCAGGTACTTCACAGGGGAATTTGTTAAATTATTCACAAATACCGTATACTATATATATATATGTTTTGAAGGTTGCATCATATTACTGCCCTTGCAAAGTAATACAGATACATACACACAAACGGAAAGTCTAAAAAATCCAGACAATCTTTTTCTAGATGTCAAAAATGTCCACAATCAGTGACATTTTGGAAGAAACCACTTGCATTGTGATGGATTATGTCAAGATGTCATCTACAAGGAGGCAGATGGTTATCAGAAGATATGATAAACGACATAACTCCATTTGACACTAGACTCTGGCCAAGATACTATTGGAATCAACTCAAACAGTGCAACTAGCAATAACTCCTGACATGGCACTTTTAGCACTGCATGCTGTAGACTTTAGTGAGGGTTATTTAGTAGCTGTGACAGGAAGAAAGAGAGAGAAAGAGGGAGGGAGATGGTAAAAGAAAGCATGTTGAGTTTAGAAAAATATACAATAGATTGGGGAGGGGTGGGAAAGAGTGCATGTAGTGTTAGGCAAGGTACAGTAGATGAGAGAGAGAGAGTGAGTGGTCTTTGAGAGAGGAGAATTATCACTGTTTTCCATCCGTTTAATGTGATGCAATTTTCACCCCTGGGTGTAGCTGTTTGCCACACATATATGTACTGGATATTACATACATGAAGTTGACACTTGCATTACAATGCACATCCATAATCAAGAGAGAAAATCGTGAAAAGAAAATTGGAGGGGTTAGCCTGTATGATAGTGTAGGACAGTTCAGGGGAGAGAGAGAGAGAGAGAGAGAGAGAGAGAGAGTGTGTGTGTGTGTGTGTGTGTGTGTGTGTGTGTGTGTGTTTGCTCATGTTTAGTTTGCATCCTTAGAAATGTTTTGTGTCAGAGAGCAAAAATATCAGCTTTGGCACCAAGCTCCACAAACTGCTCAAAATGCATTTGCTGTCTGTCCCTGATGTCCATCAATCAAAGCTACAGCATTCCTGTGCATCTCCTAAACCTCTCCCAAATGATGTACTGTGTGTTTGTGTGAGTGATTCCCTGATGCATATTGACCTCTGCTTTTAAGACAAACTAGAGATTCCTCTCCTATTTTTTGACATCTCTCACCCTAACTTATTTCATTTTCTTTGTGCTTTCTTTTTTCCTTTCCTCTCTCATTTTGTCTCCTTTTTCATTATTCCCTTTTTTCTGTCTTCTCATCTGTCTTGTTTTCGGTCTGTTCCGTTCTCATCTCTCTCTCTCTCTCTCTCTCTCTCTCTCTCTCTTTCTCTCCTCCAGTGAGAACCTCTTCATGGACATGGCTGACCGGCTGGCTGAGGATGGCTGGCGTGAGTTAGGTTATGTTTACGTCAACATTGACGACTGCTGGTCCTCAATGCAGAGAGATGCCAATGGACGCCTGCAGCCAGACCCCAAGAGGTGAGGGCAAGAGCACGTCGCTAAACACATTCACATCTAAAATTGACAGCACTGCACCATAGTGATAAATTGATGGTAAAATCACTAATTACTGGTAATACAACCAAACCACATCTAAAATTGACAGCACTGCACCATAGTGATAAAATGATGGTAAAATCACTAATTACTGGTAATACAACCAAACCACATCTAAAATAGATTAGTAAAGCACAGGTCTTATCCAGATTACTAAACTGCAGGTCAAAACAGATCAGTAAAGTACAAGGCTACATACAAGGATGCAAGGAAATGTTACTGTCTGTCAAGGAAATGTTATGCATATAGTTACTGAGTGTAGAAAATGCAGTGAAATTTTGTCTGTTCTCTGTCTATTTTTGCATATAGTGCAAATGGGGGTTTGGGGGGAGGGGTGAGGGCAAATGACAATACTCCCACACATTAACAAGGAGCACCCTAGAGCAGCAGGGGTAAGGAAGAAACCATGACCAAAACATGCGGTAATAGTCAATTCAGCTAGTTCTAGTCTTGGACTCAAGCTTGCTCAACTCTAAACTCTGACTCAGTATTCTGTTCAGTATTAAATGGTTTCTAGCTCACTCTCTTCCTTGACAGGTTTCCATCGGGAATCCCTCATTTGGCACAGTACGTCCATGACCGTGGCCTTAAGCTTGGTATCTATGGCGACCTGGGCACACACACATGTGGAGGGTACCCTGGCACCACCATTGATAAGATTGAGACGGATGCTCAGACATTTGCTGACTGGGGCATTGACATGCTCAAACTGGATGGCTGCTACTCCAATGCCACAGATCAGGAGAAAGGTTAGCGAGACGGCTAATGCTAACATTTTATTCAAACCTTGGATGAGTTAGTTAGCTGACCTATCTGTATAAATTTATGAACACTTTTTGTATTTGACAGGTTATCCACTCATGTCAAAGGCCCTCAATGCAACAGGCCGTCCCATTGGTTACTCTTGCAGTTGGCCCGCCTATCAAGGTGGACTTCCTCCCAAGGTAAAAGTGAACTATATAGACAAGTATATACACACACACACACACACACACACACACAAAAGGTCAGTGAATTTCAAAATATCTGTCTATTTCTGTTCTGACCACTTCCATATCTTTTTGGTGGTATCGTGTTTGTGAATTTGTGCATGCGTGTGTGTGTTTGTGTGTTTGTGTTCATTCTCTCCTGTAGGTGAACTACACTCAGCTGGGAGAGATCTGTAACCTGTGGCGGAATTATGGCGACATCCAGGACTCCTGGTCCAGTGTTATGAACATTGCTGACTGGTTCTTCACCAACCAGGACATCCTACAACCAGCAGCAGGACCAGGACGCTGGAATGATCCCGACATGGTAAGACAAACTCACACACCATACTCAGATATCCAGCTAGACTAAAATTCCTGGACACTGTCCATTCCACAAGCAACTTTATTTAACACACAAAGTTTCAGTTTGGCCTGACAGTGTGCAGGAGTGTATATTTCATTCTGAGATCCCATGGGTCACCTATAGCACACCTGTTTGTAAGAGGTGTACCAACGTTTTAATCTCCCAGAAGTTTACACGTCATGATGCTCTGTAAGGTGCGTGTGTGCGTCTGCTCCCTGTGTGATAGTGACACACTTCTCTCTCTTTCTAGCTCATCATTGGAGACTTTGGTTTGAGCTTCGACCAGTCCCAGACTCAGATGGCCCTGTGGGCGATCATGGCTGCGCCTCTCTTCATGTCCAACGACCTGCGGACCTTAGACAGCCGTTCCCGCTCCGTCCTGCAGAACAAGGGCGTCATCGCCATCAACCAGGACCCCTTAGGTATCCAGGGCAGACGCCTGATCAAGGTAAAGACCTCCTAACGAAGTGTCAGGTGTCAAGTACAAGAAGAGCAATGGAAAGAGGAGGGTAATAAAATAGCACTGAGAGATAAGCTGATAGGTAATGCACATTAATTAGGTACTGCCCATGCACATGATCAATGATCATGAAGTCTAGTTGCATATAACTGAACAACTTGACTATAGGCTAATATGTGTTCACGTTGTGTTTATGCAAAAAACATTCATTATTATAGCAAGCAGTCCATGTTACAGAGGATACTCGGTGGGACATAGAGTGACTCCACTGTTTCTCTCTCAGGAGCAGAGTGGCGTTGAGGTGTTTTGGCGTCCCCTATCTAACGACGCTAGCGCTCTGGTGTTCTTCAGTAAACGCGAGGACATGCCCTACCGCTACCAGACCTCCCTCAAAAAGCTCAACTACACCACTGGAGTTTACCAGGTGCTCACATCCCTCTACTCTTAACCTCTCAACTTTGACCCCTCACCCAGGTTCCCTCCTCTTTAAACTTAAAGAAGAAATCTGGTTTGAATCAATATATAACCCTGTTCACCAAGTGCTGTCTGTATGAAAATATGATGTGACATTGACCGAATAACGAATAGGCAGCTAACACTTATGAATAGGGCAGAGAACCTCTCATTCTAGTCTTCTGAGGATGTATATGTCCCCAAATTCTAACCACCCCCCCCCCCTCTCTCTATATATATATATATATATATGTGTGTGTGTGTGTGTGTGTGTGTGTGTATTTTTTTTTGTTTTGTTTTGCTTTGTTTTTATATGTGTGTGTGCGCCACACACCTATGCCGGGCCTATCAGTTGGTGGCCCCTGGGCCACATGCATAAACTTTTGTAGTTTCTATATAGGTGTAGTTTAAAAAGCTACCTGCTGTATGCCACCCCCAACCCCACGCCTGCCTCGACTGCAGCTGGGTTAATAAAATTGAATACCCCTCTTTCTGTCCCTCTCTCTCTCTCTCTCTCTCCCCCTCTCCCTCTCCCTCTCCCCCCCCCCCCCTCTCTCTCTCTCTCTCCCTCTGTCCCTCTCTTTCTCTTTCTATTTCTCTCCCTCTCTCTCCCTTTGCATTAAGCTGAAGTACATGCTGTTTCTAGTCCAGAATGCATTGCTGTAAGTCAGTGGCTTGAGCCTGTGGAAGGAGGTGAACGCTCTTACCCTCTTGCCCAACCCTCTTATTATGTGTGTCCCACTCCCTGCATGAGCTGAATAATGTATCTTTCTCCCTCTGTCTGTGTCTCAGGTTTATGATGTGTTCCAGGAGAAGCTTCTGCCCTCCCTTAAGGAGTCCACTGACTTTGTCGTGTCAATCAACCCGTCAGGCGTGGTTATGTGGTATCTGTTTCCTGCTAAGCAAATGATGGGAGACACCAAGCTCTTTGGCCCCACTCATAATCGTCACGGTGACCGCTTTGCCCCACCCACCTACCTCTGACCAGCCTAAAGAGTGCAATGACATCATTGTACCATCACCGGGAATTATCTCAGGTTTTGTTGATTCATGTTTTTGTTAAATGTTTTAAAACATCCTCTGAAACATGGCATAACACTCACAATCTCCAGATGCAGGTGAAATGATGGACTGATTTTTGATGATTGTTGTTTTGATTGATATTTTTCCCCTTTTTAAAGAGTGTTTTTTATTTTTGTATTTTTAATTTTGTCTTATGCTGTGAAGCTAGGCACAGTCGAGGCACAGGAAGACTGAGAAGTGTGTGTGTGTGTGTGTGTGTGTGTGTACGTATGTGCAGTAGTCCCTGTGCATGTCTTTTCTGTGACCTATGACATTGTACTTCTGAGAACACAATTTAAAGTGTATGTGGTATCCACTCACACATACACACACACACACACACACATACACACACACACACTTCCTGTGGCCTTCCTCCTATCCCTTTTCTTTTGAAATCCTTCAGGATGCTGGACATCACCTGTAATTAAATTGCATCAGCACCTCTTACCAACTCACTGACTGTGTCTTTACTAGGCCTTGCTATAGGTCTCTAAGTCATTCTGTATGCATGCCTGGGAATACCTCAGAGCTGATTGTGATTTCATTTGTATCTGTCTTCAGTGTGTGCGTGTGTGTTTGTTAGAGGAATCCATCTACATGCGCATGTATGTTTGTGTGTCTCTATCCGTCCATCTGTACAATGTGTGTATTTCTGTGAGTGTGTGTGTGTCGGGGTGGGGTGGGGGGGGGGCTTTGTGGGAGTGAGGTCATGTGCTCTGGCCTTGAAGACACAGCACAGCCAATGCACTGTGTGTGTGTCTTTGCACACGTATACGTGTGTGTGAGTGAATTTCATTCTGTCACTGTGTGTGTGTGTGTTTGTGTGTGTGCGTGTGTATGTGTGTGTGCGTGTGGGAGAGGGAGGCAGAGAGAGATGAGAGAGGGAGAGAGAGTGGGAGAGAGGGATAGATAGATAGAGAGAGAGAGAAAGAGAGATGGATAGATAGAGAGAGAGAGTGGGAGAGAGAATGGTCTTTGGAAATATAATAATTGTGCTGATGTGTAATGGCCAGAATCGGTTTGGACAAAAGACCAGTAGAGGGCACCACAGTCTTCAGGATAAAGTGAACACACACAGCCCACAGCACACACAGTGAACTTGCACACACAATTTGAGGTGTTCACACGATTTCTACAGGACCACATTAAAACATACACACACACACAGACTGATAAAACACACACCTAAAGACCACACACACTCTGTTTACCCTCATTCTCCTCTCCTGCTGGGGTCCTCTCTTTTATTCACATCCATTTCTGACCTCTCCCAGCTCTAAGCTCTGGCTCAATGTGGTAGACACAGAAAAGCCAATACACTGTGTGTGTGTGTGTGTGCGTGTCTTTAAGTGTGTTTCATTCTGTCACTATGTGTGTGTGTTTGTGCACACGTGTGTGCGCGTGTGTGTGTGTGGGCCTGCGAGAGTGACAGATTGGCACGTGAGCATGTGGTTACACAGTGCAGGTACCACATATAGCACTATACATTGTGCTTGTTTGTGCATGTATGGACAAGTGCTGTGGATGTAGGGTGCAGAGTGTATGTGGATGTGCAAATGTGCTGGACAAACTGGTTCAAGGCTATTTTTTCCTTATACATACTGTAGAACAGTAGTTGTGTGTGTGTGTGTGTGTGAGGGAGTGTGTGTGTGTGTGCCAAAGAGTGGGTGTGGGTGTGTGTGTGCATGTGTGTGAAAGAGTGTGTGTGTGTGTATTACACCTATAATACACGTTTGGCTCCATCATCCCAAGAGTGTTCTTTACAGTAAGAGAGGTGGAGAGATCGAGAGAGTCAATGAAAAACGGAAAGGTGAGAGGACAGGTAGAGAAATGGAGAGGGAGGGAGACAGAAAAGGACAGCTTGACATGACATGTATGATAGATAGAAACAGGGAGAGAGGGGGGGCAAGAAAGACACGTATGATGGATAGAAACAGAGAGAGAGAGAGGGCAAGAAAGAGGCACAGTGAGGGAACGGAAAAGCCTGTGCAGGTTAATGCTTCCTGGCCTAGTGCCCTAGTGACAATCTGTCACGGTTAAATCATGTGAAGTGCAAATAGATCAATGACATTTACACACACACACAGTCACTCACACTGTCAGGTCGTTTCAGGTCAGGTGTGTACTACATACCAGTTGTTGTTTGTGCACCTGTTGGGGTGTGTGTGTGTGTGTAATAGTGCAGGTGATTTGCATTATGCACTTGACAAGTCTTGACTGCTGTAGTGTATGCCTCTGAATGTGTGTGTGTGTGTGTGTGAGAGAGGGAGAGACAGAGAGAGCAAATGTAAGAGTGCATTCGTGTGGAAAATGGGTCATTTTACGTTTCTCAGACATGAAGGGACTGAAGGCACACACACAATTCTGAAGAAAAGAAAGGGAGGGAGGGATTGAGAAAGGGAGAGGGAGGGAAAGCAAGTGAGAGGCCAGAAGAAAGAAATGGAGAAGAGGAGAGGGAGGGAGCATGAGAGAGAGAGAGAAGGGAGGGGTGGTGGAGGATGTGTGTTCCTGCCACTTCTCACGTAGCCTCACACAGCTGTAGCATCGACACACACACACACACACACACACACACACACACACACACACACACACACACGAAGAGACAGGCAGGGTCAGACTCACACTCACACTCACACACAGTCACACTACTTGGCTCTGGCACTTACAGTCCAATGTGGAATCTGTGTGTGTGTGTGTCTGTCTGTCTGTCTGTTGCTGCCTCACTTTATGCCAACTCTAGAAGGATAACATTACAGTCAGATTCAGATTCAGATACAGTCTCTACATTAGAGTCAGGCACATTCTCTGTGTGTGTGTTCTAACTCCCAATTTGTCTGCACCACACACATGCACACACACGCACAAAAGGCCATATGAGGTCTTTCAGCTGCTCTTTGTATGACATCAGTGCTGGCTCTGCCCAGCGCCACTGCACCATTCAAATTATTCAGTCTGTCTGACGCTATCCCACACCCACACACACACTGTACCACACTGTACGTGCATAAACACACACACACTCTCCTATACCACACGTGCAGGTGCACATGCTCAAACACTCCTTGTAGTCAAGTGTGTATGTGCGCATGTAAATTTTCATGAGTGTGTGCACCAGAGAGAGAAAGACAGGAGGTAGCCAAAATGTCTGGTGTCCTTGTGATCCTGAAAAAGACAAAAAGCACACTGTACTTCTGAATGACTCTTTAGAGCCTCCCTACCCACATATCACTCACACACATACACACACACACACACACAAAGATTTCTCTTTGAGTGCCTCACTTCCCACAGGTAAAACACCCACATACATACACACACATGGTGAGAGGTTCATTTTCTGAATGACTTTCACACCCTCTGCCCACAGGTTACACACACACACGCCCACACACACCCCTACCCCTAAGGTACAGAGAGCAAGCTACGTCTTTTTCTGAATGACTTTCACTTTCCACTGATAGCGGCTAATGTTAACTCAGCGGAAAAGCTGCTTGTGCACCGTCTCTCTCCCTCCCTCTCTCTCTCTCTCTCTTTCTTTCTTTCCCTCTCCCCCTCTCCCACTCTGAGGCAGCTGACTGGTTGGCTGGTCTCCAGGCGCAAGCTCAACACCACGGCAACGTGCCGCTCGCCATGTACGCACTGCCCCAGTAGGAGGGGGGGCCAGACGGCAGGGCGGGGTAAGAGTGTGTGTGTGTGTGTGTGTGTGTGTGTGTGCGTACGCACATGTCGGGGGGGGTGAAATAAAATGAGAGGAGAGGAGTGTTGAGCAGTCCTGAATGAACGAGAGAGGAGGGGGAGATGAGAAGACACCAGATATAAAGGCTGAATTTATGCATAATCCTTACACACACACACACACAGCCACACACAAATGCAATTCACACGTGCTTCTAACACAGCCACAGCCCAGACGCCACACTTCTCTAAGCTAAACCACATAGATATAGTTACTGTAGTCATTATGTCATGGATCCCATACACAGCCACAGGACTGCAGACATAAGCAAACACGCACAAACACACACACACACTCACCATGTAACTCCTGCTGTGTCGTAAGAAGCTCCAAGAAAATATTTTTAGGGTCCAGCAGTGGTCAGGGACACCCAAGCAGCCCAAGGGCTTCCCAAACAAAAACAGCCAATCAGAGGCTCAGGACAACCAACCAATCAAGACATGTAAACAACCAGTTCATCAGAACAGGCTTGACCATTGGTCCTAAACAGTAGACTATAGAGACCTTTGATTCGTGTGTAAGGGGCTTTTCCACAGTGTGAGAAAAGATCTCCCTTTCATTCAGACTCAGATAAGTGTGGCCAAGGGAATCAGTACACTCAAGGAGTTTAGTATCAGCCAATAATGTCTCTCTGACAAGATAGATGGTGCATAGACCTGAATAATGAGATACATTAAAGACATGTTAGAATGTTATAATGCATTGTTATAATAGACATTATTTGGAGTGTAAATAGAGCACTCATATATGTGCTTTCTAGACTTAATGCTATTCTTTTGAATATCTGGTTGGATGCTATCTCTATAAATAGATAAGTAGATAGATATATAGATGGATAGATTTGAATAGATAGATTCTTGACTTAATGCTATTCTTTTGCATATCTGTTTGGATGTATATTAGTGTGAGAATAGTGTAGGAATGAACAGGAGGATGTTGCTGTGTTGTGGAAAGTGCATCCAGCCATAGTGCAAGAGAGTCACAGCGCTGATATTTCCAGTGCAAATTCTATAGGCCTATATATGGATATCTGCACTTCATCACCTTCATTGGTCCCTGTACTCTGTGCAATGCAAAATTGTAATCTAATCTAATCCACAAACTTAATTAGACAAACAGTGTAGATAATGTGGAAGGACTGAGCTGTGAAAGTGCACTAGTGTGCAAATGCACTGGTGATATAGTCCCATCGAGAGACGTCACAGCAGCAGGGATAATGCTAGTGTCCAGGTGTGTTAAATTCCCTCTTTGAAGCTTCAATAGCTTCAAATGCTTTGATGTTTCAATAACGTCACACTCGTCTAACAAAGATGTTATTGGTCATACTGCACGTTGCGCAATAGCATTAACATTTGATTGGGAGCATTTATATCAATAGTTTTCAATCCAGAATGTTCAGCACTAAAAGCAAACCCTTGCTCTCTTAAGGGTGATGGTGACTCTGTACATGATTGCCATGTGTGCTGGATGAATGGAGGGTGTTTGAATGAAGCTGGTGTGGCAGTGGGGACTCTGATTGGTGGATTTTGAGTAGCAAAGCATGACACAGGGAATTGGGCCAAAGCCTTCAGGTCTTACTAGTCATGACTAGACTAGACACTCTGTCTCTCTCTCTCCCCCCATACACACACACACATACACCATACTCAAATATCCAGCTAGACTAAAATTCTTGGACACTGTCCGTCCTGACACACCAACACCCATTCTAACTTCCTTTTGCTCTCTCTCTCTCTCTCTCTCTTTCCCTCTTTCCCTCGCTCTCTCTCTCCTGTCTCTTTCCATCACTTTCTCTATGTCAGTAAATGGCTCTTGACTCCAACATGACTCCATCCCAAGTGCAGGTTTATGAGAGGGCTGAGCTGAGTTGTAATTTGGGGTTTTTGGCTGTTTTGACTCAGCAGCTACATTGTGCTTTTTCAGTCTAGCAGAGATGCTATGAGAGCACTGGAATGACTTGACCTTACCCGTACTCAAGCAGTCTGCACACACACACACACACACACACACACACATAGGCCATACAAACCTGCATACACATACGCACACACACATAGGCCATACAAAACTGCATATACACACACATGCACACGCACATACATACACACACACACACACACACACACACACATTTTTCTCCTCCCTGTGAAACACACACACATGTAGGCCATACAAACCTGCACACACAATATATACACATTACACACACACACACACATTTTCCTCCTTCCTGTGAAACGGACACACACACAAACACACAAATACACACATTTTGATTTATAGTGCATTTTTACTTGACCATATAGGTCTGTCTACCTGGAGATGGTGTGAGCACAGAGCAAACAAAAGATGATGTGTGTGTTACATGAATACATCAATTAACCTGATGCCCTTGCATTAATACTGATGCACACACACACACACACCCTTGTTTTGTTTCTTGACTTTTTCCCTGTTCCTGGATTCCACCAGCTGCAGCTAAACCAATAACAAATGAAATGGTCGTAAAATTGCAAACAAATATGTCCATATATCACTCACACATTCTTCTGTCTTTCTCATCTCATTCTCATTCTTCTTGCCATCTCTCTGTCATGCACACACACACACACACACACACACACACACACACACACACACACACACACACACACACACACACCCATCTCCTATTCTGAGCCAACTATTCAGGAGTGGACTGTCCATTTGCTTCCTCTTACTGTCTTCTCTGTGTCTGTATCACTTTTACTGCGTGACCCCCCCCCCTCCCCCCCACCTCGGCTCTCTCCCATCAGATTTGAGATTAGTGCCGTTTCTTTTTTTTCCTTCCATTTTTCTGGGTAGTCTGGGATGCCTGTTCCCTGGAATCCCGACAGCATTCCAACTTTGAGTGCAGCCGCCACAGCTCGGCTGGCCAGCAGGAGTAGGGGATCCTGTTTCAAGCCAGACTGGAGTGGAGAGGAGAGGGGAGGGGAGGGGAGGAGAGGAGAGAGAAAGATGCTGCAGCTTTGAGACTCCTTAGTGTGGGAAAGACCAGAGCAGCCAAACAAAACTTGTAATAGCAAAATGGGAATTATCATGACAACCACGTGTGGTTGTGTATGTGCATGTGAGAGTGAGAGAAAGATGGTAACATACATGAGTGTAGATGAGGTGTGTGTGTGTGTGTGTGTGTGTGTGTGTGTGTGTATTACTGTCAGTGTAATGGTAGTGGGTGCTGTTCACTTCGCACAAACTGTACAGTGCAGTTCATGCATGTGAAATGCACTCCCTGACCTTGTGACTATAAGTTGGACTGACTGCCCGCTTTTCCTGTCCAGGGATGTGGCCTTGAGTCTTCCATAGAACTAGCCAGCTGTCTGCCAGTCTGTACAATAAGCTTACTCACTGGGAGGGGATGAAGACATTTGTGTGTGTGTGTGTCTGTCTGTCTTGTGTGCGTGTGTATGTAATTGGTCTGCATTTTCCTAATGGTGTGTTTTAAGATTTAGAGAGTGCCCAATGCTTATTTTATTACCACTCCACCTTGTGTCAACCAACATCAGCACTTATGATATTACACATTAAATTCGAAAGGAGCCAAGTGTGCACACATCTCATTGTGTCTGTGTGTGTGTGTGTCTGTGTGTGTGTGTGTGTGTGTGTGTGTGTGTGTGTGTGTGTGTGTGTGTGTGTGTGTGTGTGTGTGTGTGTGCATGTCTGTGTGTGTGTGTGTGTGTGTGTGTATGTCACCCCCTGTTATACTCTGAATAGGATGCTACCTAAAACACATGTGCTGAACACACACACACACAGACACAAACACACACACTCTATTACTCACAAACACCATATGCACACTGTGTTCTGTGTGTGTGTGTGTGTGTCCCTCTGTGCCTCATGTGACCTTCAGTCTCAGGCACTGTGTGTGTGTGTGTGTGTGTGTGTGTGTGTATGTGAATAAATGTGTGAATGTGTGAAAGCCCAATATTTTATATGCTAATTTACATACTGTTCAAAGCACAGCGTGATAATAGAGACAGTTTGGTGAAAGTCGATTTGCCCCTAATACATTTTTTGATAGTTTACACACATACTGATGGCACTAATGTGGTTGCAATATGTAAGGGATAATGGCTGCCAAGATGTGCTGTTACACAGATTTAATGCACGGAGACGGAGACAAAGACCTTCATGATGCCCAATGTGTTACCATTGAAAAGAGCATTGCTATAGAAAGGTGATTCAACTTTTTTACCAGACCTACTTCAGACCCAAAAGAGAGTGGCGCCCTGTGTTCTCTGTGTGGATGTGAAATGCCAGAAATATTATTCAGATAAATGTTTTTCACTAACAACAACAACAACATAGCAACAAACATGAGACAGCATAGGGAGTATCTCAAACAACAAGACCAAAATTTGCTATTTGCTTTACTCCCTATGCCATCACTAGACTCGATACAGTATGACACTGTTTTTTTAAGTGAGTAGTAATGGAGAATATTGACCTCACCCTCATAGAAGACCTCACCCTGTTCTGGAAGTCTGTCTGTCTTTATGGTGTCCTGGTGTTTCTCTCCAACTCTTTACCTGTCTGTGAAAGCCATGACAAATGGTGAAAGCCAAGGTACAAGTGTTGGAATTGGAATTGTGACCACACCGTATATGCACCTTTGGGGTATGAGGGTCAGTTTCTTACACAAAATGATTTCTCTGAAGAGAGAGTCTGTAGTCTTGTTCATCAAGTCTACAGTCCTGTCAAGGCAGAAAGCCCTAAAAGAAAGAAATTGTACTTCAAGTAAACAAGGATCAATTGTGGACTTCAGTCAGTTCTTTTTGACTTTAGTAACACAGGAATGAGTTTTGGAAAAGCATAGGTTTGGATTGGGACAGGCTACAATTTTTTTTTAATTAGAGAGCCCTAAGACACACATTATGGGATTATTATTATTACTTCTGGGAAACAAAAAAAACACAAAATATGTGTATCTTAGAGTAATTTAGAGTAAGTTCTTTGTTTTCCTTTATTGTCTCAGCTGGAGATGGATGGATGAAGCCAAAGTGTGTTATTGTGCAAATTTCTCCCAGTTACTCCAGACATGAAACATCAACACTATGCCATAGCCTTTGATCTAGACTTGAACTGGAGTGAACTCTCTGTCTCTACCTCTCTCTCCGTTTCCTTCTCTCACTCTCACTTACTGGCTCACTTAAGTTGTTAATGATTAGATTCTAATTTAAACTTTAAACTTGCGTGTGTGCGTGTTTGCATGTATACCTCTGTGTATGTATCAGTGTGTGTATGAGGGTGAGAGTGGGGCCTGTGTGTGCGTATGTGTGTGTGTGTGTGTGTGTGTGTGTGTGTGTGTGTGTGTGTGTTTGAGTATGTCTGTCCTTAAACCTGCTATTTGCTATGTTATCATAACACTCAGATTTAATTTTTCTACAAATCATTCCTGTCTCCTGCCGCTCTGGCAGCCAGTCTGGGCTCAGGCTGCTGGTGTTGGGCAAGACTGTGCCACAGAACCCCACATCAATGAAGTCGCCTAGATCCCAGACACATTACTTCCATTAGAATGTCATTTGTTCTCCAACGGCTGATCCCATGCTTCAAACCTCAGACTTTGATGACAAACCCTAACATCACTCCAGGACAGATTTATCATCCTTTTAACCAGAGATCGTCAAAAAGGAGAAATTTCTCTCCACAAGACACTCATAATGATGGAGATGAAGAAATAGGTCAGGAAATAGACACAAATATGACTACGTAAACACACACACACACATACGTCATTAAATAACACACATGCAAACACAAACATAGACAATATAAAAACCATTTCACTTCACAGGTGAAAATAAAAAAAATAAAGGTGTGTGTGTGTGTGTGTGTGTGTGTGTGTGAGTGAGTGTGTGCACTTCAAAGTGTATCATTCCTCACCATCCATGGGATCATCTATTAGAGACTACTTCTTCATTTGTCATTCAGCTGACACGCATCCTGAGCTTTTTGCAACTCCAACACTCTGTGTGTGCGTGCCTATCTACATGTACTGTGTGTGTGTGTGTGTGTGGGGGGGGGGGGGTGTAGTAAGACACAGATGTCTCTAATAAAATTTTCCTTTACCAATACTGGGGATGCATCACTGGTTTGGCTTTGCATATGCAAGTGTGTGTGTGTGTGTGTGTGTGTGTGTGTGCGTGTGTGTGTTCATGCAGTTGAGACGTGTCACTATGCTGGCACACCTATGTGTGTGGTGTGAGACTTCACTGATTTGGCACTGTGTGTGAGATTGTGTGTACACAGTATTAAATTGGCTGCTGGTCTGGCAGTGTGTATATGTGTGTATGAAACATTAAACACTGCCATTTTGGCTGAAGGTGTGTGTATGTGTGTGGTCTAGGTTTTCTCAGCAGTCTGATGATCAGGAATCATCAGACTTAAGCCAATTGTTCTGTTAATGTAACTTGATGTTTTCTTACTTTCTGTCCAGGACAGAAGTGTGTCTGTGTGTGCATATGGTGTGCACACATGTGTGTTTTCCATCTCATCCATTTTAGTGTTGTGAATTGATCTATCTATCTATATAGGAATCCAGACATTCTGTGGACCTCCGTGGGCGGGCGGCATACATGGATGGATCTCTTGCACTGTGTGTGTCTGTGTGTGTGTGTGTGTGTTGTGTAATTGTAGAGTGTCTGGTGAGCTGGATATGTACTGTACTCTGTGTGTCAGGAGGGTAAAGACAAAAACTTCTTGGATTCAATTCAAATCTTGAACACTCTTTCCCTCATTCTCTCCCTCACTTTGTCTCTCTTGCTCTC